>OX328129.1:55868331-56369913 GCA_946811695.1 Gonocerus acuteangulatus | reverse complement strand
GAGAGTGAGAGTGAGAGAGAGAGGATGAACCAGTGACTCGAACAATTCCTGAGTAAAAGCCCTCAGCTAAGCTGTTATTTGTCTTATTTCCTCCATCGTCCTCTCTCTCTCTCTCATCCAATCCCTTACAGAAATAATATAAATTTTTAGTTTCCTCAATCCTACCGGTTTTTAGATTGAATATGCATTTACCTGTTTATATAGTTTTTATCGTAAGTAAATGACAATACTCAAAAGGGTGAATCTAGTCAGAGCAGTATCTGTGGTGACATACACAGAATTTACTAAATGATGTTGAAAGCCAAAAAAATACAACTTGAGAGACTTGTAAAGCAACAGTATGTGTTAAACGAATAGCAAACAGGGAAATATAAAATACCACAGTACACAGAGAAAAATTTAAAAAATATAAATAAAAGAGAGGATGTTCGTTGATGAAATGCTTTCATTGTATAAACGCCACTCAATCTCCATTGTCTAAATAAAAAACAAAACATTTTTAGCCGAAAATAAAACGTTGAATAAATAGTATGTGTTTCACTTATGACATACAAGAGTAGCTGACAAATTCAGTCCTTTTATTAAACAATAAAAGGTCACTTGAAAACAATCAGGTATTTAGTCCGGTTTTATGTTTGACATTTGAATATTTTTTATTACTTTTGTAAAAAAAAAAATCGTTTTTAAAGATATATATATATTAATATTCAAGGAATTATGGTTAAGTACACTCAATGAGTTTATTATTAACTGTTCAAACGTTCTAACTTCATCTTCAGTGCATTTTTGGTTGTCATCATTATAAATGCAGAGGTAAAACAAAAAAAAATGTTCTAAATTACCCTTAGAGAAGTGTTAGCCTAAGTAATAAAACAAATTTAAATTAGGCAATCAAACATTAACAAAAAAATGAAGAGTTTGACTTTGGATAATATGGTGAAAATAATATACCGGCGATATACAGGCGATGATTGGATTCAGGTATCGGCATAAAAAACAAATAAAGGATTAAACAAGGTCGACAAAACGAAAAGAAAGCGTAACCTAGGAAAATACCATACAATATGAAAAAATAATTAAATTATGAAGAATCTTATTAATATAAATATTTAATTATTCTTGCCAACATTTGCAATTATTTAACATTCCTTTTGTTTTTAGCACTAAGGAAGCTATTGAGGTTGCACTCGTGACGAAATTTTTGAAAAATGTCTTTAAATCTTTATCGATCCTACCTAGTAGACACCGAAAATGACCCTCGTTAAACATTTATATGTGTTTCTGTTAACATGATACACGCCAGAGTTTTTATTTTTTCGCCACGAAACATGGTATAGAATATTCCCTTAGCAAACGATTGAAAGTGTTCGTTAACCAGCAAAATCGGTCCATTTGGAGGGCGTTTTACTCCGGGCAAAAAGTAGTTATTTGCCTATACCGGTCGCAATTTCTGTTTAATAGATATAAAACTCGATATTCGTTATGGTATTTGTAATGAAAAAGAGATTTGTTAAAATAAATCGGTGCATTACGAGGGGGTTTATTCGGACACAGGTTGCCAATTTACCACTCCCAGCTTTGGTAATTATCCGTAATTTTTGATATATTTCAACGAAACTTAAACGAAAGGAGGGGGATTCACTTGTATGAATAGAATTAGACCGCCTAAACGCAGTTTAGCAAAGCTGCCTCTAGGAGCGCTTCTGTCTTTATATGAATTCTGATTTCTACCACTAGGGGGACTGTATCCCGGTCTTGCATAAAACCAAAAGAGGAAACTGTGAAGTTTTTGTGTATGTGTAGTAGTGAAGTACCATGTTTAAAGAAAACTCTGGAACGAAAATAATTACAAAATTAATCATTTAAACAGTTTTTCATTACAAATGTAAAATAGAAGAACTATTCTTGAATTGATTTTATTTATATAGCTTATTTTAAGCAAACTATTCGGGAATTCAGTCTGTACTACCCAAATGAGGAATGTGCGCAGTTATGCAGCCCCTGCGTGACGGAGTTTTATTTTGTTATATTGATGAATTGATAACGTCACAGTATTCATAAAAAAAAAAAGTTAAAATATTCCGAGAAACCTTTATTTGTTTTCATTTTATCCTTATCAAAAAAAAAATGAAATAAAAAAAAATGAAAGCCTTTTTATTGCTCTTTATATGTTCATTAGGCATATAATTAGTATAATTGATTGTACGTTATGTTTTCCAATTAGTATTCTAAATGATAAGATTTAATTCAAGTAGCGGGAGGAATTAAAGTTATACTTTCTAATTAATTCCTCAACAAAGGAAAGAATTCCCAGTGAATCATAACGTGTAATTATGTTCCGCCTAAAATAGTTTAATTAATTTTTAACCTCCTCCCCCCAGTCCGTTATTAGAATCAAAGGTTCAGACAACCCACCCCATTGATAATTCAAAATAAAATGAAAATAAAAACATCCTTCCCAGAAAAGCTGCATAAATTGAGCACATTCCTCAGAAAATGGGTTCCTTGTTAGTTCTCTAATTTACTTGTACTGGAATATCTCTAACCGTTTTCGTGGAACATTGATACAACTAATTTTCCAAACTAATTTTCAGTTTAGGTATTCAGAAACAATTGATTCAGTTGATACTTGTTCCAGACGTTTAAAATTTATCTAATCTAAGATATTTAAATTTTGGTTGCGTTGTGAGTATGTACAGTAAACTTCCTTTAATCCGGCAGGCTCGGTACTTGAAGCATACCGGATTATTGGATGTATGTAGAAAAAAGTGGATAGAAATAAAAATTAAACGAAATGTAGACGAACAGACTTGTATAGATTTAATGTAAAATCACTAAAAGAACATTGGACGCAATAAGAATTATACTGCCTCAGTCGAAAGCTATAAAATGATCTGGCAACAAGTACGTATTTGATCACAGAGAGGGTTTTCGGTTATTTTTCTACGACCCGTCGGGCACCAAGGGGTTGTCCCGTTGGAGTTTCGCAGAATTGTTGTATATGATCTAAAGAGGCGCACTTTTCGTGTTCATGGATTAAAGGAAGTTTACTGTATTAAAAAAATAAGAAGTATTAATAGACATGAAAAGTTTTCAGTTTTCGGTATATTTTCTAAAATATCTCGAAAACGGTTGGGAAATCGTTGTAAGTGGATGGTTATCATTCGAAAGCTTACTAAATTCTCTACCGAAAAAGTTCTGATGTAATTTTCGAGTGGGCGATGTCAATCGGAGTAATAAGTGTTTGAAACGAGGAAATTGTTAGTTCTCTTCTTCTGAACAAGTTTTAGTCTTTGTTTACCTAATGTTTTAATTGTTAATTGTTTTTTTAAATTGCGTTTTACAGTCAAATGAGTATTTTAGTAAAACAAAGTATGAAAATGTCAAACAGTGTTATAGTGTTTTCAAGAGCGAACGTTGTAAAAGAGGATCCTAAATACCTAAATCTTCCTTCTCTTTGAGATTTTATTTTATATTTTTTACGAAAGGTCAAAACCTACCAATAACTGTTTCCACTCCTTTACTCATGGCACTAGAGATATAAACAGAACCGCGCTAAGATTACGTAGTTCCTGCGTGTGGGACCTTTTTGTTTGTTACAATTGATATAAATTGAGGCATCGAATTTCACTGGCATGACAAATTTTTGCTTAAAAATGTAAAAACTATTTATAATATTGTGGCTATTCATATCGTGTTTCGGAATAGGATATGACTTGGCGTGTATGGGAAGGTTCTGGTGTGGGAGGAAATGGTTGCTGTCAGTTAGCCCTGAAGGGTTGGCTTTGTGGCTATGACAGTGCCTGGGGGTAGACCAGTACTGGTCAGTGGGAAAGTCCTCTTCCATCTTCTCTCTTAGATTATTTCTTGTGGGAAAGGAAAACTGAAATGAAGTACTAAGGAGCAATTCAACTTACTGGAGGTATCAGCTCTAAATGAAAATGTGGATATGTCTGTAAGAGGAGACTAAGAAACGTTCAAAAGTCCGACACGCAGGAACTGTATCATTAGGCATTTCCGTCCTTATTTCCAGGGTCATTTAGAAAGCTTGGAAGAAAATTAGTTAATATTTTGCTTTATTTAATCTCGAAGAAAAGAGATATTTCAGGAGCAACAATCACCGGAAACCGACAGTAGTGGAAATTACAGAATTCAGCTTATTCTTAAGGAAAGCTCTTTTGCATACATGGGTCGAGAGTAGCTCAGTGGTAGAGCACTGGACGACCTGAGTTCAAATCTCGAGCAGGCACTAAAGATTTTTATCTTCTTGTGTCTTCGTTCATGGGTAGGGTTCGGCCTCCCCGACCGTCTCCTTAATTAATTTATTAATGGGTATCTGTAAAGGGGAAAAATCAGGCGGTTGGAGCTGACTACACTACCTCCCGACTGCGCCGAACCGTCATGAATCAGATACTCTTCTTACTGCTTCTTCTTTTATTTTTGTAACGATTTTTATTTATTTTTTTAATAATTACCTATTAAATGTTAATATTCTCTTCAATAAAATTGTTTGATTTGAATTTATGAGGCTTTTTCTAAATTTCAACTTGCTGTTCACCTAAAAATAAAAATCTAGGTTGAAGGGGAGTTTAGTTATGAAATCGCGAGGTGTTCTGGGCAATAAAGGTAATGAATGAATTTTATTGAACTGGGTGAACGTGTGACTATTTATTTGACTTCAAAATTTAAGAATGAGCCACTAAAATTTAGAGGTATCCAGAAAGAGTATTAACGGGGATTACGGAAATTCTATTAGTTATAAAAAATCGTCTTTCTTCATATAAAATCCGCCTATATAATAGAGAAATCTCATGATAAATGGATAGCTGATATATCTCTCAAACCTTTTCCATTGATAGAAGTCCTGGGATTAAGCTCTTCGACTTTGTGTGGGTGTTTTGTCATGGAACAGGTGAAGCATTGTCTGATCCAGGGGACAATACTTCACCCCAGATAGAGAGGAAGGGCAGGAGTGGAGGGGGGGGGGTTGTCAGTTGAAATGACCCCCGGAAAAAATAGAGAGCCAGCTGGCGGGAATGGAAGAGATAATTTTGAAATGCCATAAACCTTATATTTCAAGGGCTTAGGAAAGAAATCCCTTATCTGTCCTTTTAGGGTCTCTCTACAGAAATTCTCTTATCTATATTTTTTTCTCTCCTAGAAATTAAGAGAATTGTTTTTCAGAATATAACATTTTAACATGACTGACTCCAGTGTACACTTTTGTGTGCTCCTAACAAAAGTTTACATTGATATTTTTGTAAGAACAACCTCCTCACTTTGAAGCAAGCATTATGATCAATATATCAATAATTCGAGCCCACTAAGTACTGAAATTTATTTGCATACAGTTTAGTTTAAGTAAACTCCTCAGAAATGTGGTGTAAACGAACCAGCTTATTGAGAAATGTACTTAGCTTACGCAGTCCCGGAGAACTGCGGGGGTCGTGACCCGACTGCCAAAAAAGTAGAAAATAGTTTGACCACAAAGTATCAAGCTTACATCCCTTCCACTTCTGGAGGTGGAGGGATTTTTCTGCTTACAGGAGTTACGTCAACTGATCGGAGGCGGTCCAACTGACCAGAGGGATTATTCGGCTCTTATTGTTGCTTGCTTATGGCGAACCACGGTATAAATCGTTTCCACGTGTTGAGGTAAAAGTTTTCTGAAAGTATACAGAATCCATTCGCTTGGAGTAATATTAATTTTGGAACTAAATTATCCAGTTTTCCAGTGCTAGCTGAAATTTCTTCTTTCTTCGTATATGTTTATATTACCTAACTAATAAGAAATATATTTATTAAGAAATTAATCAAAATCCTGGCATTATAAGTGGGCATCTACGCACGCCTTCAAACTAAAATGTAGATGTACACATGTACGGCATTTTAAAGTAGGTAGTAATGGGTAAAATTAAATATTAACTAATTATTTATCAGTTATTAAAACAAAAATTGCGTGTTTCTTTATTTTTTGGGTAGTTTTAAAAAATGTTTGTTAAAAAGGAAATAACGACTTTTGAGCGTGCGCCTAATAGAAACAACTCATTTTTTTTTAGGGTTAACATTTAGGTTTAAATGACACAACTGAAAGCCAACGATGAGTGCTTCAAATTTGTTAGATATTTAAAGCGAGGGCGGAATATATAAGGCACCCTGTATATATATATATATATATATATATATATATATATATATATATATATATATATATATATCTGTCAGTTTGCTCTCTTTCAGTCTCAAAAATGGTCCGATTTTGATGAAATTGGGTGCGAAAATTCGTTGTCCAATTTAAAAGATCAGGTTCTTTTACCAGCAGAATCCACCCACCGCAAGATATTTTTATGGGCGAAACTCACTCGACAAATATCGTTGCGCATAGAGCTTTACGTTTATAGGCTTGAAAGTACACTTTTTATTGGTTCTAATAAACAGGAAAACGAATGAAACCATTTTCAAGGCGATATCTAACTGTTTTTATGAAAAGTGCATTTTATGTGGATACTCATTTTCTAAGAGGTTCTTATAATCATTGAATTCAGTTGTAAGATTTTCTACATGTTTCAAATTTGTCCAAGCTAAGATTTATAAATTTTGAATACATTTGGAGTCAAGGAAGAATTCGAAAAGAGTCGGACTCGCAGGAACTGCGTTATCTTAGCGCGGTTCCGTACTTATTCCTATCGAAATTTGGAAAGCTTAAATAGAAACGAACAGCTTTTTTTTTCTTATTTTTTTATTTTTTTGTTATTTCGTGAAAAATGTCAACAACTTCTCCGAGAAATGGGATAGACAAGGCATCACATGGGACAGGTAACTGACAGTAGCAAACTGACACAGAAGCGGATAATTCTTAATCCTCATTCTTGAGGAAGGCTTTATATGTCAATACAATTATGTCCTGAAAAACGTAATCTCTCATCGACTTCTGCTCAGAAGGCTCTATTCCAAACAACCAAAAATCTTTGTCACTTTAATTATATTGTCTTACAAGCAAATAAATATTAATGTTAAAATCACTTGTAAATATGTACTTCATGGCGAATAAAATTCCATTCTCACGTGGGTTAAGGGGGGGGGGCGTTTGCTATAAAATAAGAAATAATGATAACTTTAGCTGTATCAGTTACAGTACATCAGGAAGGTTACATAGAAAGGAGAATTGAAAACAAACATGTCCAAAATTCGCGCGAGCACTAAACATTTTATCTTCTAGAGTCGTCGTTCAAGGGTCTGAATCGGGGTCCCAGGCCATCCCTAGTCCCAAACAGTCGTTAATTAATTTATTAATTTGTATCTGCAAAGGGGGAAATCTGGCGTCCTGAGCATAGTACTGACCACACTCCGTAGGGTGACTGGCCACATCTCCCTAGTGTCTCTTATTGTCATTAATCAAGAAATAGCGACTAATTATATATATATATATATATATATATATATATATATATATATATATATATTGATCATTTTCGGTATCTAGTAGGTAGAATCAATGAACATTCAAAAATTCTTTTAGGCGGAACCTCAGTCAACATTCCTCAAAAGATTTAAAAGAGTAGATGTAATTCCTCTCCAAACTCTAATGTAAATAATATTTTTCTATTTATTTATGAATTACTTTATAAAACAGTCCGCTGATCGGAACGATTACAAAGGAGCAACACTTTTTATAATTTCCTCCCTGCAGGACTGGACTTTTTTTTTTTCATTACTTTTTCTGCCTTCAAATATACACAAGAAGATAATTTAATTGGTTTTCCTTTGTTCTTTTGAACTGAAATTATAATTTAATAAGCTAATAATTTGTTTTGCCTGAGGTATTTTTAAATTTACTTATATATATATTATTATTATTTAAAATTAGGCTTCAATAAAATTTTAATTTTAAAATACATTACAATATGCTTCTGTATTTAGAAAATCTTTATTGATATGAAACAAACTTTATGAATAAACAACAGCAAGAATAATTAAAGGTCGAATCATTGTTTGCTAAGCGAGTTTCCTCAATCATGCCTTTTGATGAATGCTTATTTAAATTTTAACGCCCCAGCCACAACTGTCAATCAACAGCAGTGTTTTTTAGAAGGGGTTATCTACAAGTTACCACTCTTTTCGGCAAGGATAGGGTTGATGCATTTTCATTTTTTAGGTCTCTAATTTTAGACATCTTTTTCTTTTGAAAAAATTTAGAAATTATAAAACAAGATATTCCGTTATTCTATTCAAATATTTACAAGACATTTTAAGAAACCTGTTTAAATGTTACTATACCTATAGGTAGATTTTTCTCATTACATTGGTGAAATTCAGACGTGTGGGATATAAGTTCGGGTCGTTTTTATTAAAGGGAAGACTTACATTAGCGGAAAAAACGTGGAAATGTAATGGAAAAACGTACAAGAAGTCTATGTGAGGAGAATGGATGGTTGAAAGGATTTATAATACATTATTATGGTGTATTTCCTTGGTGGAGTGTTTTTTCTACCTCCGCGGAATCCCTCTAGGTGGGTTATATCTCGCTTGGCTGATGGAAAACGCTCCTTCTCCTTAAAATAGCACTTTTCTTAGGCGTATTTTATTTTTTGCTTATTTCAGTCATATTGTTCTCTGTGACGTAGTTTATTTTTAGCGACTTCCTTTAATTGTTTTAGCAAATTCAACAGAATTTTGACGTCTTAACATATTCTTTATTTCTGTCCACTAGAGAACGAATATTTCACGTGCCACATGTTCAAACAATTACTCGAGAAAAAATTGGTACTAATTTACCGCACATTAATAACAGAAAAGTAATTATTTCCACAAATTTTATTTTTGACGCTTAGCACATTCTTCTATATATTTTTATTTATTTATTTATATAAATAAGTTTATATTTTTATTTATTTATTTATATATTTGAAAAGGAAGAAAAGTAATGAAATAGTCCTGCAGGGAGGAAATGATAAAAATCGTTGCTCTTTTGTATTTGTTATGATCAGTGGACTCTTTTATATAATTGATTCATAAATATATAGAGGGAAAAAACACATTTAGATTAAATTCTGGAGAAGATTCCATCCACTCTTATAATTTGAGCTCTTTCCACAGTATATAGATTGAGATTCCACCCAATAGAATTAATTTGCATATATTACTCATCCGAAATTCCAAAAAAAGAAACTTGAACTTATATAAATAGTATTTTTGTTAAGAAAGGGCAATTTAGCATAGGAGAATGTGTTCAGCACTCAACCAAACTCTTTCCATTAGTCTAAACTAAAAACGAAAATACATAAAAATTGGAGCTTTAGGCATAAGAGTTGCCAAAATTACACACCACAAATAATGAATGATTCTTTTTTTTTTTTTTTTTTTTTTTTTTTTCAATAAATACAATTTTTAATTCTGAGCACATTCTCCGAAGCTGAATTAGCCCTTCCTGAACAAAAATAATATTTAAATAAATTCAAGTGTCTTTTTTTGGAATTTCAGGTAAGGAATACATGTGAATGAAAACATATTTTTACAGAGAACTACTTGACGCATGGAAAATATGGGTCAAGAGGAAACCCTTCCCTTCAAAGGCCTATTTGAGTCCTTAGATGATAGATGAGTGAGTGGTATTTGACAAATATGTAATATATATATATGTGCGTATGTGTGTGTGACTTTGTTTCCTTTCTATAATAGCCCTGTAATATCCTTTTTTGATAATTTGTTCTATTTATTGAAGACAATCGATGGCTAGCTAAAATTTCCTTATGAAATGTGAAGGACTAAGTATGACGTGAAATATAGATTATAGGGCGAGATTGGCTATTCTGTAGTTAATCTTAGTTGCCAAAAGGAATGGTAGATGACTGGCTGGTGTGTTGTTGTTTCATCTTACAAAGGCCATATCACTTTCTGATGATGCTGTTTATTATTTGTCAGTGGATAAATGCCGTCTGGCGTTATATACATATATATATATATATATATATATATATATATATATATATATATATATTTAATTAATTTGAATTTTGTTCCTATAGTCTTCAGGCATCGTCTTGGGTGCACACGCTGAAGAACCTTTAACATTTGCTATTCATGTTCCACTTTTAAATCGTAGCATTTTGGGGTTTGTGCCAATTAGCTGCGTGAGCTGTATTTTTGTAAACGTTTCGGCTTGATATTCAAGCATTCTTCCCAGTACACTGAAATACTGTATTTATGCTTTTTATTCTCTCCCGCGGTTGTTCCTTCCGTCTCCCAACCTTTTACCTCAATTTTAGCCTCTACATGCCCCACTGTCCCTATCTGACCATTACTCACAAAGGTATAGTCCTTTCAGTTATAGGGAATAGTTATAACCCCGCGTGAGCGAAATTCTGAGGGAGATATTCCCGGCGGTTTCGCTATTTGGATTTCCATTACAACAAACAACACGGGGTCTCCCGTAGTCTAGTGGCTAGAGCGCTGGATTCATAAGCGGGAGATGGTGGGTTCGATTCCCACCTCCGGCAGGAATTTCCTCATCTCAAGGCTCGCTGGGAAAATTCCTCGCTGCACCCTGGATGTCGGCGCTAATGACCTAGAAGTAGATGCGCCGTAAAAAAATAAAAATAAATAAAAATAAACAACACGCTACTATGAATTCAATAGAAACTAATTATGTCTCGTTTAGGACAAGAGAAGTAGTTGAGAGTTTAGGCAAGGGAGATAGTGTGTAATATGTATCAAAACATAGTCAAAGCTAAAGCTAAAAAATAAAAAATAAAAATATGCTATTGCTTGTTCAAATAGATGGTTTAGTTGGAGAGAAAGGGACGTGCAAGAAATAGGCGGTAAAAATTCTCTCTGTTAAAACCTTACCTCTAGTAGTTTTTAGTCTAAGCTTTGGCTAAGTATTGATAACTATTAGACACTATTTCCTCTTTCTGACCTCTCGAAGCCTTCCTTAGTCATAAACGAGACATAATCAGTTTTTATAATATTTCACGTATCGTGTTGTTCCTTAAAACGCAAGTTTGCAAATTCAGGAGCTGTCGGGAATAATTCACTTAAAATTTCGCGAATGCGACATTGCACTTTCTTGTCTATCTGAACAGGCTATAATATCAAAGAAATGGAAACTATCCTGTCTTACTCCTCCATAGTTATGTCACCTCTCTTTATGTATTTTCCTGGTGTACCAATATATATATATATATACATACATACATAAACGTAATTGTCATTAATATTTACATTATTCATAACTATTTACTGGACTGTGGAAGGCTTGGATGTTGAAAAGCTGAAACGTTGTCACAAATACAACTAATTGTCTTTTTTTAATCATTATCCTTTTTTTTCCCAAAAAAAGGAAAGAATTCTGAGGTCAGTCTTATTTCAAGGTTAAATTTGTGTGATCTATTCCTCAGGCCTTAAGTCCTTTATTTATTTATGCCTTTAACGTTTCGGCCTTCAGGCCATTTTCAATTTCGAGAATTTTTTTTTTTTTTTTTTTTTTTTTTTTTTTTTTTTTTTTTTTTTTTTTTTTTTTTTTATACGGCGCATCTACTTCTAGGTCATTAGCGCCGACATCCAGGGTGCAGCGAGGAATTTTCCCAGCGAGCCTTGAGATGAGAAAATTCCTGCCGGAGGTGGGAATCGAACCCACCATCTCCCGCTTATGAATTCAGCGCGCTAGCCACTAGACTACGGGAGACCCCTAATTTCTAGAAATAAAATAAAGTAAGTGTTACAAAAACTTATTTTAACCCTCTTATTAAATTATTATAAATTATTTAATAAGAGGGTTAAACTAAGTTTTTTGTTATTTTATTTCTAGAAATTGAAAATGGCCTGGAGGCCGAAACGTTAAAGGTATAAATAAATAAACGACTTAAGGTCTGAGGAATAGATTACACCAATTTAACCTTGAAATACAACTAATGTCTCTTGAAAAATATAGTTTTATTTGACATGCCACCGAACCCCGGTTAACTATGTCTTCTCAAATATTTAAATAATTAGTTAACATTATGGTCTATAACCCACATAATTTTTTAACCAGCACGGCTAACATAAATGACCACCGGACAGATATTACTAGGATCTTATGACTTGAAGAAACCATTTTTCGCCGTTAGATTGCAGTAGCTGAGCCACGTGGAAGGGAGGGGGTGCTGTCGTTTAAGGGGTTGGAGAATTTGATTGATGGCCACTAAGAGATGGAGGGAAAGTGGCTTGCAGGTCAGATTATAATTTAACTTGGAAGAGATCACCCCTGAATGTTCCTCTATTCCCTCGTCAGCTTCTTACTTTAATATATCTTCAAGGTTTAGGGGGCCTGTCAAAATTCAGCTGTTAGTCCGATGTTATTACCTCCAAGCCGGCGAGTAACTACTCGACAAGTATTTCTAATCCTCACCTCTTCTTAATGAAAGCAATGATATATCGCACTGGTTTATAGAATATCTTTGGAATTTTACCATTAGGGCCACGAGAAAATATTTTCTATTTCAGTAATTTAATCCAGCGACTAAAAATACCCATTAATTTAAATTCGTGATGCAGCAACTGCATAATTAAGCACATTCGTCTACAACGTGGGTAGTGTAAGCCACATCCTTGAAGAATTTGCTTAAAACAAGCTCTATAAATACTAAATAATCCTAAATACTTTTCTTTTTAAATATTAAATATGAAGGTCTGGTAGACCTTCATTGAGGAGTGACTATTCTATCAAAATAAATAAAATGCATATTTTCTATCCTGGCAAGAAAAAGGTGGCAACCTATAGATAATCTTGGGGACAGAAATATTTAAGTAAACGAGTCAACCTTTTCCAAAAAGTTCACGTTTTAGAACCTATAGTTCTCGAAAATAACAGTGGTTCAAATTTGTATATGTATATATATATATGAATGAATGAATGTAGCCTTTATTAACAAAATAGTCATAGTAGATAATTAAATAAATAAAAAAAATAGATAAATAAATGGATAACTTTGCCTCTAATAAATAAAGAATAATATAGTATAATACTTTGTTTGTATTTTAAATAACTATTTTGTAGGGCCTCCCATATTCCTGGGGTAGTAGTCTGACTTCCCACGGGGACTAGTCCTATCGGGAAGTGGAGTCCGTTGTGCCTTCTATTTCCTTCATCCAGATCTCCTTCCATCTGCTTCTGTCTCTGGCAGTCCTCATCCACACAGCACCAGCCTTCTTCCGCATGACATCGGCCCATCTCTTCTTCTGCCTTCCTCTTTCTTCTTCTCGTATATATATATATATATATATATATATATATATATATATATATATATATATATATATATATATAGTGTTCGCAGTCTCAAAGGCTGCAAAATGGAGCCAGATTTTGGTTGATTCCATCAGATTTTGATGGAATTTAGTAAAAAAACCTTTCGTCTAATTGAAACTTTAAGTTTGTTAGCCAGCAGAATCGGTCTACTGGAACATGGTTTTTGGGACAAAATTCGCGCGAAGAAATCGTAGTGTCTACGATTTCGTGTTCATATGCATGAATATAATCTTTTTACATCTGTAACCGCTTTTGAGAAAATAGAAGACAAATTGTTTTTTAAAGTAATTTTTGATTTGTGTAATCTTTGGATCCCATTGAAATATTTTCTAAATGTTCCAAAGTCATTTAAACTAAGAAATTTAGATATTGGTATTAGTGTTTTTTTAGAACAAACATTGAGAAGACGGGGCGAGTTATTTCCGCTTACGATACTCTCAGTTTCCTGTTGTGGCGTCTTAAATATTCCTTCTCTTCCAGATTTCATTGTATATTTTTTTCTAAAGATCAAAACCTGCTGTTCCTTTACTTATGTCCCTAAGGGTTACAAATGGAACCACGCTAATATGACGCAGAGCAGAGTTGGGCATAATTTTATTTATAAATAAAAATACGAATTTATTCGTACTTCATATATTTGTGAATACGAATATAAATAAATTCGTACTTCATATATTTGTGAATACGAATATAAATAAATTCGTATTCATAAGTGTGAATACGAATTTATTTTTATTCACATATATTAAATATAAAAATACAAATAAAATTTTATTCGCAATTTTTTCTGCGAATAAAAAAAAATTCACAGAAAAAATTGTAAATAATCACAAAAAATGTGAATATTTACAAAAAATCGAATGATTAAAAAAAAAATACATTAAAATATACGAATAAAAATTTATTCACATTATAATTTGTGAATAAAAATTTATTCACAATAAAATTCGCAAATAAATTATGAATTTATTCGTATTAAGATGATATTACGAAAGTTATTGAAGGTGATTTTTTTTTTTTTTTTTTTAAAGGCGTTTAACGTCTAGGTTATTAGCGCCTAGATTTCTTGTTTACTCCACCGCGAGACCACCAGCCATGCTGCAGGGACACAATTTGTCATCTGTACCTCCGTAAAAAAAAAAAAAAAAAAAAAAAAAAAAAAAAAAAAAAAAAAAAAAAAAAAAAAAAAAAAAAAAAAAAAAAACCGCTCCTTCAATAACTTAATAACTTTCGTAATATCATTTTAATACGAATAAATCCATAATTTATTTGCGAATTTTATTGTGAATAAATTTTTATTCACAAATTATAATGTGAATAAATTTTTATTCGTATATTTTAATGTGATTTTTTTTAATCACTTGATTTTTTGTAAATATTCACATTTTTTGTGATTATTTACAATTTTTTCTGTGAATTTATTTTTATTCGCAGAAAAATTTGCGAATAAAATTTTATTTGTATTTTTATATTTAATATATGTGAATAAAAATAAATTCGTATTCACAAATATATGAAGTACGAATTTATTTATATTCGTATTCACAAATATATGAAGTACGAATTTATTTATATTCGTATTCACAAATATATGAAGTACGAATAAATTCGTATTTTTATTTGTAAATAAAATTATGCCCAACTCTGACGCAGAGTCGGGGTTTTTGTTATGGTTTTAATGGGCAACTAAGAACAAATTCATTATTGAATTTAGTCTAATTTTTTAGAGCTCATCAAAGATAAAAATTTACTTTGACCATTCCATTTTTTACTTTGATGCAACCTTGCGGGAATGACGTATGAAGATGCTTTGCTAAATGATGCTACTTAAGAGCTCACTTGCTTAGAGTGAGTGCTGGTGAAGGGCCTACCTTGATGAATAGCGAGATGTTGGAGAGGGAAATGAGTTCTTGCTAGGAATATCAATCTGCTCCTGATGGATTGCTGTGTGTCTCGATCTGTCTCTCTCTCGCTTAGCACACTCTAGCTACTTACAGCACAGCTCTGGGGTAGAAGCTGTGCTGTAGCAATATCAATGTGTACTCTGCAGAGAGTTTTAGCGTGGTTTCTCCCTCCCTCTTTAGGGGGAAAGCCCCTTATGAGGTTCACCTCATGACACAATCCGGAAGTGCCAAGGAGAAAATTGCTAGAAAACTAGAAAACGTTACACAACCAGATAGATAGTTTACGCAGATAACTTTGGTTCAAATGTGTGTATATATATGTATATATATATATATATATATATATATATATATATATATATATATATATATATATATATATATATAGGAAGTTTGTAACAATTTTATTCAATTCTCATATATTTCTTATTTTCAAGTAACATAGGGTGCGGCATGGCGCACCCTAAGTTATTTAAAATTTGTAACAGAAACGTTTTAGGTGTAAGCCATTAACGGAAAGGGAACGTTTTTTATCCTGGAAAATGTAAAAAAAAAGACATAACCAATAAAAAAACTGAACAAACAGATAAAAGAAAAAAAAGTTGCACTTTTAAAATTTTAAGCACTGATCACTCAAAATGAGGCCATCCTTACGAAAATTTTTCCCTTTGGAATCCGTTTTGTTGGAACGGATTCCAACGGCTACTTTCATTTGCAAGATATTATAACTGTTTACGAGATATGATACCTGTTAATAATTTTTTTTCTTTCAATTCCTCTACTCCCAGCATACCCAAAATGTGCATATAAATTCGTTTACATGTGCTGGTTTATGAACTTGATGTTTTGAATCAAGCACAATATTTTTGTACCAAGTTTTATAGAGATAGAAACAGTTTTGAAGTAGTTAGAACGCGAGCAGACATATATATATATATATATATATATATATATATATATATATATATATATAGAGTTATAGTTAACCTCTGTAAAGGTAAATCATAATTTTTTGTTTGAGTTATAATATTTTTTGATTATTTAGTTTATCCATCTGTGTGAAATATTGCACAAATTACAGTTTACCGATCATAAAATATCCTATACGAAGTCAACCCCGAGAGACACCAATTTGTTATAAGCCTCCGTAATCCAGGCTCAGCAAAAACAGGTGCCCATGTCAAGCTGAAACATGTCAGAGGATGCAATGGCATTTTGACATTTTCATATGTCACTCAGACAGGAGCATACAAAATAATAATAATTTCGTTCATTCGAAATTTTAAGGTTTACATCGCTTTGAAACATATTTCAGTTCTTTGAATTTCGTTAATCGACTTAATTTTATTCTTTCTTAAAAAATTACATTCCATCATTTCTAGTTCTTACGTGTGATTTTGTGGATAACACAATTTATAGCGCATGTTTTTGGGACATTGCATCATAATATGTCAGAAAAACGTTCTAACTTCGAACCATCGCTACTGTATTTGTATCAACCGATTATTTGTTAGTAAAGGAGGTTTGTTTTTCTTTAAAATAACCTTTCTTTTAACTCTAAATCTAACTCCTTCAAAATTCAATCATTGCAATCTAAAATCCTGCGTAAAATAGCCGACGCTCCATTCTTTGCATCCAATTTTACTCTCCACAACGACCTCCATATGTCATTTATCCAACCCTTATGAAAAAAATTATATCAAAAATTTCATTCAAAATTACACGGCCATCCAAATTATTTAATTAACTCCCTATCATCACATCTAATCCCAAACAACCCAGTTCGCCGTCTGAAGCGTAGCTGCCCTAGAGACCAGCTCCAAGAGTAGTTACTGCAATATGTAATCACCCTGCCTTGTGGCTACTGCAACTTTGCGGCTTCTCTCCTCACGAGCTTCAAGTCATATTCACATGTATCTTTTTACACGAAATGTATTTTTACATTGTTGTAAATTCTGACTAAATAATAAAAAATAATAATAAATTAATCTTTCAGTTGCACTTACAATTATAATTGTACCAAAACACTTTTCATACATTTGACTTAGTTATAGATAATAATCTATGAATGAGAATTTAGGACCGAAAATCTACTCAATCTGTAAAAAAACTTACTGAACTGCGTTACATTCTCGAAAGTGTAGAACAGAAACTATACATAATAAAGGAACGATGTATCTAAAAATCATTTTACATTATTCCGTTATAATTTCCACCGCTCAAGGATTTTTATTTAGTGCCCTCCTCCCAATATTTCTTTTTTTTTTTTTTTTTTTATATACATATATATATATAATTTATTGTGCGTCAACTACATTGGCCTTTAGCACAATACCCTACTGTTTAAGTTATCCGAATTTTATATAATATTTGAAATCCAAATATTTCTTGAAATTTTAATCGCCCCCTTCGAACCTATTGTCTGGTGAATGTTCTAGACCATCAAATGGTTAATTTATACTATGAATAAAATAAACATTTATTCAAAGTGAATTTATTATTTCCATTAAACGAGGGAAAATTGCAAATAATATATTCTAAATTAATAATATTGATTTATTATTACACTGCCATTATTTGGCCTTCCGCCCGATGCATCTAATAATTGAACCTGTTGTTCCTGGAAATCAGCAGAACCATTCAGTAATTGCATTACATAATTGAGCAATTGATTTGGGCTGAGAGTACATAGCTACTGGCATGAAACATAACTTCTCCTTGATATTTGCAATTATAATAAATTGAGATTTTTCTAATTGTTATTCCTGGAGTGAATACATATGAATACCTAAAGAAAAAAGAAAAAAAAAAAAAAAAAGCATCAAATTACCGATGTGTTAGTCTCAAATATTACCAAAGCAGAATCCTTGAAAAATACTCCTTTGGTGTCTGGAAAAAGAAAAACTATTGTCAAAATATTAGTTGGCCTTTAGATCTAAGCATGGCACAACCGATGACATTTGTAAATTGGTAAACAAAACAGTTTATGTGTATAAATCAACGAAATCTGTTAAAGAACCTTATGACACAATCTGGAGGGAATAAATAATATTCCTAACAGCACAATTGAGGCATAATGGGAGTTATCTTGTAAATCTATATATATAAAAATCACGTGTCTGTTTGTTTGTTCCTTATACAAATCCACACCGTTTGACCGATTTTGACCAAACTTGGCTCCCAGGTAGGTCTTGATACGGGAAATCTCCTAGGCTAGGTCAAAAAAATCTACCAGCTGTCTGTCTGTATGTTTGTGCCTTATACAAATCCAAACTCGGTACCGTCTCCACACCGTTCGTCCGATTTTGACTAAACTCGGTACACATGTAGATCTTAATCTGGGGAGTGTCGTAGGCTAAGTCAAAAACTTCTACCAGCTGTCTGTCTGTATGCTTGTCCCTTATACAAATCCTCACCGTTCGTCCGATTTTGACTAAACTCGGTACACATGTAGATCTTGATCTGGGAGTGTCGTAGGCTAAGTCAAAAACTTCTACCAGCTGTCTGTCTGTATGTTTGTCCCTTATACAAATCCTTACCGTTCGTCCGATTTTGACTAAACTCGGTACACATGTATATCTTATTCTGGGGATTGTAGTAGGCTAAGTCAAAAACGTCTTATAGCTGTCTGTCTGTATCTTTGTCTCTTATACAAATCCACACCGTTCGTCCGATTTTGACGAAACTCGATACACAGGTAGATCCTAATCTGGAGAGTGCCGTAAGCAAGGTCAAAAACTTCTACCAGCTGTCTGTCTGTACGTTTGTTCTTTATACGAATCCACACCGTTACACAGATTGTGATCAAACTGGGCACACAGGTTGGTCTTGATCAGGGGATTGTCATAGGCCAGGGCAAAAACGTCTACCAGCTGTTTTCTGTATATTGTTTTTTTATTATTAAAAATCCACACCGTTAGACCGATTTTTACCAAACTTGGCATACATGTATGTCTTGATACGGGGGGGGGGGGGGTGCTATAGGTTATGTCAAAGTCGTCTAGGACTCACAGTTGGGAGGTCACGGGTTCGAAACAGTTACAGATTCGTGTTATTATATTTTAATAATACTTATTTGGTTTTTAATTTATTTAGGCTTTTCTATATGCAAAAAGCAGGTGTAGCATGGCACGCCGGGTAACAGCTAGTCTATATATATAAAAATCACGTGTCTGTCTGTTTGTTTGTTCCTTATACAAATCTACACCGTTTGACCGATTTTGACCAAACTTGGAATAATGGTAGGTCTTGATACGAGAAATCTCCTAGGTTATGTCAAAAAAATCTACCATCTGTCTGTATGTTTGTCCCTTATACAAATCCACACCGTTCGTCCGATTTCGACTAAACTCGGTACACATGTAGATCTTAATCTGGGGAGTGTCGTAGGCTAAATCAAAAAAATCGACCAGCTGTCTGTCTGTATGTTTGTCCCTTAAACAAATCCACACCGTTAGACCAATTTTTACGAAACTTGGTATACATGTATGTCTTGATACGGGGGGTGTTATAGGTTAGGTCAAAGTCGTCTAGGACTCACATTTGGGAGGCCACGGGTTCATAACAGTTACTGATTCGTGTTATTAGATTTTAATAATACATATTTGGTGTCTAATTTATTTAGGCTTTTCTATACGCAGAAAGTAGGCGTAGCATGGCACGCCGGGTAACGGCTAGTTATTTATAAAATAGATGATTCTAAATTAGAGCAGCTGATGTTCTATCTGTAAATACACTTTATTCTTAACTTTTGGACAAGCCAATACGGGCATGAAATTATTTGTTTTGATCAAAACTATCACCTGGAGACGGATGTGGGTCGCCTTACCCTGTATAAGAGTCAAACGAAATTATTTCATATATATTTTTTTTTTTTTTTCAAAACACAAAAATTATTCCCCCCTCCAATTTTCCTATAAATTAGAGCCGATGTGTTATGTGAGCTTTGAAACGATTTCCTCGATTTGATTTTCGATTAATTTCGATTCATGAAGAAGAGTCGGTCGACGAGGTGGAACTCTTGAACCACTGAATTATAGGGTGCACGGCCCGTGAAATTGGCTCTATGGATTCCCCCGCTCCCCCCATTATAGCCTTACGGATGTTTTTTTTTATCGGCCATCTCCCGCAAAAAAAAAAAAAAAAAAAAAAAAATTACCTCATAAATATTTTTTCAATCTATTTTTGCAAGAGCTCACTCTCCTGTTAGAGTTCTTGGGTGTTATTTCCAGCGATTCTATATTACTATCCAGTCGTACCATTAGTTTTAATTAGATGAGTTTTTATTTTAGTATATTTTGTACATTTCTAAGGTAAGGGCAACTCGCCCTACCCTATGACATATACATATAAAGAAAAACATTAAAACACCACGTCTCCACCACAAAGATTTACTCTATTACCCAACACATAGTCTTAATAGAGTATTAGGTTCATTGTTTATAGATATTTAGACGAGAAGAATTACATAAAACAATTTCTAAGGCTGTATTTGATACCCCAAATGATGGGTTTCGGACGAAATGATGGGTTTCCCTGGGAAGTACAAAACTGGTACCCCCCCCCCTTCCTGGAGGAGGAGTCAAATTCAACTTTTCGGGATTTTTGGAATTTTTCTTTTAACAAGACCGTAATGTCTACAACCCTGCGGAATTTCAGGTCTCTAGCTTTTTGGGAAGTGCCTAATAATTTTGATGAGTGAGTCGTATAAATTCCCATTTTCCATCGCGTATTTCTCAGAAACTATTCTATGAAGAATTATAAAACTTTCCAGTTTTACTTATATCTATTAGAATAATATCTGCGTAAAATGTCATAAGTTTATCTCTACCTGGGTAAAAGTTATGAGAGGGTGAAAATCGGCTCCAAGACCTCGTTTAATATACACACAGTCTATGTGCTTAGGCCGGAACTTGGCCTGGCGCACCACAGTGCGTATATGTATATATATATATATATATACCATATATATTTATATATATATATATATATATATATATATATATATATATATATAAATCTACTGAATGTGAAAATCGGAGCAAACTAGCAAAAATTATTCGATACATCGACGAAGTAATATATTGAAAAATGGCCTCATATTTTATTTAAGGAATTTTCGGCTATTCTAAAGGGGTTAGAGTTGTGAATTTGCGACAAGCCGTATCGTCCACAATACAAGCTGTCTCGAATCTAAAAACCAATGCAAAATGCAGGGACAACATACACTTCCAATTTTTATGTTTATAATTTAAGATACCTATGTTAGATTTCCAGAAGGGAAAGGTAGGCTGAATGAGTGTTTGATAGAGCGGTTGGGATGGTTTTAGCATTTTTTTGAAAAATTCCATATAGAATCCAAGATCCCATTTCATTAAAAAATAAATTCGTTTAGAGCTCCTGCTCAAATTCAGGAACATAAATATGCTTCAGCTCCATCCGAAAAACCTATGTAATGTACTGTATAACATACAGTCTTTTTCCTACGTCAACGGACACCTTTTTGTTACGCTTTTAGTAACATGGTTTTTTTTTTTCAGTTTAGTCATCGCTAAAGCGTATTTATGCTAAAATATCGTTTTAATCCACTTTTTACCATCTAGTCGGAGTTTAATCAATACTTGTTTCTTTTGATAGGATTTCTCCAACTTTAACAATTTGAGAAGAACTTCTGAAAGCGCTTTCTGAGATTTACCCTTCCGTATTAATTTGGACAGTAGGAGATCCTAATGAAAATTTAGGAGTTGGCTAATGAAAAAAACAAAGTTCTCCCTCCCTCTCTCCCCCCAAACTGCCTCTGAAGTAAAGAGTATCCGGTTAGGTCTGGCGAGGATGTAGTAGGTATGTGTTGCTAGTGTCAAGTTGGAAGAGCCCCCTCGGGAATAGGTTGAGCCGATAAGATAGAGGAGTGGCCACGGAATTGAATTGGGCTTCTGTTAAGGTGGGGGTGGGGTGGCAAAGGAAACCTGTTAAGGTGGGGGTGGGGTGGCAAAGGATACCTACCCACTAGCCGCAGCCTGCTCATCTAGGTTATTACCACTCACTCCACTTTACTTACTCTTACAAGGTTTAAGGTTCAAGGTTGGGTCTCGAAGAGAAATTCTATACGTTCCCCCGTTTCATGAAGGATTATTTATCAAATGAATCATCCTGTCCGATTAATTGAGTTATTTAAGGATAGGATTTTTTTTCGATGATGGAAAGTATGAAATTGCGAATCTGTTAATTCTGAGCCTGTTTTTGACAATGCAATACAAAGACAGTACAGACACATATACTCACTGTGAACTGTTGCTCAGGCGATAAAAAACATTCTGACAAAATTCAAAAGATCAGGAAATCTATTCATGCCAAAGACACAGAGCCCTCTACTGACATCAAAAGAAACAAAGACCTTTTGTTGACGGTTGACAATATACCCACAGATCCCAAAAATAAAGGTTTATTTTTGGGGTCTACTGGTTCTGAAACCTTAAAATATCATAGTCGGCACTTCCGGATTGCGTCATGAGGCGTCATTAGGGAATTAAATATATTGAACATTTCGAGTTCTTCGCTTGGTAAGAACTTTGAGGTTTGACCGTTAGGTGGCCTGCCAGTTACTATGGTTTCCACGTTCTTCCCACAAAGCTTTCATATATATATATATATATATATATATCCGATGTCTCACGCCCTCAAAAATGGTTCGATTTTAATGAAATTTCGTCTAATTTGAAGGATCAAGTTCGTTAACCAGCAGAATCCGTACGCAGGAACATCCATTAGAAAGAGGTAACGAGGTAACATCTACCATCATAATATCCTTAGCCATTAATAACCTGAATTTTTTTCGTTAAAAATTAATCTGTATACGTGTTTTTTTTATATATGTTTAGTCTTTTTGAAGCATCTAAAAAAAAAAAAAAAAAAAAAAAAAGTATGTGCTAGATATTAGAAGAGGAGGTTTGCAGGTCCCAAAAGGCATTACAGACATACTGGAGCCTACTTTCGGTCACCAAGTCAGAAGTACCCATACGGGTACGCCAGGTTATCAAGGGTTAATATGTGAAAATAACACAGAAAGAAGCCAGCAACATAAGGGATTCCTCTTAACTTATATCAAAGCTACTGCCCTACAACAGAAATTATAAAAGTAATCTAAATAAATTAACGCAATTTTGACATTTAATTTACAAATAATTACATGGACTAATAATTCATGTGTAACTTATATTTACACACAAACATGCATCCGCAAACACACACACACACACTATTTCGTTACTATGATATTCCTCCGATTCTATGCTCCCGTACCTGCAATATTCTCCCAGTTGCACCTATAGAAAAGTCCAAAAACTTCGGTCAATAGGAGAAATTATTTTTTCCAACCACTTCAACATATTTTCTTTATGAAGTTGTATCTCCACGAGGCATGTTATGGCTAAGAGGGAAATATGTAGTTGGAATTTTACCACTTTATCAGTGCACAATTAATACGTTTGAAAACATTTACAAGGCCTATTTTATGCTTTTATTGCTCTCAAGAGTAACAAAGATTATATGATTCCAAGACAAAGAAGGTCCTTCGAGCCAGACTTTTTCGGATTTTAGTTCTGGAGAAGAAGTTCTTTCAGACAAAATCTAGAAAGAGAAAACATTGACCCGAATTTGTTGTAAGACCGTCGTTATCGGATTTCGGTTACATATTCCCCAAACCGAGAGACGTGACAATGTGAGGACAGGTCCGTAGCTCTGATGATGATAAATCGTTTCAGACTCCCTTCTAATGGCTGCCGAGCATTCTGTGAGGATGGGGGGTTCGAACCTCCACAAAACTCAGGGAGGGGGGTGTTCGAACCTCCACAAAACTCAGGGAAGGGTGGGGTTCGAACCTCCACAAAACTCAGTACCAGCTCATCGATCTTCTACTCCTGACCGAACTCATACTCCCGATGAACGAGTTGTTATACCCCTCTCACTCTCTCTCTCACCCCCTTTCAAACAGCTGAGGGGAATTTTATATTTCGCCCGTTTACTCTCTAATGTGATATCTCTGATAGATTATGTCTAATTATTTATTCATGAGGCATCCTCATAATTATTTCATTATGAAAAGTTGGTTGATTGAACGTAATAGAAGAATTCCATTACACAAGCACTCACACTAAAGCATAAGTGTCTTACCGCGGACAAGATCTTATTTCCATGCATTTCAGCGCGCTAAATTCTACCCAAAAATACATTTCACATAGTCTTTTTTTTTTATTTTTTTTTTTATTTTTTTGAAATAGCTGAAAACCACCAAAGATCGAAAAATACTATAGGCTTGCCGCAAACAAAAGAACAAGACAGTGCGCTGCCTCCAATAATTATTGGAGGCAGCGCACTTTAATTATTAATTATAATTAATAAATAATTCGTTTCGAGATATATTTCGGGTTATGAAAGAAAACTTGTTGTTTAATTTGTATATATTTAATTTCAAAGAGATATACTATCTGGTAAAAGTGGTGCTAGATTTAAAAGGATAGATAAGGATTTTGTTTTTGTTATTGAAATTTTATTATAAAAAAAAAAAAAGAATATGGTAGACACTAGCCAAGAAAACTTTTAACATAATAATGTAATAATATTGACATTCTGAAGACATATCCGTATTACTGCCTATCGAAATTCTCCAGAAATGTATATTCTGGTTTCTGTTTATATTTTGTGATTTTTTTTTAATATATTTCTCCTAATTGGATATATTTTATAGCCTCGATTACGAATTCATTACTGATACTAAAAGAGGAGGGAAATTAGACCCTTCTGCGCAATTTCAGCAACATAAATATGCTTTATGATGATTAGATAGTTAGCCGTCGAGGTGATAAGTAAAGATGGTGATAATCCCAACCATTCCATCTTTACTTAAATATGCTTTAGCTCCAACCGACAAACCTGTGTAAAGTACTGTATAACATACAGCATTCTTGTTCGTACATCGCCACCGCGCATGAGCGAACGCCAGGGGACACTTTTGAACTCGTGAAACTTTATTGTAATGCTTTTTTCCAGTTTATCAGATATATATATATATATATATATATATATATATATATATATATATATATATATATATATATATATATATATTCCTATATTCTTCGCTAGGGAATATTTTTTATTATTTATAATTCTCCGGAGGTTAGTTTTTTAACGTTATATTATATTACATAGGTACATATAGAAACTAGTCATGCGTAATAATACTAATCCTATCTCCGGATATGTGTATTGCATTATTATCAAAGGGTTTAGCGTCAATCGCCATTATGCTTGTTCGACCGTTTCCAAACCCCTTATTAATTATACTAGTATTCAAGCAGAATATTCAGTGTTTAATGGCTCCTAAATAATGTATTCGGTCTAGTTAATTCCACATGTTTGCTACGAAAATCGTCTTCCTCGCTGTTTATGTAATCTGGAATTTTGAAACTGATATATTATTTTCTGAATTGAATAGTCTTTTTTTTCGGCGTTAAAAATGTGCTCAGTCAGAGGGATTGAGTTCTACCGAATCAGAACCAATGTCTTTAGCTGTAACTCGGCGTGCCATACTGCACCGCCGACGAATGTGCTCATAGTCCGTGCAAAAAATAAATAAATTATTTTTTTTTATTATTCATTTATTTTAGGAGCTTCGCGACTAGGCTATTTTCTCCTTAAATTTCAACATTACAGTATGAAAAAACAAAGTGTTGGAAATTACATGAAAATAACATTAAAGTAAATAACATATGAAAAGATAATTAATAAAACAAAATTAATTTTAGAACATTAAACCAAAAAGTATAAATAATTGATAACAATTCGTACAGCTGTGCGTGGTGTATTGATCTTGATAAGGAGAATAGAAAGACTATTTTTTGTTCTTCCACTTTATTTCTGATTCTTGCCTGAGTTCATAAATAAATTAGAAACCAAATAAGTGATGTCAAAATCTGATAACGCAAATAAGTTGTAGAAGAGACAAAAAAAAAAAAAAAATAAAATCCTACAGGCGACTTGAACTTGGAACCATAGAGTTTTCGGCAACTAGACATGAGAAAGTAGCAGTGGAGGGGTTAGCATATTTAGTTTTGGATTTCACTTGTCAAACTACTGAGTATAAACAACAGATGATAGAATGACATTTAGTTACGGTCTGTCTTGGCGAATATCTCATTTTTCAAAAGTGACGATTTCTGAAATTCACTCTTCTGCAACTGTTTGGATTCACAGTTTCGAACACGTGACCTCAGATCTATGAGTCCTAGACGATTTTGACCTAGCCTATGACACTTCCCGGATCAAGACTGTGTGAATATGTATAAGGAACAATAAGGAATACAGACAGACAGGCAAACAAACAGGTCAATTTTATATAGTAGATATTTCTACTAGGGCGCTCAAGCTTCTAGCTTAAGTAGTTGTCATACAATTCAACGAGAACAATGGTAACATTAGCTAGAACAGTTCCTACTCTTACCTAGCACTTGTCCTGCAAATGAATTTTGATATGGCGATGTATTTGATGTGGACAGGTGATTGCACAAGTTTTGAAAATTGGTGAACTTTGGTTTTGGATGGTTTCGAAGGATTTTAAGTAATTGGAAGTACAGTAGAACCTCTCATATCCGACTTTGACGGGACCGGGCCATGGTCGGAACGGTCAAAAGGTCGGATATCGGGAGGAGCATAAAAAAACGTCTTTCAAAGTTATAAAAACAGTTATAATGTACAGAACAAACTGTAATACAACTTTATTGTAAGTGTAGAACTGAAGCTATGTACATTCAAATATTTAATCTTTTGAAAAGAAGAACAAAATTTAAGCATACTTTACTTAAAGAATTCAGTTATGGATTATTTGCGGAAGTGTCCCTCCACTTTTTTGCCCCCAATATATCCATTGGGGTTGCATTCGGATGTAGCTCGATGTATTTCATCGCTACATCGAAGGCGTCCTTAGCAGCAAAATGACTCACTACGTCGTCACTGGTTTCGTATTCGTCCTCGTCGATTTCTTCGTCCACGGTTCTGTTCTGCACAACAGCAATGATTTGGGCATTCTTGAGATCTTCTTTGGTAACTTTTGATACGTCAGCTTCAACAAGTCACTCTGCGTTAACAAATATTGAACAGTACAAGATTACAGCTCTTTCCACATCAACAATCAACAGTTTTTGACAGGAAAACAAAGCATAGTGTAGATGAATCACTCTTTCAAGTCTGGACAGGCTCGTCAACGGGGCGCGTGTGAATCACAGACGGTCGGGGACAAGGTCGGATATCGGGAGGAGTCGGTTATGGGAAGGTCGGATATGAGAGGTTCTACTGTATGATGACAGCGGCTGGAAATTTCATAGTTGTTATACACTAAGGAAAAAAAACCGGACACTTTTAATATTATTTAATTCGCTAGCCAATTGTTTGCTAAGTTCCCTATCCGAATTC
Organism: Gonocerus acuteangulatus; assembly: GCA_946811695.1. NCBI lineage: Eukaryota > Metazoa > Arthropoda > Insecta > Hemiptera > Coreidae > Gonocerus > Gonocerus acuteangulatus. The sequence continues at coordinate 56,342,256 of OX328129.1, read as the reverse complement.
TTTATCAAGTTTGTTTACCATCTCAGTCGACTGTTAATATCAATGTGAATTCATGTCGTCTCTTTTGACTTCCTGCATTAAACCGTTGACACCTTTTTGGAAACAGCAGCAAGTATTATGACTCACGTACTCGCCTTCCAAATATTTCTATAAAATAGAGTATTCATGTTCAGAAGTACTGATTTTTGTCTGCCAAAGGGGGAAAAACAAAATATGATTTCCTTTTATTTCAGTGTCAAAATTAAAGAGTCTTCACTTGCAGGATGAATGTTATTTTCACCAACAATCATATCCGTGGTGAAATATATATTTAATTTCAGCCATTGGAAATTTCCATTTATTTTTATACACTATAGCCTCGATGTAGGGAATCAATCAGCAGGCTTCAATCCATCACACGTTTTTCTGGTTTCTCATTAGCCCTACTAAAATTTTTTTTTTTTAAATTTTCCCAATATTCATTCATTCCTGATCACTCAAATCAGTTTTATAAAGCGTAGGAAATTCATTCTCTTTTTAGCGCTGTTAAAATGATAGCGGCCACAAAGTATGTTTATTCTCCACGAAACAAATGTCTGGACGATTATGCAGCTATATCAGTGCAACTAGTGGGAGTGGTTACTTTGCACAAATTATTAATATTCCCTGACGGTCGAAAATTTAGTTGTATTCCCAACTAATAGTCGGAGTGCTGGTAACGCACGTTTCATGAAATGTTTTTTGCACCTTGAAATTTCGCTATAATGTACCTCTTGGGTAGATTTGAAGGCGTTGGAGAGACTTACCGTGGAAAACCAGGTACTGGCATAAGGGAAAGGTCCAACAAAATATTTCCCAGAATGTATTATTCAAAAGCCAACTATTAATGTAAACTTAAGGCAATTTTACAATGCATAATATATAAGGCAGACACTTTAAAGGGAAATAACATGTAAAATAAACGATTTTTTTCTCTAATATTATGTGTTTTATTTACGATGCGATTTACACTGTACAGCTGAATAAGTTCATGTGAGCAAGTGCCTGACAGTAATAAGTTGACGGGGTCTCCCGTGGTCTAGTGGCCAGCGCGCTTTCTCCTCTCAGGGCTCAAAAAAAAAAAGTTGACAGAATGAAAAGTGGCAGCCTATAGATAGCCTGACGCGAAAAAGGTCAATAGAAAAAAAATTACTGAGTACTTTTTATCTAATTGCATATAACTATCGCTGACTTAGTAAAAGCAGTAGTCGTAAAAAAAGAAAAGCTTGGTAAATCCTTAATCTATTCTGCAGCAAAGGATAAAATGCTGAAGCAAAATCCTCAGCAGATATTATTGCACTTTAAAACAGTCAGTTTTTCCATTCATTTTTTTTTTTTTTTTTCAATGCTTGTATGAGACTTCAAATGAAATATACTACCCGACTAATCTCTGCAGGCGGCTTGAATAATTTCTAAGCTTTAATAAGATTTTTTTTATATATAAAAATTTCTTTGCTTTGACTTTGCTCTGAGAAAGGAAAAAAAAAGTCTTTCTAAGCAATTAATTTTAATTAAAAGCGTTCATTGTGTGTAATTTTACTCGTCTTTAATTAACTCGATAAATTATTCTTAATTTTACAACCCGTTTTCGTGAAAACAAAGATCTTAATTGATTATAATAACGCTCATAATTATTATGAAATATTCCTCGTAATATTTATTATAGAAATTATAAAAATCCCTTTCTACTTGCATGAGCAGCTTAATGTATCCATAGTTCTCAGCTATTTAAATACGACGATACAAGTTTTTTTTTTTTTTTTTATTGCGGATCCTCAGTCCCTCGGTGGGAGGAGAAGGTTGTAAGGTTGAACTCTTTATACAATCCTGAAGTCCCGACTAGAAAATTTCACTTTGAAGATTCCATAGATCACGAACATAACGGTGGTTCAAATTTGTGTATATATATATATAATATATATATATATATATATATATATATATATACATTAATCATTTTGCGACTCCTACTTTCACATTCTGGGGAGGAAAATCAGCATAAAACGTTGATCCGATCACACGAAAAATCCGATCGCTTAAAAATAAATAGTTAGATTTTTACAAAGTAAGGAACAGATATACGAAGAGTAAGCCTAGTCTGTTACACAGCATAAACCGCCCAGTAGAACATAATTTTCTGCAAAATTTACATAGTAGGTACTTATATGATGATGATTTTCATAAGTAATTTGACTTTTGGAATCTAATAAATTCATTTCCAAGGCGAGTTCTTCCATGTAACACTTAATTCGCTTACCTACGTTGGATAGATGTTCAAAGCTATGTAGGAACAATTTTTCTAAACATTTTACATCCTTCGAAGTGTACGAATAAGAATTGTTTTCTGAATGAAAAATAAATATAGGGTTGGCAAATAAGTCCTTTCGGTTTTTTAAGTTGAAAGAAAACTATTGTATATTTTGAACATAATTTTTATTTTAATCTACAATGTAATGTCCATTATTTTCAATTACTTTACCCCATCTCACCATCAGCTGAATAATCCCATGCTCATAGAATGTCTGTGGTTTATTAGCGAAAAAATGATCAAGGTGCTCCCTGACACCCTGTTCGTTTTCAAACCGTTTTCCACCTAAGGAATTTTGTAGAGACCGGAATAAGTGGTAGTCACTAGGAGCAAGGTCCGGTGAATAGGGAGGGTGGGGCAAAAGATACCATCCAAGGGCTAACAATTTGTTGCGGGTGACTAACGAAGTGTGGGGCCTGGCATTATCATGATGGAAGACGACACCCTTTCGATTTGCCAGTTCTGGGCGTTTTCGTCGAATTGATTCATTCAATTATGTTAATTGTGAGCAGTATAGAGTGGAATCGATTGATTTACCTTGTGGCAGCAGGTCATAAAAAATCACACCCTTGAAATCCCACCATACAGAAAGCATTATCTTCTTTGGGTGCAATCCCGCTTTAGATGTGGTTCCAGGTGGTTCGTTGCTAGGTCTCCAAGATTTTTTTCGCACCACATTATCGTAGACAATCCACTTTTCATCCCCTGTCACAAGTCTTTTAAGAAATGGATCGTTTTCTTGACGTTTTCGCAGGGAATCGCAAATGGAAATGCGTTTTGCCAAGTTGGCTTCGGTCAGAGAGTGGGGGACCCAAACATCCAGCCTAGAAACGTAGCCGAGCTTCCGCAAATAGGATAAACAATCCTCTGTTGGGATTAATTGCATCAGATAAATGTGACATATTGGAAACAAAACATGAATACAAAAACCGAAAGGACTTATTTGCCAACCCTATACATTTATCCTTGATTTCTAATTTTTATCAGGGCATTTAATTAAGAGTTAGTTTTCGAATGATGTATGTCTTCAATGCGTTATAAGAGGACGCAATGCTCTCTCGTATTGGCCATAAAACTGAAAGGGAGGTAGAAATGTACTTGTTTCATTTATTTTGTTTTATATATGCCAGGAGAAAAGTCGATAAAAATAGACTTATAATATCATTTTATTTACTGGAATTAACTCTACATGTTCCTCACCCCTTTATACGCTTCCTCAACAGGAGGCAAATATTCATTACACTCGAATTTAATGTATTTTATCTAGTGTCATCTTTTGAGGGTCGGATTCGGGGTTTTAGACTGCCCCTAGGCTCACCTAGTCTTTAACCCTTTGATGCATGGTTTTTTTCTTTTCTCAAAAAAAAAATCTGAGAGGTAGAAATAGGCCTCAGGATAACGGGAAAAATGTGGAAAAAAATTCATCAATTTTTTTTGTCGAGAAATTAATGAAAAACTGAAAGATGCCTGTAGGCATCATTATGCGTAGAGGGTGGAATGTTTTTGTGAATGAACATGTATAAGCATTCACATTTATTGAAACATATAAAGAATTTATGAGTTAAAGTTAAAAAGAACTCTCTTCTCTTTTCATCAAAATCACAAATGGCAATCCTTAAACATGATTTGCCTTTAGATAAACACATATAAAGTTCACATTTATCACAGTATCCACAAGTTTGGTTCTTGCAGTTTTCCATCCTGCATCTCATCCTCTGAGATACATCAGGCAGTACATCCTCAAACAAATCATTCAAATCTGAGAAGGGGTCATTAAAATCGTCGCCATTTACCTCTGAAACATTGACTGAAACTACGCGAAGGTTCAGAAAGAACATTGTCATCGACTTCTTCATCATCCGCACTATCATCTGGCGCTGTGATTATATGGAAAATTTGTTTCTCCTCTCCCCCATTATCGATCAAATAATGGGATCCATCGCTCGGAGCTCAATACCAGATGCACGATGGTGCCCACATGAAATAAATGAACACCCACAAAAATAGGCACAAAAAATAAAACTTCAATAAAACAAACTTTCACTTTGTAAAATACACCACTAGTACTTAGGAGTACGATTTTTTTTTTTTTTTTTTTTTTTATGTCAGAATGGACGGTTTTAATAGTATTGTGGCCTTGTAAAAAAGGTCCCCTCGGGGTCAGAAACGCGACTCCTGGTTTTGTCAACATTAACTTGTTTATTCCTTCTTGGGAACAAAGTACAATGTTCAAAACCTTCCAGTCCCTTTGACACTTGTTGATGCTTACAGGGAACGAAATATAATTTGAAAAAACTCGACATACTGCTCTGGGAGTGTAAAATAGAATATGATGCCTGCAGGCATCACGATGCAACAAAGGGTTAATGCATAGGAGAAAATCAGGCGGATGGAACAAAGTACTGACCACCTAAAATCAGATAAGTGTACAGTATCTGCACCACTGGGTGCTGATTTATTGTTAAGGGTTTGATTTTTTTTTGTCATTAAAAAGAACCACTGCCGTTCCACGATCTCCTAAAAGCACCAGTACATCTAAAGTTTATCCAGGGTTCCAAAAAAAAAAAAAAAAAAAATACCAAGTTTCCAAAAGCTCAAAAAGGTTGTAGTAGAGTCCATACACCTCCATTACTACGACAGGAGCCCCTAAAACAGCAGGTGGCAGGTGTGTGTTTTCTCTTGAAACCAATCAGAACTTCCTAATCCCTTCCTAACATAACTTTACCCCAGGTCTCTACAAAGCCGATGATATGTACATTACGGAGTTCAGCTGAGTTAGATAACTTTAACTTTGCTTACAGTTCCAAGGTACAGGTGGTGTTTTTAAGGCTTCCGAACTACATGACAACATAAATTTGGACTCAGTTTATCCAAAGATTATGGTATGAAAATATTTTTAGCTTGATTATGAGCGCTTTTGTTTTTAATAATTAAGTTTTTCTGTTTCGAAATCTTACTTTTAGCATCATAGAAATGTTTATCGATCCTACCGTCTGAATCGATCCTACTATTAGTCACTGAAAATGATTCCTGCTAAAATTGCGGTTAAACACTTACTTCAATGACGTTTCAAAGATAAGCGAGATTTTAGGCGCCACTTTGCACATGGAACTGGTAAAGACGAACCTTTCTGCTATTGTTTGATGAAATATCATGATAACATTGTTAAAGAAATTAAATCTCGCAAACATTTCGAAGCCTGTAGTCACATGTCGAATAGACTCAGACGCCTTGTTACAGAACTGTGTTGTCGGTAGGATCGTATGGCTATTACGAAACTATTGGTTTCCCAAGATGGCCGACTAGAAGTCAACCATGCTACCGACAACGACTTTCCAGATCAACTGAACGATTGCAATATCGCCCGTGCAATTCTTTCGTTTGTCATTCGGAAAGGCGGGAAGAATTAGTTCTTATATATTTGATCCAGCTCGTTATATTTTTTATCCCGTTCTGACCCATTATTTGCTCTCCAATTCAGAGCGTCCATGTGCGAGTTATCCTGGTTTCCAGTTCATTATTAGTCAGCTGGTACCCGTACCTACCAGCACGCAGCATCTCGATTAACGACTTCAGGTATACACAAAAACAAAAAGGACTGAAGCTATTGCCTTGATATATTTTTATGTTTTCAGTTTCCACTGTCTGTCGCCTGTTTCCAAACGTGTGCTTGAGTTTCCGTGAATACGTGAGAGAAAGTCAATTCATTATGAGCGACCTTATTAATTTGTAAGGGCCCGATATTTTAGAGAAGAAGCGAAATTTAATTCAATTTCTATCTTTAATTTGCCCTTGGATTACGTTTACATACACAAATATCAAAGCAGTTAAAACAACGCTAACATGAGAGACAAATTCACGAGAGGGAGCTAGTTAGAGGGACTTCTATTATTTGGGGAGAGGAGAATTTTGTGCAGACATATCTGTAGGCAACACATCTGGGCCAAGTACTCAGGAACTAATGCGAACTGTACCTGCTACAGGTAAGCCGGCCCTTATAAACCCTTCACCCTACCCCTGCTCAAGCTCCACCTTGAGCTGGTAAATACATAAAAAATATTGAAAATCTTCATTTCCCTACGTAGCTTGTCAAAGTTTACGTTTTGGCGTTACGTCCCGTGATATGTAAATGATCCAGACTTGGCGTCTGCAAATCCATTATTCTCACGTCTTCAGTGCTCTCCATGAAACTTATTTCTCATCCTTATTCATATAACCTTAGTCGAAGGGAATTTGGGGCCTTACACGTTGTTAACGCTTCGATTAACTAGGATTGAGGAACCGCATCGAAAGCTGTCTTGTAACGTATTCAATCAGCCATTGATAGACTTCGCTGTTTGTCTGAGGCCTGACATGCCTGCGAATAAACGAGTCTATAACTAATTGGTTTTTACACTCTTTAGATCCACGTCTATCGCCTACCTGCTACCTGGAGCTAGCAATGCATTTTGCGAAATGTGGTCTTCGATCTTGTTTGAGATAATCGATGCAAAAAGACCATACAGCCCAATTTAAGGATGTTAAGGGTCGTTATCAGATATACAAAATATATAGTTACACGAAATATCTTTGTAAGTTCGAAATAGTGTCAACTTTTCAGAGCTCTTTAACACAGAATGCAAAGAGAAAAGACCCTATTTTATGAGAACATAACAAACCAACATATTTACAAGTCTCAAACGATCAAGGCTGTGAGTTAGAGCCTTCTTTACATGATCCATGAGTCTTTGTAGATAATTATAATGTAGGTAACTCATTTTTTCCATTTTCCGACTCACCAAATTATTCCACGAGACCATCGAAAAATTGCTACCATAAGACCGTACAGATCTCACAGACTTCCAATATAATAGAGTAAAATTTTTAAGGTCATGATATATACACTGACATGGTATGTTCAGTGATTTTTTATATTTCGATAGATAATATTATAATTATTTATTAATATTATTGTTAAAATCATACTTTTATTAACCCTATCGAGACGGCAGCAGTCGTATGACCCTGGGTACCTGGTGACGGGACCCTCCCGATACCTGCCTGTCCTTCCTGACTACTAGCTCCCTTCAACGGGCACTCGACCATTGTCTTGATTTTTTTTTAGATTTGTGTTCTCGTATTAGTAATATATATATATATATTCTTAAATTAGTGCAGAAACCTTTCCACGTAACACCTTTGTACTACTGATAGAAAACTTATATCCCTGGAAACAGCGATGCTTCCTCAGCAAATTACATTGTTTACGCTTCGGAAACAGCCTACCGTCTTCGTCGAAATCCTAAAATGCTCTTCAATATTACTTCCTGGAGCATAGGAAGGACTGGGCTCCGATTTATTATCTTCCGAGAAGTGTCAAACACGTCTACTAGGAAATCTGACTAATATTCTAAAAGAACTTGAGAAGCCCGCCGTCCAGAAAGGGTTAAATATCCTATTACTTCATGCTTATTTAGTTTCTAAGTATTTTATTAATAACAAAATATTAACTTTTAAATGTTATTTTATTATCATCTATAACTTATTTCAGTGGAAGCACTGGACTAATATGCTGGGGTTCAAATCCCCAGCAAGCACTAAACAGTTTTATCTTCTATTGGCTTTGTTCATGGGTTGGAATTGGCCTCCCTGACCGTCCCTAGTTCAAATTATTACAAGTTTTATATTTTACAATTATATCAGAGAAATTCTGTTCTATTTAAATCAATATCAAATTAGTATTTTAAATTCAACGTAAAATAATGGAGAATGGATAAGGTTTTTTTTTTCGTTTTAATTATTAACATTGCTGCAGCAATGTCCGTATAAAATTGTTAAATAGAGATTAGAAGAGTGAGTGGGAGGGGGGGGGGCAACCAGCTGATCCTTGCTATTAAGATGATAGATAGGAGCAGTGTTACCAATCTACCTCGGGCAGTGTTGCCACCAGCTGCTCTACTCCCATCTCTATTTATCAACACTGATTTACAGCCTACCATCCGCAGGACACTTTCCGCTGTTGGCCAAACTGCCCACTATTACCAAGTCCGCTTATAACCTTGTACATAGCAGGATGTTTTACAAAATGGCGTCATGAAACAACAATCTATTATAACTGCAATTTTATTAGCAATCTTTCATCAACCATATAGCATATAGTATGGTACATACAATATAAAATATTTTAACTAATTACATTCAATGAAATTAAATCTCCTTTCATTGTTCTAAAGAATGTTTACTTATTGAAAATATACAATAGGTAAAACCCCACCCAAAAACTTGCCTTTTACATTACAATAATTATAATAAAACCAAAATTCCCGTAAAACAACAGCGCCCGGACTAGACTATTAACAGCGCTAGGAATGACTATTGTTCATAATTTTAAGTAAACAATGTTCGATTTTGCTCAACCGGATTTATTCATATGTAAATTTCTGAGCCACTGTAGGTTTGCCATTACTTATTTTCAGTCATTTGTAAAATACATATTCATATATGAATGAATTAGCCATTCGTTTGATGGCAATAAATATGGATGCCACTTTATGATATATCAACAACAATAAAGGGCTTTCTGAATCTATATTCTAAATATTGAAAAAAAATGTCAAGTAATGTAAAGAATAATATTAGCTGTTTTTAGAATTTATTATATGTGTAAATATAGACAAACTTAGCAATCAAAGCATACTCAACATTGACGAATTCACACACACACACTAATTGAAGCAGCTGATATTAGTATTCCAAAGACATGTTTCTCTCACAAGACTATACCCGTCCCTTGTTGGAATAGTGAATGTAAAGCGGCTGTGACTGAAAGAAAGAGAGCACTTAATTTATTTCGTAGGAACCCAACAGAGGTAAACCTTATTAATTACAAAAAATTGAAAGCTAAGGCAGAGTGGGTCATCAAGAATAGCAAGAGAAATTTTTGGATGGATTTTGTATCGAGTATAAACTGTCAATCGTCAATGAAAGAGGTTTGGAATCAAATTAACAAGATCAAACATAAAAAGTATCGCGCCCCAATTGCTGGACTAAAACATAACGACAACACTATAATAGAACCATACGCCATATCTAACTTACCAGGAAATCACTTCAGTAAAATTTGTAGTAGTGACAACTACACACAACAATTTTTAGAGCACAAAAGACAAACAGAAAGGACTTCTATCCCAATATTACCATACTTTAAACATTCGCTAAATGACCCCTTTACACTAAACGAACTAAAATTAGCACTATCATCAGCCGGCAAAACATCTCCTGGCCTTGATAAGATTACATATGACATGCTACAAAATCTACCAGAGTGCGGTCTCTTGCTTCTTCTTGACCTACTTAATAAGGTTTACAAGAATGGTACCTATCGTCACTCCTGGAATGAAGCAGTTATAGTCCCAATACTCAAGCCCGGTAAAGAAAAAAATTCTCCATCTTCTTATCGACCGATTTCTTTAACAAGCACGGTCTGTAAGGTGGCAGAAAAAATAATCAATAAGAGATTGTTGTGGTTCCTAGAGAATGGAAACCATTTATCCCCTCGCCAATGCGGCTTTCGAAAAGAACATTCCACTATGCACCACTTGGCCACAATGGAAGCCGTAATCCTTAATTATTTTCTTGAAAAAAAGTCTGTCTTAGCTGTATCCCTTGACCTAGAAAAGGCATATGATACAGTATGGAGACGACTTATATTCTCCCAGTTAAACGAATGGGGTGCACAGGGAAATATCATGTTCTTGGACAGGTATTTAACTCAGCGAACATTCAGTGTGAAGATAGGTACATATTTATCTCACACGTTCCCACAAGAAAATGGAGTGCCTCAGGGAGGTGTACTGAGCACAACGTTGTTCAAAATTGCTGTGAATTCTATCATAAAATGTATCCCCAGGGAAGTTTCTTACTGCATGTATGCTGATGACCTTCTCCTATACATCCCATACAAGAAACTGAACACTGCATAAACTTACATACAAAACTCAATTACTAACCTCGAAAACTGGTGCTCTAATACTGGTTTCAAATTTTCTCCGGACAAATCGTCCTATATCATTTTCTCCAGAAAGAGACTAAGAGAAGCTGTCTTACTACGTTTAAATAACATGACAATTAACATGACAGACACCTTAACATTTTTGGGACACACGCTTGACCGACGACTAACATGGGTTCCCCATCTAAAAGAACTCCTTAAAAAATGCAAGAAAAGCTTAAATTTGCTGAGGATTCTAAGTAACAAAAAGTGGGGAGCTGACAGATCATTAATGCTAACATTCTACCGAGCCTATACCAGATCTCTGCTGGATTACGGCTGTATAGTATATTCATCTGCCAGCCCAAGCACTTTAAAGCTACTCAACACAATACATCATACAGGACTGAGAATAGCGACTAGGGCCTTTAGATCAAGTCCCGCTGATAGCATTTGTGTAGAAGCTGGAGAACCTCCACTGGAGTATAGACGGAAGTACTTGTGTATAAAATTTCTGTTAAAATCAAAAACCTTAAATACAGCCTGTACAAAATACTTTATGGACAGTTCTCTGATAAACAAATACATAGAAAAAAATCCAAAACAGAAGCCACTACTCATAAGAAACATGCAACATCACTCTGATAGAGACGCACTACAAACACCCACATACACAAACACACCGTTAACATTCCCTCCTTGGAGCGTAAAGAACTACAAAATTGACTTAACACTAGCCCAATTTAAAAAAAATCATCCACTATCCAACAAAATTTATAAAACCATATTTACCTCACTTTTGGCAGACAAACGTAACCATATCCACATCTACACAGACGGATCGAAAACACCATCTGGAACTGCAGCAGCAGCCATTAACCAAAACCAAACACATTCAATCAAATTACATGACAACACAAGTATCTAATCAGCCGAATTACACGCCATACACTTAGCCCTTACAAAACTACATAACACTGAAAACACAAACATCCTCCTATGTACAGACTCACTCAGTTCTTTACGCTCCCTCGATAATATTTATACTAACCACCCAATAATTAAACAGATATACGAACAATTACACAGACTCAGCAGTCACACACTTACACTATTATGGCTCCCCGGACACGAGGATATCGGGCTAAGTACATCAGTAGACAAACATGCAAAAGACGCAACTAATAAACAGATCGTAGACATTGAAAACATTACGTTAGATGATTTGGTTCACACACTACGCACACATACATTAAACGACTGGTTGCATCACTGGCTACAAAAAAACAACAAATTATCACAAATTAAGAACACAGTAAAAGCATGGAGTAAAGAACAATACACCTTAACAAGAAGAGACCAAGTAGTACTGACCAGACTTCGCATTGGACACTCGTTGCTCACACATGATTACCTAATGGAGAAAAAAGACAAACCGATATGCAGAGTTTGTAACATAACATTGACCATTAAACATATACTCACTGAATGTAAAAGACGCGACAAACTTAACATTCCACACGACCTACAAGAACTTCTTACAGAGGGTAGTCCATACATACACTCTATACTCCAATATTTACAACACATAAACATGTATCACAGAATGTTAACAAACAAAAGAATTTTTTCTTTCTTTTCTATTGTGTAATTTTTATTATTTTTTTTTTTTTTTTTTTTTTTTTTTTTTTTTTTTTAACGGCGCATCTACTTCTAGGTCATTAGCGCCGGCGCTATATATATATATATATATATATATATATAGCGAGAGAGACAAGTTGAATTGGACCCCTCTTTAAAAAATTACAAACATTAAAAGGCCATTTTCAGGGTTCGAATTCCTGAGGACGAATTCCGATGGTTAAAGTACATGTGTATACACCTCAATTTGAATGACTCATTTTCATTACATGACCCATTTATGAACCCAGACCATTTGTAGAAGACGTGGGCTATCAAAACGCTCATTTCTTTGAACTTTAGCCATCAGAAATTGTTATTGAAACGCCACTATATTGTAAATAATTTCCTAAAGGATTGACACGCCACAAAAATAAAAACAACTGTATTGCTTACACTAATTACAAGTAACTAAAAACCAAAAAAGTACGGAATTCGCCAATCGGAAGAGCGTTGAATCTTATGAAGACGACGGCTCTAATTATGGAAAGAAATTTGGGATATGATAATGCACTTTTTATAGCCATTTCACCATCTCATCAAACTAAATTTAAGACATTTACTTCAGCGGCTTTGAAGCTTATAAAAATATATTTCTGTCTTCGACCCCTTAAAATACGCGAATTACCTTAAACATTTTCTAGATACTCTGAATTCATCAACATATTTATTTTGTCTTTTAGTAAGGGAAGAGCGATTTATTTTTCGCTTATAATAATACCATAGAATACTATATGACAAGAAATAGGAAGAAGTGTCCAACTGCTTTTAGCAGAGAGGATCGGAGTGCCGTGAGCTTAATAGAGAAAAGTGATATTCCTGGGAAATAGGACGGGGAAACTGGCGACATTCTACCAATTCAATATGACACCACAACACCCGGAGTCATATAAATTCCTTCGAGAAAACCTCCAAAACACTATATATTCACCAAATTGTCTCTTCTCTTGCTCTCTGATTTTTGTTGTTGTACTTTTTAAAACTATATAACCAAAAAAAACCTTCAATTTCAGTTATTTATATATTTCTTTAGGAGGTTCCACACCAATGGTAATCTGGGCTGAAGTAAGTTAAAAAAAAAACAGTTCCTTAACAGGTCATGAGGGCCCTGAGGGGCAGATACCATAGAGGTGATTCATGACCATAGAGAACACTATATAGTGGTCCGCCTGATTTGCCTTTTTGCAGGTACCCATTAATAAATTAATTGAAGGCTGGGTTGGCCTAGGGACGGTCAGGGAGGCCGAATCCAACTCATGAACGAAGGCAGTGCACTAGAAGATAAAAATCTTTAGTGCTTGCTCGGGATTTAAACTCAGGTCTTCCAGCATATTAGTTTAGTGCTCTATTACTGAGCTAACCTCGCCCCCTTTGGTCATTATAATAATATTTTAATTCTAGAGGCAGTGTCAAAGATCCGTCAGGAACAGATAAACTGCTGAAGTTTTTCTTGCTTCCATCTAAAAACTATTTTCTTTAAAATGTTTATTAATTTCAAACTTTTAATTACGAGGTTATTTTGGATAATCTATCTTCTAGATAATTAAGGAAACTTTCAAGAAGTGGCACGTGTTTTAATTTGTTCTTTATTGTCGAAATATTGATGACTAGCTGATATTAATGAATTATTTACTTTTACAAGGTGTATTAACAAACGTAAATCAGTTCTGAGCAGCATATAGTTGCGTTGGATGTAGGCATTGAAATTCGTTGGTGCATCTACCATCATCTATCTATCATTATTAAATAATAGATCTATTGCTAGAAAAGGTCGGCCTAGTTAGTTATGTTCAAGCTGAACTCTTCAAGATTCCACATTCTTTGGATTCATTACTTTCAGAAGGTTTCCTGGCTACCTCAATAGTTTTCAAGATGTTTCACATTCATCCAAACATTGGCATAACAATTTTGGCTACGTATCTCAGCATAAGGAATTTATTTTATTTACAATATTTCTTAAGTATATTCAGTCGAACTCAGATGTGCAGCACTTCGTTATCTGCTAATCGCTAATGTTGCGGAGCAGATGTATTTAATAAATAAATAAATACATAATTATCTATATTTATTAGCACTTTCCTCCGAAGGAAAGTAGCTATTGAGGTTGGACTCATGACGGAATTTTTGAAAAATTTCTTCAAATCTTTATCGATCCTACCTAGTAGACACCGAAAATGACCCCCGTTAAAATTTATATATATCTATATATATATATATATATATATATATATATATATATATGCATATATATATATATATATATATATATATATATATATATGTCTGTTAACACGATAGCAGCCAGAGTTTTTGTTTTTTCGTCACGAAACTTGGTATATAGCATTCAATTAGCAAACGATTGAACGAGTTCGTTAACCACCAAAGTCGGTCCACCGGAAGGGGGGGTTTACCCCGAACCCAAAACACTTATTTGACTATGTCAGCCGTAATATTTGTTATATTTCAACGAAACTTGGTATTCGTAGTGTTGATATATAGAGAAAAGTGAGATATAAAAATGAACTAAATCGGTTCATTAGAAGGGGGGGTTTACTCCGGACCCACAATACCAATTCGCCACTACCAGCCGTGATTTTTGGTATATTTCGACGAAACTCGGTATTCGTAGTGGTAATCTACAGGTAAATATGTGTTGTAAAAAGAAACTAAATCGGTTCATTAGAAGAGGGGGGGGGGGGGGGGGGTTTACTCCGGACCCAAATTCCTAATATACTCATACCGGTCGTAATTTCTGCTTTATTGTAACGAAACGCTGTATACGTCGTGGGTAACTCATGAGAAAGAAGTGTTGTAAAAATGAGCTGAATCGGTCAATCGGAAAGCGGGGGTTTAATTTGTAATATATTTGAATAGAAAAGCCGGCAGACGTAGGTTCACAAAGCCGACGCAAGGAGCGCTTTCTACCACTAGAGTGACTGTATCCTGTTCCTGCGTTAGATCAAAATACGATAATATGAGGATTTTTGTATTTATTACGTAGGTACCATGTGTAAACATAACTCTGGATGCAAATTAATAATTGATCAGTTACTCATTACAAAATGAGAACTATTCACGTTTTTATTTTATTTATGTAGGATATTTTAAGCAAATTGTTCTGGAAAGCAGTCTACATCCCAAATTCTGAGGAAAGTGCTTAGTTATGCAGCTCCTGCGTGACGGACTTTTTGTATCTATATTAAGACTGCCAAAGAGCATAACGAAACGTTTGCAACAAATATTTTATAAATGTTTTATATTTTATATATGTTTTATATTTTTTATATGTTTTATATTTTATAGGGGGCGAGGTTAGCTCAGTGGTAGAGCACTTCTTTCTTGTATCATTGTTCATGGGTTGAATTCGGCTTCCCTGACCGTCCCTAGGCCAACCCAGCTTTTAATTAATTTAATAATGGGTACCTTGGTGCTAATGACTCTAGCAGTCAAAGCAAATCAAGCGGCCGGAGTATAGTACTGACAATACTGTCTCCCTAGTGTGCCGTATGGTCATGAATCAGATACCTCTACAGAATCTGCACCTCAGGGCCCTCGTGGCCTGTTAGTGGACTGATTTTATATATATATATATATATATATATATATATATATATATATATATATATATATATATAATATGAGTCTGACGTTTCTTTTAGCCGAATCCCAACCAGTCCTTGATTTTTTATCACCTCTACTACTAACTAATTTTCATCTTACTTTATAATACTTTTACGTACTTCATGGGTAGATATTTTCCTGTAAACTGCCAACTTTTCTCCCTGAGTCTGATTTTGTAGAAATCATGAAAAAAATAATTATTATTACCGTAATTAAGGAGATGGCAATAAATATTTAAATAATAAATCTCAAATACAATTATGTTTCATAGAAAATGTTATTTGCTCGAAAGGAGCCGATATCTGAGAATCTGGAATGGTTTATTGTTGATTAATCAGGCTGAAGCTTATTCCGGTCCAGTAGCCCATTAAAACTAGTTTGACAGTTAAGGGTTGTAGCAAGCAGTGAAAGCTCGGGACAACTCCTGTCCCAAATGGGCTTGTCCCATTCGACCAATCCCAGCTTCATTACTATTGTTAGCTCGGATTTGAATAATTTACTGTCATCGGCTTCGATTAAATGTTTATGTATATATAGCATTGGGCTAATAAATAAATATTAAATATATATATATATATATATATATATATATATATATATATATATATAGAGGCATATATGTATATTTGTCTATTTTAATTGGTGGAGACTACAATTATTGTTCATTCTCCTCCACACTCGCCAAAATATGAAACTTGTATTTTGAAGGTCCGAAAAATCGAACGAGTTATATTACCGGTAACTTAAAACAATTTTTTCCCAAGCTTTACTTTTTTATGGACCGTCAGATTAAGATCTTTTGTTATGGGATTATTGCTTAACCTTATAACCGCTAACTGTTGTGCGGAGAATGTCCTCAGATGTGAAGGGTGGGCTAGATGTAAGTACACTGTAATTGTGAGATATGATTGCGGCCCTCAAAGTTCCTTCTATACCAGTTGTCCTGACTTACTGATGTTTGAAAATGAATGCCCTTTCGATCATTGGCCGTTTTTAAAGGGAAGGAATAACAAAAAGTCAAGCCGATTGTAGCGAGTGTAGAATCCAGACAGCATATATGCGTCTAGAGCGCTGGGGCCCTGGTCTTCACGCCCGCATGTATGCACTCAGAGCGTTTGAAACGTTAAGATAAAACACACATAGAACAATTGAGAGCGGTGCGTAGCTACACGAACCAGAGCGAGCTGCAGCGGAGCGACTGAGAGCGATTGACGTCGCAAACATGCAGCGACGCGAGCGGGAACTCAGTTTCAAGATGTCACTGACTAAGTTCGCACACAATTTTCTGAACAGTGAAAACATGTGGATAAAAATATTCATTTTGCGTGCCTCAAACTGGTCGGAGTGCATGCACGAAGTGAATGAGGGAAGAGAGGTGTATAGCGAATATCATTATTTGTTTCCAGTTCTTATGAAGCATGAAACACGATTCGTGCAATACATTCGTATGCTACCTTGACCTTTGATTACATTCTTTCAATAGTTAAGGCTCCTCGTCCCAATATTTGTCTCGTCCCACTCCTACTCCTCGTCCCAATATTTCCACTGTTTAAATGGTTTTTACGTTTAACTTTCCATATAGCACATCTTTCTTGAACACAGGCGATCAACAGTTGTAGATCCATTGTACACATTACTACATTCTATACTCACACGATGACTGGAGCAAGCTGACTCATGACAACGTCGTCGCCAGCTCCCAAACGCTCGAAAAAACAAACGAGATTGTTCCAAAGTAAATCGCGTCACTCCGCTCAGCTCTCAGGGTCTTTTTGCGAAGACCACATCTAGTTACTTGTAAAGTATTTGTACTGATTATAACAGTGATTCAGCGCACGCGCATAACTCATGAGCTTTTCTATTGTCCTATTCCTATGGGCAATTCTATTGGTTCTTGCTGGTTGTAAAGTAATCTTTAACACTCAAGTTAATCCAACTCGCTAAAATCTTGAGAATTCTATTAATTTTAGCAAGTTGGAGTCACTAGAGTTTATGCGGAAACGGATAGTGCGTATGCCCATAATTTGAAATAAATATGCTATAGAACAACCAGACAAAATAAATCGGCGAGGAGGTGCCTAAACTTCCCAATTACCATTAATTTTTATAATATAAACCTTTTTATTAATACATTTTGGTTGCTGAAATATATTCTGCTTATTTTAATTTATGTTTTGCAAGCCTAAAAGTATTCCTTACAAATACAAGAATCTATCGGTTAGTTAGAAACCATATTATATACATATAGTAGAAAAAAGAAAGTGACTTTTAGTTGTGATTGCAGTGATTTTAAATACTTTTGATTACTATATTTATATAATATGGTTTGTAACCTTAGATAACCTGTAAAGATGATAATGTATAACCTTCAAAGAACCTGAAAGCTAATCCGCAAGTACCAAAATCTCTGTTTAAAATCACGACATATACTTTAAAGTAACTGGATGTGGTCCTCGCAAAAATACCCCCTCTCAATCCAAGAACCAGTAACCGTACGTTTCATGAAGCGTTTTATGCACCTTGAAATTTTGCTGTAATGTACCTCTTGGGTAGATAAGAAGATATAAATGTGTTGGCTGGACTTACCGTTGAACACCAGGTACTGCGCATGGGGGAAAGGTGCAAAAAAATGTTTCCTAAAAATAGAGTTTTATTCAGAAGCCAACTATCATTAAAGTAAAATTATGACGATTTTACAATGTATAGTGAATAAGGCAAACACGTTTAAAGGGGGTATAATGTAAACAAAAAAAACTAAATTGTTTTTACTCTAATATTAAATGAGAGTTTTATTCACGCTGCCATTTAAACCGGAATAGCTGTACAAGATCACGTGAGCAAGGACCAATGAGAGCACCGAGAATAACCACAACTGCGCGGTGCTCTCATTCACTCTTACGGTTACGCGCAGTGTATTGCAGTCTATCATAGGCAACATTTATTTTCATGTTTACTGTTAATTAAGCCCCACAAAAGTGTCTCCCTTTTTTTAATTATTTTCAATTATGTATATTGAAGACTCTGTTTTAATCGCAGCGTGAATAAAACTCTCATTTAATATTAGAATAAAAACAATTTAGCTTTTTTTTGTTTACATGATAGCCCCTTTAAAAGTGTGTGCCTTATTTATTATTCATTGTAAAATTTTCATAATTTTACATTAAAGATAGTTGGCTTCTGAATAAAACACTAGTTTTGGGCAATTTTTTTTCCACCTTTCCCCTATGCGCAGTACCTAGTGTTCCACGATAACTCTAACCAACACATATTTACCTTCTTATCTATCCAAGAGGTACATTATAGCAAAATTTCAAGGTGCATAAAACACTTCAAGAAAGTGCGTCACCAGCTGTCCGACTATTAAGATGCTAAGCTTACAATCAAGTACATAAATAAATTACTAAAGTGTAGAATTACAAGGTGTACACTGAAGTGCAGAATTACAAGGTATACACTGAAGTGCAGAATTACAAGGTATACACTGAAGTGCAGAATTACAAGGTACACACTGTAGTGCAGAATTACAAGGTATACACTGAAGTGCAGAATTACAAGGTATACACTGAAGTGCAGAATTACAAGGTATACACTTATCACTGACCAAAACAAATAACATAGAGGAAAGTGATATTATAATTTGTACTGATTCATTGAGTTCTTTACACTCTATGGAAAGCATTTACAAAAACCATCCCATAATCACACAAATATACACGCAAATACACAGATTAAAACAATACAACATTACAATGCTTTGGATACCGGGACATAAAGACATAGGCCTAAACACAGACGTGGACTACCACGCTAAAGAGGCTACCTTTAAAGAAAACATTGACATCAGACAATTAACTACACAGGACTTATGTAACATAGCACATACACATATATTACAAGATTGGCTAAATCACTGGTTACGGACAGACAACAAATTAAGAGAAATTAAAAACTCAATCAAAGTCTGGAATGATAATGATTTGTCTTTAAATAGAAGAGACCAAGTTGTCCTGACCAGGCTAAGAATTGGACACTCACTTATAACACATTCATACTTAATGTAAAGACAAGACAGACCCGTGTGCTCCCTGTGTAATGTTCCCCTGACGATAAAACACAGACTGCAGAAGATAAGACAGACCCGTGTGCTACCTGTGTAATGTTCCCCTGACGATAAAACACATACTCACAGACTGCAGAAGATAAGACAGACCCGTGTGCTCCCTGTGTAATGTTCCCCTGACGATAAAACACAGACTGCAGAAGATAAGACAGACCCGTGTGCTACCTGTGTAATGTTCCCCTGACGATAAAACACATACTCACAGACTGCAGAAGATAAGACAGACCCGTGTGCTCCCTGTGTAATGTTACCCTGACGATAAAACACATACTGACAGACTGCAGAAGACGAGACAATTTACTCATGCCACACGTCTTACACACATTACTCGCAGAAGGTAGCCCACACATCAACAGTATACTACAGGTTTTAAAGAACACTAATTTATACAAAAAAAATCTAGCCAATCTTTCTTCTTCTCCTTGTGCTTTCGATTTTAATAGTTTACTTTAATAACCTATAGATCTGATTTAATTAAGCTAATGTACCTTATTTTAGTTATTTTGTGTTTTATATTTTTATTGTAATGCATTGTAACTGCAAATGAATTGTGGTTTATATTCCTATTTATTATCTTTATTCATATGAATCTTGTGGCATATGCATGTATGTGTGTGTATGCTATATGTTGTATATATATATATATATATATATATATATATATATATATATGTATAATGTTTGTATATATGTATGTATATATCTTATTTAAGTATAAATGTAAATTGTATCAACGTCAACAAAGTGTAAAAAAAATGGTATATATTTTATAATCTGTATTAGGGCTCATAGCCATAGTTGCGGAGCCCTTATAATGAAATGAATAAAAAAAATAAATAAATTACTAAGATATTTACGCAGATACTGACTTTTCCTAATACCTTTTGGCTGATAAAACTTGATCATTAACAGAACATTAGGCTGGGTGTTAATGCGTCCTACATAGTATATGTGTTAGTAATTCCAGAAATATCTCTCTTAGGCACTTCAAGGCATATTCAAGACTGCCTATTAGCTGAATTTAAGTCGTTCGGAACATACATTTGAATGGAGTTCATCTCCACTCAAGCCCAAAGAGGTATAATTTACCTCACATCAGTTTCAATCATTTAAATTCTGTCGAGAGAGTTTGGGGGAGAAGAGCTGAATGTTCTTGCGGATAAGCAATTTAAAGGAGAATGCAGATGGGAAAGTGGGCAGAAGCCACGTTGGAAAGTTCTCTAATAGCCCAGAGACCGCGAGCATCAACAAAGTTACTGACGGAAGTATTAAACTGCCGGGCCTTCTCTACCTTCTGTCGATTCGAGAAAATTATACATTCTGACCTGAAATGCCTTCAACTTGGCGTGTGTATAGAATGTTAGCTAAACGGTCTGCAGTTCGACGTTTTGAGAAATGATAATATTGTGGGCTCTCCCCCTCTTCCTAAATGTAGAATTTAGGAAAAGTAAATGATGTAAGAATGTGGTTCTGTCGACTAGTATCTTAATAAAACAACATGCTCATATATAAGATGGTGGGCCTATTTTTCTAATATATTTATATGTGGCAGAAGGTCAAATTCGAACAAAAACACTCACCTTCTACACTACTCCTTTATTATACTTACGAACAGAAAATAAGAGATAAAGACAGTGAAGATATAAAAACTCTGGAACTATTTAATTATATTACTTTTAGTTGTAATCCCATTTTTGACAATAGGTTAAAACAAACATGTAAATATCTAGGAAGAATTTCCTGGATATATCAAGATGCTTCAGCCGAATTACAGATAAACTTTTTTTTTTTTTTTTTATTTATTTATTTCGAATTTACAACAATGTATAAGGTACATTTCTAGTAAATTATTGCAAGATTATATGACATGGATGTACATGAGGTGGGAAGCTGCACAGTTGTAGTACCCACAAGACAGAATTTATTTTTTTCACAGATACACTTTCTAGAGTTGATCTCTTGGCCACTTGCGTTTCAGTCGACGAATGGGGTTGTAAGGAATGTGCTGGGAGGATAGAGAATTTATTAAGGAGTTAGGATGGCCGTGTAGGTTCGAATGGAATTTGCGATAGAGGGATTTGGCTAAAGGTTGGATAAAAGGGATATTAAGGTCATTATGGAGGGTCAAATTGGAGACATAAAACGGAGCATCCGTTATTTTCCGGAGAATTTTAGACTGCATGGATTGGATTTTGTAGGAGTTGGAAGGCTTTGTGGAACCCCATAGTTGAATTCCGTAAGTAAATATTGGTCTGAGAATGGTCATGTAAATGAGACGTTTGTTTGTTAGTGTGAGATTAGATCGTTTGTCAAGTAAGTGTAGTAATAGTCTGTACCGTCGGCTGAGTTCTTGTCGCTTCTGGGTAATATGTGGCTTCCATGTTAGTCGTTTGTCAAGTATTAGTCCTAGATAGCGAATTTGGGATTTTTGCGGAATTAGAGAACTATGGAGGAACACTGGAGGGCAGGATGATCGCCTGAGGGTAAAGGTTGAGTGGCAGGATTTCTGAGGGTTAACTTTGATTCTCCATTTACTGAGCCAGGGTTCGATCAGTCCAAGGTGTTCCTGGAGAGACTTGGATGTCAGAATTGGGTCAGGACTGCAGGAGAACAGAGCTGTATCATCGGCGAACATATGGAGGGATGTACCGGGGTGAGTTGGGATATCAGCCGTATATGTGAGGTATAGGACAGGACTCAGGATTCCGCCTTGAGGTACACCTGCAAGTTGGGGGAAAATGGGTGAGGATGAAGTACCATAGGAAACTTGGAAGAATCTGTCGGAGAGATAGGATTTTATTACGAGGTAGTAGGTTGATGGGAGAATTTGTTTGAGTTTGAACAGCAAGCCCGGGTGCCACACCCGATCAAAAGCCTGGGCTACGTCGAGAAAGACACCAGAGCAATACTGTCCATTCTCAAAGGCTGTGGAGATCAGATCCACAATTCTGTGGCATTGATGAATGGTGGAATGGAGTTGACGAAAACCAAATTGGGAAGACGGAATTTTGGGAATAAGAATGGGGTAGAGGCGTTTGAGTAAGAGTTTTTCAAGAATTTTCCCCAATACGGGTATTAGGGCAATGGGGCGATAGGATGTGAGGTGGTGGATAGGTTTTTTTGGTTTAGGTATCATACGGATTACAGAGAATTTCCAGAGGAGGGGAAAGTGGGTAGTTCTGAGGACAGCATTATAAATGTAGGTTAAGAAAAGGACTGCTTTTTTCGGGAGATGCTTGATTATTTGGGGAGTAATTAGGTCATATCCTGGAGCTTTTTTGTGGGGAAGGTGTTGGATAGCGTGTAGTACTTCTTTAGGATTGAAGGCCTTGGGAGGAAGTGACATTGGGAGGGGAGTATCCAGTTGACTCGAGACATGGTGGGAGTGGGTTGGATTGTTAACATCAGGGTGCGGGGTAAAGACATTGGAGAGGTAATGCCCGAAGGCGGTGGAAATTTCTATATCAGTTTTGGCCCAAGAGCCATCTTCTTGTTGGATGGGATGATGGGAGGTTTTGTATGAGAGTATTTTTCTAGTCGCCTGCCAGAGTGATTTGTCAGATGAAGTAAGTTCCTTAGTGTATGTTTTGAATTGATCGTTTTTATGTTTCCACAGTTCATTTCTTAGTTGGTTTGTCAGTTGGTTTAACAGTTTTTTGTCAGATGGGTATCTAGAATTTTGCCATCGTTTGCGTGCTTTTCTCTTTTCAGTGAGCAGTAGTTGTATGTGTGTTGGTATGCCAGCCGGTCGTGTTTGTGTATTATGTAGAGGTTTTAGTCGGGTGGAGATGAATAAGGATTCCTGAATGGCTACTGAAAGGTAATGAACAGCATCGTCGATATCAGTGTTCGTTTTTAGAGATGTGTTTAGGTCAAGTTTAAGTTCTAAGGATGATTGAAAGGATTGCCAGTCAACTGGACCAGGAGTGAGTGTGGGTTTTGGAGGTATAGAGTGGGAATCAGCATCGGAGTTGAAGAGAAGGAGTACTGGACTGTGATCGGAAGATAGGTCATCGAGAGTGGAAATAGAGGTAGGAATTTGGGAAATACCATGGGTAATGAAAAAGTCGAGGATATCAGGACGTTTTGAGCGGGAAGTAGGCCAGTATGTAGGGGAAGAAGGGGTGATTATTTTGGCAGGGAAGGTGGAGAGGGTTTGCAGTAAGGTTCGTCCTCGAGGATTAGCCACACGGCAACCCCACTGGGGGTGTTTAGAATTAAACTCCCCACCAATTAGGAAGCGAGGACCTAGATGCTGGAAGAAGGAATGAAAGGCATTGGTGGAAACAGATTTATTAGGAGGACAATATACGGCTGCAATGGTAATAGGAAATTGAAATGTTGATTGGAGGGAAATTGATGTACTCTGGAGGATGTTTGGTGGGAATTGGTTAGGAATGAGGAAGTGAGAAAGTGATGAGCGAACAAGGATTGCTGTTCCGCCATGTGCAGTTCCGTCCGGATGGTCAGTTCTGTACGTTTTGTATCCCTGGATGTAGAATGTAGTCCGTCGAGTCAGGTGTGTTTCAGTTAGAAGCGCGATGTCAATGCTTTTGTCCTTTAGAAGTAAGTATAGTTCGTCCTTGTGATTTAGTAGTCCATTGGAGTTCCACAGGAGGATTGTGAGAGGTTTGCAGGAAGGATGAGTCATGATTGGGAGGGGGGAAGTTGGCAGAGTTTTTGAAAAATGGCTATGAGGGGTGAAATGAGGGTTTTTAATTCCGCTAGGAAAGCCTTTAATGATTCGGTAATGGAGTTTAATTCAGAAAGGAATGAGGGTAAAGGAGGCGATGGAATGGTAGAGGATTCAGGGGAGGGAATGGTGGCACCTTTGACTGCTGATGAGTAGATGGCTGTAGAGAGACCTGACGTGGAGGCATGGACTACAGGAGGTTGAGGCTGCACATGGGATGATGGTTCTTGGCGTGGTAGAGCAGGCTGCTTTGATTGGAGACTGTCCTGGCGAGGAGCAGTTGCTGAGGAGATCTTGGTCTGCTCAGTTTTGAAGTTAGCTTGGCGATGTTGCACTTCTGGAGTAGGGTTTTCCCTTGAGAGTTGCCGACGTTTCTTCAATAGTTCTTGATAAACTGAGCAACCTTTATAGTTGGCAGGGTGTTCGCCCTGACAGTGAACACATTTAGCCTTTTCTTCTCTCGTCTTCTTTTGGCATTGAGATGTTAAATGCTGTCCAGCACATTTTACACATGCTGGATTTAGTGTGCAAAAATTTTTGGTGTGGTTGAAGCCCTGGCATCGTTGACACTGGATTAGGTCTTCTTTTCTATGCGGTTCTTCAACTGCAACGCTTGTGTAAAGAAGGCGCTTTAGGCTAAATATTTCAGAATTATTGTCTGCTGGTTCCAGATCAATGAAAAATAACGGTAGCGGGAGTTTGGTGACTGGATGACGGACATTGTTGGCGTTTCTAACCTTGAAACCGATTTCGTTCAGGGCGTTTTTTATTTCGTGTTCTGGAGTGCTGGGGTGGAGGTGTCGAATTACAACTCTGTATGATTTGTCTTCTTTCAATTGGTAGGTAAAATATTGTAAATTTGATGCTTTTAGATATCTGATGATTTTTCTGTATGAATCTGGTGTACTTGGCTTGACAGTGATTGTTTCTGAACGGGATCGGCAAGAGAATTCTGTTGGATCGACTTCTTTTTCAAGGTCTGTGCAAAACTTGATGAAATCGTTGATCCCCTTGACGTGGATTGGCGGAGTACTCTTTCCTGGCTCTTCGATTTGTTCCTCCATTCGAGAAGTGTCTTCGTCGTTGGGAGATATGGCTGCGTATTTGTTGGGTGAGATGAATTGGTTGGTAGGGTACCGTTCTTTTGAATGGCTTGGGGCATTTTTAAAAGTAGCCCGAGATGAAGAAGATGACGCGAGAGACGTCTGAGATACGGATCTTTTAATTGTTATTTTTTTCTTCTGGGGTGAATTCATGGGCGAGTTCTCCTGGGAATGGAGCTGTCTTTTATAGCTTGATTTCCTTTTCCCTCCCATGATGGTTGGATTTTATCAGGAGCCAAGTAAAAGAAGAAAGAGAGAGAAAAAAAAACAAATAATTAACACGAAAAAAAAAATAAAATAAAATAAAAAATATTGTCTCAGGCTCGAGGTTCGAACCGCAGTCCTCTGTATCGTGAGTCCTTCACTCATCCACTGGGCCAGAGAGAGAGCTGGCAGTAGGTGCTGAGAACTTGTTGATGGCCTGAGTATTTGGCCAGCTGAAGGGGCAGCAAGGAGGGGACGACTGGTCAATTCACGCAGCCCCCTACCACTAGCCTAGCTAGGGCAAGGGACTAATTGAGTGAAAAGTAAGTTTTCTTTACTTACTATTTTCGAGCCTTCTGCTGGATATTTTGTACTGAGACTTCATACACTTCTACTCGAGGGTTAAGTCTCAAACATCGCCACTTTTCACAAAGAAAATCGACGTATAATCACTCGAAATAACAACTTGAATTGGAGAGATATAAGATGCTGCGTGTCAGGCAATGGCTGCAACGCGACTTACAGATAAACTAAAAGAAGAGAAACCAAATACAATGTGTATGTGGGGGAATCGGGCAAATTTTAAGAAACAGGGTTAAACAACATGCCAAAAACCTTGACAAAACGGAGAACAAAACTGCGTTGGTGGATCATGCTGTACGAAATAACCACGCTTTAAATTTTTTCTGGATGATGGTTTTTTGATTTTTGGAATGTGTCGATTTTACACAGCTGATTAAGACTATAAAGAGGTAATATTAACCTCATATTGGACGTGGCCATTGTAGGGGAAGGTTCGCCTTAATATAATTAGGCTATAAGATTTAGTTTATTGAGTTTTTTTTCTCCTCAAGAGGCACCTGAGGTTTGAAATATGTACATATACACGAACAAATCAAATAAATTGACTTCATTAATTCTCTTTTATTGACCTTCCACAAGAAAAAAATATTGGAATTAAAGAAGATTGAGAAAAACCCCATAATAGTGGCACTTATACCTTTTAAATCCGGTTACTTTTGCCTACAACATAAAAGTCTTTATGATTTTTGAAAATTTTTCCATTAAGTTGACAAATTATGGTACGTTTCAGTTTATATCATTTCCTGTCCCATTTCAACGTCATCGTGTACTTCAATAAGACTTTAGGAACTTATTGAAGTACACGATGGCGTAGCTATAATCGTAATGTAACCTGTCATTGTATTGTCGTTTCTATTCTATCTTGACTAAATTCTTGGTTTGCCCTATCAAGTCTTATACGTGAAATAGAGAAGCGGAAATTATCATCCACCGAAACTACCTACCTCGCTAGCAGTGTTGGGCGAAAATCATTCAGAATAATGAATAATGAATAACGAGTAAATCTACTATTTCATTCTGAATAATGAATAATTTTTCATTCATTATTCAGTCAATTCATTGAATAACGTAACTTTTTATTTTTATTCATTATTGAATAACCATGATTTATTGAATGAAAATTTTTATTGAATAAAAATGATTTATTGAATGAAAATCTTTATTGAATGAAAGTTATTTATTTGAATGAAATAATTTTTTGAATGAAATTGATTTATTTGACTGAAATTTTTTGTTAAATACAAGTGATTTATTTTCCCAATCTTCTCTAATAAAAATGACTATGTTCATTAAAATTTTTCTTACTTTTAATGAAAATTATTTATTTAAGTGATATTGTTTATTGAACTCAAAGAATCTGCGTTTTTGTTCCATGGACCACATTACTTTAAATGTATAAAAATAATGAATGTAGAATGAAAAACAATTAATTATTCAGTCAATGGATAACTGAATAAATGAATAAATTCTTATTCAATAAAAATTTATTGAATTTTTGAACGCGGGCCAACCGCGTTATTCATAGAATAAAAAATTAATCAGTGGATGAATAATTTAAACAATGAATACATTTTTATTCAATAAAAATTTATTTGAATGATTATTGAATAAAAAGATTATTGAACTGAGCACTGTAGTACATATTACTCATATTAACATAACATCAGGCGAAGTAGAGTTGGTTAATACATGCCCTCTGCTTAATCAAGAATATGGGGCTCTTTAATAATTAGCTCGAGCCCGCCTTGTAGAAGGAATTCCTCCCTTTTAGAATTTCAAGGGCTTAAAAGAAACACCCACTCCCTTCCCTTGGAGACATTCACCAACATCTTCCTTGTATCATTCACTCTACGAAATTCAACTCTTTTAGCTTTAAGAGTCAAGTCTCAATATTTTAAAATCTCTTTGATATAATCTCACTAGTATTTCTAAAGTGACTCAGCTCAAAAATTGGTATTATTCACGCCGTAGTAGTTATGACTGTAAAAGACATGGTAAATATCTCTTTATCAACCATGAAAACTTTATGTACCTAGCTTCAGAGCTTGTACACCAGAGGGCACTTTTGTCACCTTTCCTATTTTAATGCAAAGCCACCTATTCACCGGCAAGAGTGACGCAATTTCAGTTGAATTTTATTTTGTGTTGTGTCACTTTAGAAATACTAGAGCGAAATGTGGCTTAGTTTTTTTAAGATCGAGGAATTAATTTAATTTTCTGAATGACGATTTGTAATATAAAGTGACACAAAAAGGAGCAATGAAATCTTCTTCCGATAACAATGCTATAGAGAAATATTTGGTCACGCAGGAGCTGCATAACTCAGCGCATTCTTCAGAGTTCGGTTTGCGTAGACAGCATTCCTGAATAATCAGCATAAAATAACCTAAATAAATAAAATAAAAACATAAATAGTTCTGCTATTTTAAAATTTTAACGAGGAACTGATTCAATTATTCTTTTTTTTTTTATCTTAATTTCTTTCCAGATTATTGTGCATGCGACATTTCGCCTGTTGACCTTGATGAATATTAAAAGCGTCCCCATGTAAAAAAAAAGAACATCGTACAATCGTAAAGCAAGAACGGGATACTGTACCTCTACTGGTAGAAGTTAGAAGAAAACAGGGGATATGAAATCTTAACAAAACATAGGGTGGAGGTCAGCGCACCTTGTGGTAGCTTTCCCTACCTACTTTTGGCGGCTGACTTCAATTCAAACATAGTACAATAAAAATATGAATAATTCTGCTCCTTGCCAACGGCCATAGCCACGTTGAATGCACCGGCTCCCTTAGATCACCGAAGTTAAGGAACGTCAAGCGTGGCCAGTACCTGAATGGGTGACCGACCACGTGCTGTTGGCATTATAGAAAAGGGCAGGAAACCTGTAGACAGCCCGGCCTTATTATCCCTAATGTTGGTACGCCGTTAAAAACACACAAAAAAAAAAAAAAAAAAAATCTGCTTCTTAAAAATTGTAATGAGGAACTATATCTTTCCAGAGTTTAGTATATGCGTGGTACTACACAAGGTACTTAATAATTAACTCCGCATTTTCGTAATGTCCCTGCAACCCTCTTCCCCTTCAGATATACCTATTTTTTTTATTTTCGCAACATTTTTTTTCTAATTAGATACCAACGAAGTATACCGCATTTAGTTACAATGCAACAGAAATTACGAGGGGTATGAGCAAATTAGTAATTTGGATCCGGATTAACCCCCTCTTCTAACAAACTGGTTAAGTTTATTTTTACAAAACATTTTTCTTTTTAGATTACCACAATGAATACCGAGTTTCGTTGAAATATATTAAAAATTACGACTAGTATTGGCACATTGGTAATTTGGGTCCGAGTACCCCCCCCCCCCCCCCCCCCCGACCTTCTAATGAACCGATTCACATTATTTTCCATAGTTTTCTATTTAGATTACCACAACGAGTGCCAAGTTTCGTTGCAAAAATTACGACAGGCAAAATTACCTTGGGTTCGGAGTATCCTCCCTCCACCAACAGATGGACAAATAATGCTAGCTACTGAACTCATTCAAACGTTTACTACTGGAATGCTAGAAAAAAAGACCCATTCCTACATAATAAAAAAAGAACCACCACCAGTATGCCCCAGCTGCCATATCCAACTATCGGTCCAACATATCATCGAAGACTGCCTTGTAAATAATCCAACAACCTTGGATAAAGCTATTAGTACTTTAAGGGAAACAGACCTATTCAAAAAAAAAAAAAAAAAAAAAAATGATATATATATGACTTCTACTATCTATTCATGTTTAGTATTTATTTACAAACTGCTAAACTTGCTACAGTAGTTTTAATATAACATTATTTAACATGAAATGTAATTGTAGAGTTATAAGAACTGTCTTTGAGTGTAGCTATATATATTTTAGTTGTTATTCATATTTATTGAGGGGGGAAAATGGAAAAACATATATTTAGGTTAACTAAACTTCTATAAAGAGGGCGTAAGAACCGAAAAGTTACTCGCCCTAATACCCGATCCTAATCCTGCTAGAAAAAAAAAAAAAACTTCTAGCGTTTATTATGTTAACAGAAACACACGCGCACAGGTATACGTAAATTTTAATGGGAGTCATTTACGGTGTCAACTTAATAGAACCGATTAAGATTTGAAGAATTCTTTCAAAACTTCTTTCATGAGTGCAACCTCAATAGCTAATTTTCTTCGGTAAGTGCTAAATTGAAAAAATAAATGGAATATACTTAATTGGATCAAATATACTCGAGATTAAAAATTGTATTTTTGATATGAGATGAATAATTAACAACGAAATTAATATCTACTCAAAAAAATTTTTTTAGAACTAATAAATACAATTTAATCTCGATGCTATAAAAATGCTGCTTTATATTTTCAGAATGCATTTTATAAGTTTTTCTTAAAAAAGGAACAAGCCTCTAATTGAAAATAAATGCATATTAATAATTCCAAAGTACGAGAATATTCAAATCATTATCTTTCAATCTATAATTGGCTAAGAGTCCGCTTGAGGTAAAATAGAAAAGGAGGGATACGGATTGAGTTCCTGAGTAAAAAGCCAATCCAGATCCCATTGAAAGCCGAGAGTCAATCAAGACCAGTTTAGACTTTCTGCATTCATTAGCCTGTTCAATCAATTGAGGCTTTTTCTCCAATCTTTCCCTCCTTCATTATTGCTATACTTTTCACTCAAGTCCTATGTCAACTCTAGAGCCAACAGGAGAGCTTTAATTATATCTTTTCAATCATTTGATAGTATTTTAAGGACTCTTCCTACTCTCTTATTAAGACATTTTTTACTTTTATTGGACATAAATAATGATTTTTTGTGCTTCACTTGCAGTCGGAGTTGTTTATTATCGTGATCTTTTGAAGTAGTTAAGAATAACTCTATTGACTTTTTTTTGTTATGGATGTTCGATGAATTTTAAATTTTTAAAAATTGTTTAAAACCAGCCACTGGCGGTATTATTATATTGCGGAATTGGCTTCAGTGTTCTGTATAAGGCAATAAAAACGTTATTACAATAATTTATGCCCGATACGGTATGTATACTATAAAGAGCAAATTACGGTTTATGCCAAATAATAATAAAGTCAAATATATTATTCAATAAATTAATGAAAACCACAATTTTTAACCTATACTTTTTTTTTTTTTTTTTTTTTTTTTTTTTTTTTTTTTTTTTTTTTTTTTTTTTTTTGATATTCTATTCTGTTCATTTACGTTATTCTATCATTTATTTTCCCAACATTTTATTTTTTCAAGTAAACTTATTAGTTGTTCATATTATTTTATAGTTTCTGCATTACTTATCAATTATTATTTGTTTATTTTTTATCATTAATCTCGCTCATTGAACCTTTTAAATTATGCAAATATTTAACTTTCCATTTAACACACATCATTAAAATACAAGTAGTATTGAAAAAATGGAATAAGAAAAAAGGCGCTCCAAAAAAAAAAAAATAGACTATTTATAAATAATGAAGAAATAATGACATGGCAGTACTTAAATTTAGCATATTAGCGTAAATGTGATTTAGCGATGACTAAACTGAAAAACGTTACAAAAAGGCGTTACAAAAAAGTGTCTGCTGATGTTCGCGCATGCGCGGTGGCCATGTACGAAAAAGAAGACTGTGTATTATACAGTGCATTACATAGATTTGTCGGGTGGACCTAAAGCATATTTGAATCGATCCATGCAAAAAGAGCTTCAGTCCAAAATCAGCAGTTTTGAGAAAACTATACTGAAGCCCATTCTACGTTACATGGAATAATAAAATTAGGACTATTTTTCTATGGCAACTATGTATTGGACTGAAGTCATTTTAACATATAAATGTGAAATTACCTTTAGATACAAAGAATTCATTTCTCATACTAGCGAAAATATTATCGGACAAATGGACTGAATTTAAGCAGCAAGGTTTATATATATATATATATATATATATATATATATATATATATATATATACACATCTACGTATATTAAAATATAGGGAAATTTGTACGAATGATCGAACAGATGTAACTTTATTTTCCATGTTATGAAAACATGATATAAAAACAGTGTAGAAATTTTCACTGTTCAAATGAAACTTATTGGCAAATCGAGAGCCAAAGAGATTCTTTGTTCGGAGCAAACAATGATAGCGTATTTGTTCGACAGATTTAACAATGGGAAGCTTTTCCATTGATTCAGAATCCTTTCTCATTCATCAATCCACATTGAATGTGGCCTCCCTTGAACTTTTGATCAAGCGTATATTGCTTCCATGTGTGGCTGCCATTTAATTGATCGTTTCAATTAAATTCCTTTCATTTCGCTGATATTTTCAATTTTTAATTTATCGTTTGTGATTTTACCGGAAGATGGTAACTTTCTGTGAGTTCGTTAATTGAACTTTACACGTCGGTGCTGTTGATCAAAATACTTCTCTCAATTAATTTCAACAGATGCAATTATATTGAATGACATGAAGGAAGGCCCGATGGCCGAGAGGGTTAAGGTGAGTGTAGTCCGTGCCCGAGGTTTTGTATGGGCAATGGATTTTATTTCGAATAAAGAAAAACTTTTTCAGAGCAACCTAAAAGTAGCTACATAAGAGTAGTAACTGTATAGAAAATCCTTACCGGATATCTGTGATATTTATAATTTGACGTTAAAATATAAATAAATATAGTAATTATGTAACAACAAAAATATATAGTTAATCACAAGATGGGACGAAGTTGTATATTATAAGGTCAAGAATTTGGGCCAACTCGTGAAGAATTTCTTCAAGATGAGGCTGTAAGCCTTTTATTTATAACATATTCCTCCGAAGAGGCACCACAAATGTATGAAACATGTAGGGGGAAATTATAAATAAACAATCGAAGTTTAATGTTATTATCTACTAGCTGTTACCCGGCGTGCTACGCTACACCTACTTTCTGCTTCTATAAAAGCAAAAATAAATTAGAAACCAAATAATTAATATTAAAATCTGTAACAATTTGAGTTCATTGTTTCGAACTCGTGATCTCCGAACTGTGAGTGATAGACGATTTTGACCTAGCCTATGACACTTCCCGTATCACGACCTACCTGTGTGCCAAGTTTGGTCAAAATCTGAAGAAGGGTGTTGATTTGTATAACTTTTTCCATTAAGTTGACAAATTATGGTACGTTTCAGTTTATATCATTTCCTGTCCCATTTCAACGTCATCGTGTACTTCAATAAGACTTTAGGAACTTATTGAAGTACACGATGGCGTAGCTATAATCGTAATGTAACCTGTCATTGTATTGTCGTTTCTATTCTATCTTGACTAAATTCTTGGTTTGCCCTATCAAGTCTTATACGTGAAATAGAGAAGCGGAAATTATCATCCACCGAAACTACCTACCTCGCTAGCAGTGTGGGCGAAAATCATTCAGAATAATGAATAATGAATAACGAGTAAATCTACTATTTCATTCTGAATAATGAATAATTTTTCATTCATTATTCAGTCAATTCATTGAATAACGTAACTTTTTATTTTTATTCATTATTGAATAACCATGATTTATTGAATGAAAATTTTTATTGAATAAAAATGATTTATTGAATGAAAATCTTTATTGAATGAAAGTTATTTATTTGAATGAAATAATTTTTTGAATGAAATTGATTTATTTGACTGAAATTTTTTGTTAAATACAAGTGATTTATTTTCCCAATCTTCTCTAATAAAAATGACTATGTTCATTAAAATTTTTCTTACTTTTAATGAAAATTATTTATTTAAGTGATATTGTTTATTGAACTCAAAGAATCTGCGTTTTTGTTCCATGGACCACATTACTTTAAATGTATAAAAATAATGAATGTAGAATGAAAAACAATTAATTATTCAGTCAATGGATAACTGAATAAATGAATAAATTCTTATTCAATAAAAATTTATTGAATTTTTGAACGCGGGCCAACCGCGTTATTCATAGAATAAAAAATTAATCAGTGGATGAATAATTTAAACAATGAATACATTTTTATTCAATAAAAATTTATTTGAATGATTATTGAATAAAAAGATTATTGAACTGAGCACTGTAGTACATATTACTCATATTAACATAACATCAGGCGAAGTAGAGTTGGTTAATACATGCCCTCTGCTTAATCAAGAATATGGGGCTCTTTAATAATTAGCTCGAGCCCGCCTTGTAGAAGGAATTCCTCCCTTTTAGAATTTCAAGGGCTTAAAAGAAACACCCACTCCCTTCCCTTGGAGACATTCACCAACATCTTCCTTGTATCATTCACTCTACGAAATTCAACTCTTTTAGCTTTAAGAGTCAAGTCTCAATATTTTAAAATCTCTTTGATATAATCTCACTAGTATTTCTAAAGTGACTCAGCTCAAAAATTGGTATTATTCACGCCGTAGTAGTTATGACTGTAAAAGACATGGTAAATATCTCTTTATCAACCATGAAAACTTTATGTACCTAGCTTCAGAGCTTGTACACCAGAGGGCACTTTTGTCACCTTTCCTATTTTAATGCAAAGCCACCTATTCACCGGCAAGAGTGACGCAATTTCAGTTGAATTTTATTTTGTGTTGTGTCACTTTAGAAATACTAGAGCGAAATGTGGCTTAGTTTTTTTAAGATCGAGGAATTAATTTAATTTTCTGAATGACGATTTGTAATATAAAGTGACACAAAAAGGAGCAATGAAATCTTCTTCCGATAACAATGCTATAGAGAAATATTTGGTCACGCAGGAGCTGCATAACTCAGCGCATTCTTCAGAGTTCGGTTTGCGTAGACAGCATTCCTGAATAATCAGCATAAAATAACCTAAATAAATAAAATAAAAACATAAATAGTTCTGCTATTTTAAAATTTTAACGAGGAACTGATTCAATTATTCTTTTTTTTTTTATCTTAATTTCTTTCCAGATTATTGTGCATGCGACATTTCGCCTGTTGACCTTGATGAATATTAAAAGCGTCCCCATGTAAAAAAAAAGAACATCGTACAATCGTAAAGCAAGAACGGGATAC
Organism: Gonocerus acuteangulatus; assembly: GCA_946811695.1. Lineage (NCBI taxonomy): Eukaryota > Metazoa > Arthropoda > Insecta > Hemiptera > Coreidae > Gonocerus > Gonocerus acuteangulatus. The sequence continues at coordinate 56,307,102 of OX328129.1, read as the reverse complement.
TGTACCTCTACTGGTAGAAGTTAGAAGAAAACAGGGGATATGAAATCTTAACAAAACATAGGGTGGAGGTCAGCGCACCTTGTGGTAGCTTTCCCTACCTACTTTTGGCGGCTGACTTCAATTCAAACATAGTACAATAAAAATATGAATAATTCTGCTCCTTGCCAACGGCCATAGCCACGTTGAATGCACCGGCTCCCTTAGATCACCGAAGTTAAGGAACGTCAAGCGTGGCCAGTACCTGAATGGGTGACCGACCACGTGCTGTTGGCATTATAGAAAAGGGCAGGAAACCTGTAGACAGCCCGGCCTTATTATCCCTAATGTTGGTACGCCGTTAAAAACACACAAAAAAAAAAAAAAAAAAATCTGCTTCTTAAAAATTGTAATGAGGAACTATATCTTTCCAGAGTTTAGTATATGCGTGGTACTACACAAGGTACTTAATAATTAACTCCGCATTTTCGTAATGTCCCTGCAACCCTCTTCCCCTTCAGATATACCTATTTTTTTTATTTTCGCAACATTTTTTTCTAATTAGATACCAACGAAGTATACCGCATTTAGTTACAATGCAACAGAAATTACGAGGGGTATGAGCAAATTAGTAATTTGGATCCGGATTAACCCCCTCTTCTAACAAACTGGTTAAGTTTATTTTTACAAAACATTTTTCTTTTTAGATTACCACAATGAATACCGAGTTTCGTTGAAATATATTAAAAATTACGACTAGTATTGGCACATTGGTAATTTGGGTCCGAGTACCCCCCCCCCCCCCGACCTTCTAATGAACCGATTCACATTATTTTCCATAGTTTTCTATTTAGATTACCACAACGAGTGCCAAGTTTCGTTGCAAAAATTACGACAGGCAAAATTACCTTGGGTTCGGAGTATCCTCCCTCCACCAACAGATGGACAAATAATGCTAGCTACTGAACTCATTCAAACGTTTACTACTGGAATGCTAGAAAAAAAGACCCATTCCTACATAATAAAAAAAGAACCACCACCAGTATGCCCCAGCTGCCATATCCAACTATCGGTCCAACATATCATCGAAGACTGCCTTGTAAATAATCCAACAACCTTGGATAAAGCTATTAGTACTTTAAGGGAAACAGACCTATTCAAAAAAAAAAAAAAAAAAAAAAAAATGATATATATATGACTTCTACTATCTATTCATGTTTAGTATTTATTTACAAACTGCTAAACTTGCTACAGTAGTTTTAATATAACATTATTTAACATGAAATGTAATTGTAGAGTTATAAGAACTGTCTTTGAGTGTAGCTATATATATTTTAGTTGTTATTCATATTTATTGAGGGGGGAAAATGGAAAAACATATATTTAGGTTAACTAAACTTCTATAAAGAGGGCGTAAGAACCGAAAAGTTACTCGCCCTAATACCCGATCCTAATCCTGCTAGAAAAAAAAAAAAAACTTCTAGCGTTTATTATGTTAACAGAAACACACGCGCACAGGTATACGTAAATTTTAATGGGAGTCATTTACGGTGTCAACTTAATAGAACCGATTAAGATTTGAAGAATTCTTTCAAAACTTCTTTCATGAGTGCAACCTCAATAGCTAATTTTCTTCGGTAAGTGCTAAATTGAAAAAATAAATGGAATATACTTAATTGGATCAAATATACTCGAGATTAAAAATTGTATTTTTGATATGAGATGAATAATTAACAACGAAATTAATATCTACTCAAAAAAATTTTTTTAGAACTAATAAATACAATTTAATCTCGATGCTATAAAAATGCTGCTTTATATTTTCAGAATGCATTTTATAAGTTTTTCTTAAAAAAGGAACAAGCCTCTAATTGAAAATAAATGCATATTAATAATTCCAAAGTACGAGAATATTCAAATCATTATCTTTCAATCTATAATTGGCTAAGAGTCCGCTTGAGGTAAAATAGAAAAGGAGGGATACGGATTGAGTTCCTGAGTAAAAAGCCAATCCAGATCCCATTGAAAGCCGAGAGTCAATCAAGACCAGTTTAGACTTTCTGCATTCATTAGCCTGTTCAATCAATTGAGGCTTTTTCTCCAATCTTTCCCTCCTTCATTATTGCTATACTTTTCACTCAAGTCCTATGTCAACTCTAGAGCCAACAGGAGAGCTTTAATTATATCTTTTCAATCATTTGATAGTATTTTAAGGACTCTTCCTACTCTCTTATTAAGACATTTTTTACTTTTATTGGACATAAATAATGATTTTTTGTGCTTCACTTGCAGTCGGAGTTGTTTATTATCGTGATCTTTTGAAGTAGTTAAGAATAACTCTATTGACTTTTTTTTGTTATGGATGTTCGATGAATTTAAAATTTTTAAAAATTGTTTAAAACCAGCCACTGGCGGTATTATTATATTGCGGAATTGGCTTCAGTGTTCTGTATAAGGCAATAAAAACGTTATTACAATAATTTATGCCCGATACGGTATGTATACTATAAAGAGCAAATTACGGTTTATGCCAAATAATAATAAAGTCAAATATATTATTCAATAAATTAATGAAAACCACAATTTTTAACCTATACTTTTTTTTTTTTTTTTTTTTTTTTTTTTTTTTTTTTTTTTTTTTTTTTTTTTTTTTTTTTTTGATATTCTATTCTGTTCATTTACGTTATTCTATCATTTATTTTCCCAACATTTTATTTTTTCAAGTAAACTTATTAGTTGTTCATATTATTTTATAGTTTCTGCATTACTTATCAATTATTATTTGTTTATTTTTTATCATTAATCTCGCTCATTGAACCTTTTAAATTATGCAAATATTTAACTTTCCATTTAACACACATCATTAAAATACAAGTAGTATTGAAAAAATGGAATAAGAAAAAAGGCGCTCCAAAAAAAAAAAAATAGACTATTTATAAATAATGAAGAAATAATGACATGGCAGTACTTAAATTTAGCATATTAGCGTAAATGTGATTTAGCGATGACTAAACTGAAAAACGTTACAAAAAGGCGTTACAAAAAAGTGTCTGCTGATGTTCGCGCATGCGCGGTGGCCATGTACGAAAAAGAAGACTGTGTATTATACAGTGCATTACATAGATTTGTCGGGTGGACCTAAAGCATATTTGAATCGATCCATGCAAAAAGAGCTTCAGTCCAAAATCAGCAGTTTTGAGAAAACTATACTGAAGCCCATTCTACGTTACATGGAATAATAAAATTAGGACTATTTTTCTATGGCAACTATGTATTGGACTGAAGTCATTTTAACATATAAATGTGAAATTACCTTTAGATACAAAGAATTCATTTCTCATACTAGCGAAAATATTATCGGACAAATGGACTGAATTTAAGCAGCAAGGTTTATATATATATATATATATATATATATATATATATATATATATATATATATATATATACACATCTACGTATATTAAAATATAGGGAAATTTGTACGAATGATCGAACAGATGTAACTTTATTTTCCATGTTATGAAAACATGATATAAAAACAGTGTAGAAATTTTCACTGTTCAAATGAAACTTATTGGCAAATCGAGAGCCAAAGAGATTCTTTGTTCGGAGCAAACAATGATAGCGTATTTGTTCGACAGATTTAACAATGGGAAGCTTTTCCATTGATTCAGAATCCTTTCTCATTCATCAATCCACATTGAATGTGGCCTCCCTTGAACTTTTGATCAAGCGTATATTGCTTCCATGTGTGGCTGCCATTTAATTGATCGTTTCAATTAAATTCCTTTCATTTCGCTGATATTTTCAATTTTTAATTTATCGTTTGTGATTTTACCGGAAGATGGTAACTTTCTGTGAGTTCGTTAATTGAACTTTACACGTCGGTGCTGTTGATCAAAATACTTCTCTCAATTAATTTCAACAGATGCAATTATATTGAATGACATGAAGGAAGGCCCGATGGCCGAGAGGGTTAAGGTGAGTGTAGTCCGTGCCCGAGGTTTTGTATGGGCAATGGATTTTATTTCGAATAAAGAAAAACTTTTTCAGAGCAACCTAAAAGTAGCTACATAAGAGTAGTAACTGTATAGAAAATCCTTACCGGATATCTGTGATATTTATAATTTGACGTTAAAATATAAATAAATATAGTAATTATGTAACAACAAAAATATATAGTTAATCACAAGATGGGACGAAGTTGTATATTATAAGGTCAAGAATTTGGGCCAACTCGTGAAGAATTTCTTCAAGATGAGGCTGTAAGCCTTTTATTTATAACATATTCCTCCGAAGAGGCACCACAAATGTATGAAACATGTAGGGGGAAATTATAAATAAACAATCGAAGTTTAATTTTATTATCTATTAGCTGTTACCCGGCGTGCTACGCTACACCTACATTCTGCTTCTATAAAAGCAAAAATAAATTAGAAACCAAATAATTAATATTAAAATCTGTAACAATTTGAGTTCATTGTTTCGAACTCGTGATCTCCGAACTGTGAGTGATACACCTACCCGTATCACGACCTACCTGTGTGCCAAGTGTGGTCAAAATCTGAAGAAGGGTGTTGATTTGTATAAGGAACAAACATACAGACAGACAGCTCGTAGAAATTTTTGACTTAGCCCACGAGACTTCCTGTATAAAGACCTACCATTTTTTTTTTTTTTTTTTTTTTTTTTTTTTACGGCGCATCTACAACTTGGCCATTAGCGCCGGGCTATCTATAGGTTGCCACCCTTTATAATGCCAACAGCACGTGGTCGGTCACCCATTCAGGTACCGACCACGCCCGACGTTGCTTAACTTCGGTGATCTACGGGAACCGGTGTATTCAACGTGGCTATGGCCGTTGGCAAGACCTACCATTATTCCAAGTTTGGTCTAAATCGGTCAAACGGTGTGGATTTGTATAAGGAACAGACAGACACGTGATTTTTATATATATAGATTGCCCTTTACCTTAATTTTCCAATTCTTGTTTGTCTTCCGGAAACGTTTTTATCTTTCCCTTTGTGTTTTGCTTAAAGGCTGTATTTGTACCCGAGGGTGGCTCACCAATATTGTACTTCTTAGCTTCGCTAAGGAATGTATTTACGCGACTTTTGCTGGACGGACATATTTGGTAATATATAATTTTTGTAAACGTATATATTGCGGACATTGACTTATTAATAAAAAATACATCTGCTATAAAACGAGTATTATAATCACCATTCTGGCGCCTCGGCAAGAACTAAAAACTATTTTTATTCCTAGTCCCATCATTATAAATGTATGTATGAAAAATCGCAATCTAAGGCGATTCACTCAAAAAAATTAGTGCATATTTAAATACAATAAAATTATTACTTGTATAAATCTAATTAAACAAAGGAAATGATACATATATATATATAGATATATCCAGTTATACAAGTAATTTATACACCCAATTAATCAATTCTACAATATTACATATTTACTCAAATATCAAATAAATATACATTATTAAAAATTAGAGAATTCAAACTTCGTTTTTTTGATATCGTAAAATTGTTTCATAAAGTATAGGTTTGTGTAATTTGTCATTCAGAAAGATGTAAGTAAAGTGTAAATTCAAAGTTTTAATTTATTTTTTGTTTGTTATATATATATAAATATATATATATATATATATATATATATATATATATATATATATATAGTTAAATTTTATTGATTGCTATAACTTTCAATAATTTTTGCAAAATAGAATTGAAGTGGAGTAGCAATCTTATTGTTTATGCCTATTTTATTAATGTTCGTGTTATAATTTTTTTTTTTTTTCGTTTTTCTTGATAAGGTAATAGAGCATATATTCTATGTATGATTTGCTCCCATGATCGAGTAATTTGGTCATATCATTTTTCTAAACATCAGTATGAGGTTTATAGTCAGTGGTATATACATATCGGTCTGTCCTGTGTGTTTATGTCTGTCACATCATTACTAATCAGAATGGTTAGTATGAAACTAACCATCTGCTGACGCAGTAATGGATGGAGTAATAAATATATTTTTAAGTTTCTGATAAGGAGCCAGAAGGGCGTGAAATGTTTACAGGTTTTGTAAACGAAAAAAATTCGATTTTTAGTTATTGCACTTCAAAGTGTAAAAATGTATCAATGAATATAAAACCCATAAAGATTATTATTATTTATATACATTTTCTTTGGCCCTATAATAATTAGAATAGCGACCTGCAATTACTGAGAGCGCAAGTGGCGTTCAAATGCCACTTGAGATAAACGCCGTGAACAGCATGAGAGTAGAGAAAGGTTTTCATTTAGTAAATGCCAGAGGGCGCTGTGTCGAGTGAGTTGTTGCTTGTGGGTAATGTTCTAGGCGGCTAAAAGCTTTGCTAAAACAGAAGGAGCTCCATACTTAATTCATGACGCCACGTTTCTGTGCGGAACCTACTTTCGCTAGGTGCCCATCCCTTACTCCGCACATTTATTAGGCTATTTTGTTTAGCCTAGAAAGCTTTAATCAAAATATTTGCACGTTCATGGGTAACATTTTAAAACGTTGTTACACTACAAAGCTTATTTATTATTTATTTATAACCATGAACAAAAATGAAATCCGTCATGCAGGAGGTGCAGCTATATGACTTTTTATGTAGGAATGTTGGTAAACGCCAGATTACGAACTAATGTGCATATACTAACCACATCAATAAGAATTAAATATATATATAGTTTTGCTCTTTTATATTTGTTATCAATTAAAGATTGAGACAGCGGAACATGTCCGAATTGATTGTTCGCGATATGATGAACTGAGAACATGTGTAAAAAGCCCTATCACAGCATTACACGGCCTAGCTTTAAGAGAAAATTATAACTCTTTTCTTCAATTATTGGCTCAAATTGAAAAAAGAAGAAAAAAAAAAAAAAAAAAAAGAAGAAGAAGCTAGTAAAAGATTAATTTCTACTTAACGTAATTCATTTGTTTACTCGTTTAAAAGTAACAAATGCCAAAATAATGAATTTATTTTCAAATACTTAACATTTATTTTATCAATTTCATATCTTTTTTATCTTATTTTCCTAAATTGTTCGATATTTATTACTTAACATTGTTATTAGGAATAGCTTATTATCCGTAATTTTTTATATACACATATTATTAATGTTAAATTACTATTACGAATAATTATTAATACCTTGTAGTGCTGTGAGTGGAGCAAGGTTGTTTTTATTGTGTACATAAATAAATAAATAATGATAGATTAGGATTTGCTAAACAGGTGTTTATATAACTTTACGACTTTGAAATAAAATTTATCTTGAAGAACTTGGAATCCATTGAGGAAGTCTCCCTCTTTTAGCAGAGTGAATACTAAGTCATTAGATAAAATCTGTCAACATATTTATTGACTGCAAAGGTAACATATTTGAAATACTCACCTTAAAACATATACTGAAAAATTTGCTGACGGCGATTACATTAAGACATACCGATGGACCTGACAGATCTTCTAACAGATGACAGACAACATATTGAAGCAATAATTAAAACTTTAAAAAATACTAAATATACACAAAAATGTAATATTTTTTTCCTCTTAACGTTGCTTAACCATTATTTTTAAAGGCTAACGTTTTTATTCACTGATTTAGTGGAAGCAGCAAATTAGGCGTTGCGCAAATAAAATTAATACTATTTTTTTATGCAATTACTCGAATTTTTTTCAATGCTATTCATTGTTTTTCACTTCGATTTTTTTTTTTTTTTTGGGGGGGGGGGTTACTTCTTTCCCTTAAGGTATTTTTATTTCTAGTTTATAATAAGATGTATATGTAAGATCATACAAATGTATTAGCGTGTATTATGTATGTCTTTATGATTAGATGTATTTTTTATAATTATTTAGAGCGAATCGCCTAGGTAGCGCGTGCTCATTAATAAAGAAATAGCCAAATAATCAAATGTAATTGTTCCTTTGGCTTTTGGTGCTCATAACTGTGTGATTTTCGCTGTATTTATACTTGATAAATCATAACTGTGTGATTTTCGCTGTATTTATACTTGATAAATCATAACTGTGTGATTTTCGCTGTATTTATACTTGATAAATCATAACTGTGTGATTTTCGCTGTATTTATACTTGATAAATTATCAAGTGCTTTTCTGACTTTTCCTTTTGGCATTCGTAATATTATTATTCCTTCAAGACATCTAAAAAGTCCGTCACGCAGGAGCTGCATAACTAAGCACTTTCCTCAGAATTTGGGTAGTGTAGACTGCTTTCCAGAACAATTTGCTTAAAATATCCTACATAAATAAAATAAAAACATGAATAGTTCTCTTTTAATTTTGTAATGAGTAACTGATAAATTATTAATTTGCTTCCAGAGTTATGTTTACACATGGTACCTACTACACTACGTAATAAATACAAAATCCTCATATTATCGTATTTTGATCTAACGCAGGAACCGGATACAGTCCCTCTAGCGCTCCTTGCGGCGCCTTTGTGAACCTATGTCTGGCTGGCTTTTCTATTGTAGTATATTACAAAGTAAACCCCCCTTTCCGATTGACCGATTCAGCTCATTTTTACAACACTTCTTTCTCATGAGTTACCCACGACGTATGCCGCGTTTCGTTACAATACAGCAGAAATTACGACCGGTATGAGTATATTAGTAATTTGGGTCCGGAGTAAACCCCCCCTCCTAATGAACCGATTTATTTTATTTTTACAACACATATTTACCTGTAGATTACCACTACGAATACCGAGTTTCGTCGAAATATACCAAAAATCACGGTTGGTAGTGGCGAATTGGTATTGTGGGTATGGAGTAAACCCCCCCCCCTCCTAATGCACCGATTTAGTTTATTATTACAACACATATTTACCTGTAGATTACCACTATGAATACCGAGTTTCGTCGAAATACACCTAAAATCACGGCTGGTAGTGGCGAATTGGTATTGTGGGTCCGGAGTAAACCCCCCATCCGTATGAACCGATTTAGTTTATTTTTATATCTCACTTTTCTCTCTATATTACCAGTACGAATACCAAGTTTCGTTGAAATATAATAAATATTACGGCTGAAATGGTCAAATTAGTGTTTTGGGTTCGGGGTAAACCCACCCTTCCGGTGGACCGATTTTGGTGGTTAACGAACTCGTTCAATCGTTTGCTAATTGAATGCTATATACCAAGTTTCGTGACGAAAAAACAAAAACTCTGGCCGCTATCGTGTTAACAGACACACACATATATATATATATATATATATATATATATATATATATATATATATATATATATATATAGATATATATAAATTTTAACGGGGGTCATTTTCGGTGTCTACTAGGTAGGATCGATAAAGATTTGAAGAAATTTTTCAAAAATTCCGTCATGAGTCCAACCTCAATAGGTACTTTCCTTCGGAGGAAAGTGCTAAAAGACCCAATTATGAAATAAATTAAAATCAATGGATTTCCAACCGTATAAATTCGAGCTTTATTCTACAGTAATTAATTAGTATATAAATTTGGACTTTCTATTGCAATATTAATATAATTATTATTAGTAATTATTGATTTGTGTTATTTTATACGTTACAATGGGAGTGGTCTGAATTAGACATATTGCTGCTTCGTTTAGAATGTGCATATGGCTGTAGATACACGAATGGAATCCAGAACATGTAGTTATGTATGTAGATGCTGACCCCGCTGCTATAGGCCTGTTTAATACCGTTCCTGTTGCTATTGTCTCACCGAATATAGATAGATCGAGGTACAGCCCAAATTCTCCGCGCCCCTCCCCCCAGAATAGTAGAATCTTAAAAGTGAATTGTAAAATAAATAAACGCTGGTTGTCGCAGGGTGACTGTTGCAAGAAATGTAAAAAATCTGACTCGCAGAACTCTGTCATCTTAGAGCATTTCGGTAATACTTTTATCGATGCTTATTAGGAAAGATTACAATGAAAATTATCGATATTTAGTTTTTAAAGTTATTAATATTTTCGCGGCCCTTTAAATTGATAAACTCGTTTTACAAAAAAAAAAAAAATTATATATTTAATCACACGACATCTTGAAGAAAATAGCGAAAACTCGTAAATTCCTCCTCGAATTCTGATCGTTCCATGGAACATCAATATATATTGTATAAACGCCAAATAATACAAAGTTCTTTATCACATATATTTTTTTATAGTAAAAGGAAATACGTCTAGTGCCTTCACAAAATCAATTTAATTTTTATCAATTAATTTTATGAATTTCATTTTCATGCTGAGTGCTTTCAGTAGCTCCTACTACCATCCTCAGAGCTGTGAGAAAATAAATACAATAAAATATTTTGTTGCATAATAGCATACATCTTAATATTACAAAGTTTCTAAAAATACAAAAAAGACAAAAATAATCACAATAATTTTGATTCGTCAACACATAATAGAAAAAAAAAAAAAAAAAAAAAAAAAAAAAAAAAAAAAAAAAAAAAAAAAAAAACATGGTCATAATGATTAAAATGAAATAGATAAAGTTGAGGAGAGTGACTCACCTATAATGACTCTCCCCATCAGTCATTTGTATGTAACCAAACCGGGAATTATTCGTTTCATTATAATTTCTCGGAAAGAGCTACGGTTATTTTTTTTTTTGTATACATCAATTATTGTGCATAAGCTGCTGAGGCTACGGTTATTGCCTTAAAAATTGATTCCCATTTGATTCCCTTTGTCAAACATTCTACTGGTTAACGAACTTGATCTTTCATTTCATCACAATGTTTATGTATATATATATATATATATATATATATATATATATATATATATATATATAATCAAATCGTTAAAACGAAATCGCTTTATATATTTAAAACATTTTCTGAAAAAACAAAACTAAGGCAATTGACCGAATTATATTGTTTAATGTCGATGAAGATGAGAATGAAAACTTGCATAAACAAAAAAAAAAGTCCGTCTCGCAGGACTGCATCATCTTAGCGCGGTTCCGTTCATATCCCTAGTCTAATTTGGAAAGATTAAAATAGAAGCAGTTATTATTTTGGTTCCACCAGTCTTTTTTTTTTTAAATTAATTATTATAATGGCGTGTCAACCCTTAAGGTCACTAACGCCATTCCTGTGAGTAGTAAAGTCTTGAAAGGTCATGATTTACAATCTTACCTGGAAGGGTCTGCTACACTAGAAACGAACCCGCTAGTGACAAGGTCTTGGAATCTTGGAAATCCATATCTCTAACATTAAATTGTTTTTCCTATTTTTCTTAACTTGTTTTATTTTCAAATACATTATCCAACAATAAGCAATTAAAAAATAACAAGGAATAAAAAACAGACAAAAAGAACAGTTCGAATAAGCGAAATTAATTACTTTAAAGTTTGAAGCTCTTATTTCTCCTATTGACATCGCCTAATCAAAACTTTCATTAGAACCTTTTTTGTAGAGCATTTAATAAGCTTTCTAATGGTATTCTTCCGTTTATCAATATTCTCAACCTTTTTCGAGATATTAAGGAAAGTATACAAAGTTACCAAAACTTTTTATGTCTGTTAATAACAAATTTTATTCTAACCCTTCCTAAACTCCAAACGTAACAAAAATTTCAACATATTAGTTTTAATGAAAGTAAAACATGCAGAAAATGTTTCAACTGAATCCCATGATTCTAAGTACCCAAACCAAAAACGGTATTAAAAATTATCTTTCCAATTTTCTCGAAAACGGTTAAAGCTATCGCCTAGAAAATGGTTTCATTCGTTTTCCTAGCCCAAGAAGCCTATAAAACGAGTACTTACAAGCTTATGAACTCAAAAACGTAAGCGTTACGATTTTTTTGCGCAAATTTCGCCCCAAATGCCATCTTCCAGTGGGCGGATTCTGCTGGTTAACGAACTTGACCTTTTAAATTGGACGACGGATTTTTGTACCAAATTTCATCACAATCGGACCATTAGGGAAGCCAGAAATGAGCGAACAGACAAATATATATATATATATATATATATATATATATATATATAATATATATATATATATATATATATATATATATATATATATATATATATATATACAAATTTCAACCACCGTTATTTTCGGTCTCTAGGGGTTCTGAAACGCGAAATTTTCTAGTCGGCACTTTCGGATTGTTTCATTGTATCAACCTTATAAGCGGGGTTCCTCCCTATGGGGCAGGGAGGAACCGCGCTAAAAATGTATCCCAGTCCATTGGAGGGAACCTCCCTCTGCATAATATGATCAACGGTTTAGGAATTAAGAGGGGGAAAAAAAGGTAAATATTATTTTTATGGCACTTCCAATTGAATATAAAGAAATTATTAGACATACAAAATTGATGCTTTAAAGAAATATATAAGGTTCAAGAGAAGAGTTTGAGCGGGGTAACAAACTAACTATTTTTGAAGTACCTAGCAATGTTCTCCTTCCTTCCGGAATAATGATATTCAAACTGTGCAAGTTGATATTTGAATAAATTAAGCAGAGAGTGAACCGGTTTCAGGATATTAATACAGTTTACTTTTAGTTTTCCCATTAGGGATTTTCATTTGTGCTCGAGTAGAAATCTCTTAGTAGCATGAATAGTTTATTCTACCTTACTAGTTCTTGCATGATTTAATTATTCATCAGAAGAGAACTTTTCTTGACTGATGATATTTCAACTGAGGCTTTTCAGGATGGAGGATATGATAATGATGATATCGTAGCACAGAATAAAAATAAGGCTACCAGGTTGTGTAAAAAGACAGAACCTTAACCAGAAATACGGATTCCTACGACGACTATTGCTATTTGACTTCATTACAAATCAAATAGCAGAACAAACTCATTGTATACGAAAACATTACCCCAATTTTCGCACTTACTGACTGAACCTGTAATAAAGAACACAAATGTATCTAAAATTAGCAAGTGGCAAGAATGATCTATTTATTCCAAAGTGATATAATTATTGTGTTTGTTTTACCGCGGTCCCTCCCTCCCTCAATAGGGAAGAAACACGCTTATGAGGTTGACCTTACGACGCAATCCAGAATTGCCGACTAGAAAGTTTCTCGTTTCAGACCCTATGGATCACGAAAATATTTGTGGTTCGAATTTGTGTGTATATATATATATATATATATATATATATATATATATATATATATATATATATATATAGACGGGTCAAAAATGGTCCGATTTTGATAAATTTTGGTACAAAAATCGTTGTCAAAAATGTTGAAAGGTCAAGTTCGTTAACCAACAGACTCCGTCCACCGGAGGATAGTGTTTGGAGTGAAATTCGCTTGAAAAAAATCGTAACGCTTATGTTTTCGAGTTCATATGCAGGTGCTCGTTTTATAGATTCCTTAACGTAGAAAAACGAATGAAACAATTTTTAAAGCGATATCTGTAACCGTTTTCGAGAAACTTTGAAACACCTATTTTTCCAAACTAATTTTTAGTTTGGGTATTCAAAAACTATTAATTCAGTTGAAACTTGTTCCAGACATTTGATGTTCATCAAATCTAAGATAGATAATCTTTGGGTCCGTTTGGAGTTACTGGATATAAAATATTTCATTAACAGGCATGATAGGTTTTGGGATTTTCGTATATTTTCTAAAATATCTCGAAAACGGTTGGGTAATCGTGGTAAGTGGAATGTGGCCATTCAAAAGCTTACTAAATTCCCTACAAAAAAATGTTCAGATATAATTTTCGATAGGGCGAAGTCTATCCGAGAAATGAGTGCTTAAAACTTCAAAATTGTAAGTTTTGTTCTTTTTAACGGGGGTTTGCCACTGTTTACCTAACGTTTTAATTGGTTATTGTTTTTTAATTGAATTTAATAGTAAAATTAGTATTTTAATAAAGTAAGGCATAAAAATGATAAACGTATTGGTAATAGTGTTTTCCATGGAGAACGTCAAGAAGGTGCGGGAGTCATTTCCGCTTAGAATACTGTCAGTTTCCAGCTGTAGCGCCTTAAATCTTCCTTCTCTTTGAGATGTCATTTTATATTTCGAAACCTACCAATAACTGAGCAGTAAAAGCACTTTTACTCGTTTTCTAATTACTAGAGATATGAATGGAACCGCTCAGAAAAGTTGTGCTTACGCGAAAACTGAAAAGTTTCCACCTATGAATAGCTAACTCTATTATTATTTTTTTTCGTACCACATATATTTCTCATTAGAACGATATCCACCGTGTGAGGAAGTTATCGGCCTGTAAGGTCGAATTCATAATTTGATTTCGCAGAAAGCCCGCACCTTCCGAAGCTGCCGATTTCGCCCTTAGGGTACGTTCATGGTGAGGATTCATTCTGCGATGCTACGATAGCTACTCCGATGAGCGCTGCCCCGATGTAAAACAAACACATGTATTAAGGTGGGAGTGTTCATAGTGAGGATCCTTATTTCCGATGCTATTCTCGCACTCGCGCAGTGACCGCGGGGAAGAACAAATATTTTGTTTTCTCCTCGCAGTGAGGAGGGAAGCCGCGATGTGGGCCTGACTGTGATTGGTTCCTTCAAAAGGACTCTAGTGCGCAGGTCACCTACCCTCGCTCATTACTTCATCTTGTGTGATTATTCTTTTTTGGTTATTTCGTTGTCGAGATGAAAGAAAATTGGGTCTTTTTGCGAAGACTACATCCAGTTACTTTTGAAGTATTTATTTAGTTAAGTGATTTATAACAGTTACTTGTACTCGCTGATAAGCTTACAGGTTCTTTGCTGGTTATATATTACTACTTGACTCGTTATCTACGGTTATAATTCATATTAGATAATGGCAAGTAATATTTATTAATAGAAAGGTTAATATGATCAAAATCAATTCTCTCAACTATGAAAAAAGTTATTAAGCATTAAAGTTGACTGTTTTGCAGGTTATGAAGGATAACAAACAACGATATTTGTAAACAAACATATTTTATTCCTTTTCTCTCTCTCTTTTTTGGATCTTTTACATTTATTAAGCAATACATGATATGCGTTTCCGCTCGCTAAGCTACGCTTCACTCGCTCAAGAAGATATAAGAAAACTCTAGCCAATCCAACTCGCAATTAAAAGTATTATATTAATTTTAGCGACTCTAGTCTATCCAACTCGCTAAAATTAATAGGATTCCATTAATTTTTCCAAGTAAGAAACCAATCCCTTTTTCTTTGTCAGGAACATCGCGAACTAATTGTAAAGGCTCATTTTTGCTCACTAACATAAGCAGAGCTTTTTCATAAACAAAAGCTAATTCACTGTTGAAGGTTACTTTACTCCCAGCAAGAACCAATGCAATGGTGAGTCAGCATGAACACCCTCCATCGATGTAGAATACATGGGGGCAGCGCTCATCTGTAGCATTGCAGAATGAATCCTCACCATGAACGTACCCTTACTCTATAGTTGAGCACTATGTATCCTCCGTTTTATAAAAATGCATTTTACATGACCCATAAATATGTAATTATGATAAAATATCTTAACATCTTATAAAAGTAGTACTCACACGAAATGAATAGGAAAATCTACATGCCAACTGCTGGAAGATTACAATCCTCTCAGCGTAATCTCCTTCCAAGCCCTTTTATGTCATTCCTCGTTCAGGGCGTTCTTAGAATGCCGGGGAAAATTCTCCAAGCTGACACATAATGCAAGCCAATTGAAAGGAGAGCCACAATTGTGGCAAGATGTCGACTCTACACAAAAGATTCCTAAAGCCCTGGCAGTTTCGTTAGCTGCTGGTGCCTTTGTTGCCGCGGCTCCCCGCCTTGACGTATTGGACAAGTATGGGGATTAGGGATGGGAGGAAATTCTTTCTTTAACGATCTCTCGAGACAAAACGAATTTTTATTATTCTATTTACCTTGAGAGCAAGAGTGAGAGAGAGAGAAAGAGAGATGGCGAGAAAGAGAGAGAGAGAGTGACAGAGGGTTTGTGGGCGGGGGGAGAAAGAGAGAGGGAGGGAGGGAGATACGTACTCGTACTTCGTCACGGCAGATAAGTTCTTATTTTATTAAGTTATTCATCAATTGATAAGTAATAAAAGTATAATGTTTTTTGACACTGGGGTGCACCGGATATAGTAGATTTTGGAGATAACGCTAAGGCGCCCTTACAAACAAAATGATGCACTAAATTATTCTCACATTTCGCTTAAAAATTGTTGGTTATTACTGCTCAGCCGCCTATAATAATGACCTGAACTTGAGGAAATTGTATCCTCCAAGGCCAAACAAAACCACACCTTTTTCTTGAATGCTTTCATGGTGAACTCGAGATAGTACAGTGATATCATCATGACATTCAAGATGAATGATTTTTCTACGGATCAAACTCAAAATAAAGAATGGAAGTATTATAAGTTACATTGGTAAATTGTTATTATAGAATTGTAAAAATTATATTATTCTACTCATATTTTTACTTATGTGGATAAATAGTTTTTTTGTTTTTTTTTTTGGAGTGCCCTGAATCAGGATGTTTGCATGATTTTGTCTTAGAAACTCTTCACGCAAAGAGCCTATGCTGCGAATATATCTTGAATAATCATATTTTGTCGAGAGATTATTTCACTCTTCGAGGTTTGTGTTTTTTTTTTGTAATGTATGATAAGTCTTTATTTGATTATATATTGTATTTATTTCATTAAATTTAAACCTTACGTAACTTATTTTACTTCATGGAATGTAAAGAGGGCACAACTTATAGATGATGCTGCGACACTCTAGCAATGAAATAAATACTGACAACCTTTTGACAACGCATCTACTTATTTAAAATCAATCATTATATTTTGGGAAATAAATATTTTTATCTATTACGTTTATCTTTGACTCATCGACTAAGATATAGGCGTCCTAAAGCGATATCACTACCTTATCGTAACTCAACTACAAATAAACGCATAAAAACGATTTTCATTGTTGTAAATCGTACTCTGAACCAACTAAATGCTTCTAAAGAGCAACTTGTAGTTTCAGTGACAAGGAGCAGAAAGTAACTTCTACCGCGGAGTGGAAATACCACAAAAGAGGAAGTCCCGTACAACAGCCACAAGCTGACGTATGGCCACAATACCACCCACATGTTGGTGCTCTCCACATCCCTCTGTCTTCTTGTCACATTACTTTCCTACGGTAGCTACACCACCCACGGTAGGAATAGGGCTTGATCGAGTTACTCTACTAATTAACTTCTATTCAGTTTGAATCTTGAAGTAGAAATTGCTTCTAAAACTAGACAGGCACGCGCTAATCTAGGCCAAGAACGAAATCCAATTTCTACCTTAGTTTTTGTCAAAACATCTGTATCCAGGGAGTCTACTGCACGAAAAAGTCACGAAATTGAAAATAGGGCACAGAAATCACGAGAAAGTCATGAATTTTGAAATCATGTCACGAAATTTCAGTTTTAAAGTTTTGATCGTCCAATATTGTGAAGAAAAACAAAGACTCTTCACAAAAAATGATTGCTTTGAAGACATTAGCTATTATTTAATTATATTTTTATTTTTCATATTTTATACTTCATTCATATTCAGAATTTTTCTTCTGAATATTAGAGGTAGAATTCTTCTACCTCTAATATTTTTGAGGCCTAATTCTATCTTCATTCTAAAATGTTTGCTATCATTGTTTCTTCACTTTTAAAAGTTAATGTAACTATCCTCATATATATATATATATATATATATATATATATATATATATATATATACATATTAATTTTTGTAAATATATGTAAAAATGTGTGTTTATAGAAATCACGGTAATCTGTGTAAAGCTACAAGCAATTTGAAGCTATAAGTTAAGCCTTTTTATTTTTAAGTGAAATTATTTTATTTTTAATTGGCATGAAATTTGCATTTGAAGTCATGAAAATGTCACGAAAAAGTCATGAAATTGGCTTTCACAAAAGTAGTAGACACCCTGGTATCTCAAAGGCATATATATATATATATATATATATATATATATATATATATATATATATACGTGGTATATATATATATATATATATATATATATATATATCTAATATATAAAATTCTCGTGTCACAGTTTTCGTTGCCATACTCCTCCGAAACGGCTTGACCGATTTTGATGAAATTTTTTGTGCTTATCCGGTATCTATGAGAATCGGCCAACATCTATTTTTCATCCCCCTAAATGTTAGGGGTAGTCCACCCCTAAATCTTTTTTTTATTTTTTAGACAAAACTTTTAATTTCTATTTTTTTATGATACAACATACAAAAATACATATAATCCTCAATTTTCACCCTTCTACGATCAACCCTTATTTTTTAATAGCCATTTTAGTAATTTAATCATTTTTCCTCTCCGGTCGAAAACTGATCAATCCTCATTTAATTAGTTATCCCCGCCAGATGTCTACATCTTGATAGCTGACCCGGAGTCCTGAATAGCAGAATAAATATTTAAAAAAAGGCGGGTCAGCTAGTATATATATATATATATATATATATATATATATATATATATATATATATATATGAAAGAACACATATTAACAAGTTATTTTATATAAATCAGCTCCTCATACTCTACTTAGATGACTATTCAATTGCTAGAATACTCTTTACTTCACTAAGTTATTGCTAAATTAGAGCTGATATAAATAAAATAATTTACATGGTTAATTCAGTTTTTATTGGCCTTAGGCCTGTCATATATATGATTTGAGAATTTTAAATCACTCAAAAATATTCAAATAAATATGGTTTTCGTTTATTTGTATCGGATGAGCTCCACAGCAATTGCGCTCTAACCTAAAATAAGATATACTAGATAATAAAGTGATAATTTGAAAATTAATTGTCCCTGATCAGTAAAATTTATGAGATATGGGAGAAAGCAAAAAATATAAAAGTAAAAAAGTCCGACTCGTTGGAACTGCTCGGTTTCGTTCTTATCGATAGTGTAATTTTGTAAACTTGAAATAGAAACAGTTATTATTTTGGTTAGACCTTTCGTGATATATTTTAATTAGTGTTGTTAGAAGCGAGCCCTGACTGGAGGCTTCAGGCCTGAACCTTGAACCTAGC
Organism: Gonocerus acuteangulatus; assembly: GCA_946811695.1. Lineage (NCBI taxonomy): Eukaryota > Metazoa > Arthropoda > Insecta > Hemiptera > Coreidae > Gonocerus > Gonocerus acuteangulatus. Next base: position 56,288,005 of record OX328129.1, on the reverse strand, counting down.
CTCTACAGCCCCAGCTCTAAGGGCTGGATGAAGGCTCCCGAGTGAGGCTCCATCCTAACCTTATCAAGCCCTGAAGGTTCGGCAAGGTTCTCCCTGGAGCCTTCAAGGCTCGGCCTTGGAGCCCTGGGAAGGTAGAGCTTCAGCAAGCACGGTTATAGTCAAACCCTTTCTAGTGCTTTACCAGATTATCTATATACAATAATTACTTGATCTTTAATTATTACATTTTATTCATTTCGATTTTTTGGTGACATATCTCACCATTTATTTAACAATAATAAATATAAATTTTTATCAGCATCTTAATTTACAAAGGGAGATAATTTAGCTGTTATCTCTGATAATTCTTAATATGCTTCATTCAGTAAAATTCGACAGAGTTCAGTTTATAACGTTAATGATTACGCTAAATAAAGTGCCTCATTTAGCTGATTTTTTAAATTCTGTATTCTTATGGATTAAAATCTGAATGAAAAATTGTATGGACTTTTATTATTTAAGGGAGATAATAAGTATGACAGTGTCATACAGTTAAGAAGTATGACAGTGTTGCCATCACCGTTTAACAAAATTTATTTTTTAGAAAAATTTACTATTTTTAATCAATTAGTGATGGATATAATTTAGTCTATCGATGTCATGATAAAATTAATTGCTAGCGTATAATTTCAGTGTGGCGGAAACAATTTAGGAGGAATCTACTTACGTATATTTCACGAAACAGCTGTTTGCCCGCCGTCCGCCATTTTGGAAATGAAAAGCCTCTTACTTCAAAGCTTGCGCCTCTTCCCGAGGCGAGCCTTCAAGGCTCGCGCCTTCTACCAAGCCGAGCCTTAAAGGCTCGCGCCTTCTATCGAGCCCTGTCCAAGCTCTGAGAGCTCGAGCTTTTAGGAGCCGCGCCTTCTAGCCTTAAAGGCGCGCTCTTTTACAACACTAATTTTAATGGCCTCACATACGTGACAAACCCCGGCCTTCTTAACTTTGGCTCTAGACAAACACTATTACCAATGAGTTTCTCATTTTTTTGTCTTCTTTCACTATAATACCAATTTTACGGATAAATGCTATTTAAAATAAAACAACAACGAATTAAAAAGTGGGTTAAACAAAGACAAAAACCCGTTCAAAAGAACAAAACAAACATGTTCGAAATTTTAAGCACTTATTTCTCCGCCTAACATCGTCTAATCAAAACTTTCTTCACAACCTTTTTTGTAGAGAATGGGGAACACGATTTCCAAACCGTTATCCAAATATTGGGAAATATAAACAAAGTTCCCAAAACGTTTCATGTCTGTTTAAAAAAATATTTTATTCTAATCCTTCCTTAACACGAAACGCAATCAAAATTTAAACATTTTAATTTGGATTAATTTTGAGCATGCAGAGAATATTTCAACTGAATCCCATGTACCTAAACAAAAAAATGTATTTAAGAACTATTTTTCCAATTTTATCAAAAACAGCAGCCTTAAAAATAGTTTCCTTCATGTTTCTACAAGGACTTGCTAGCATATGATGAAATGGAAACGATTATTTCGCTCGAAAACCATGTGGACGGATTCTACTCGTTAACGATCTTAGACGAAAGAATTTTGTATCCAATTTTAGAGGCCGTGAATGAGTGGATATATATATATATATATATATATATATATATATATGCTTGATATTTATTTTTCGTCGCTGGGATGATATTTTTAGATGGAACGGCATTTTTCTCCAGCGGTGGTACTCCTCCTCACTTCTTCCTGGAATATTTCCACCGAGGAAGAAACAAGTACCTGGCTGGCGAAGATGGAGATGAACCCATCGAAATATCCCAGGAAGAAGTGAGGAGTACCACCGCTGGAGAAAAATGCCGTTCCATCTAATATATATATATATATATATATATATATATATATATATATATATATAAAAATTTGAACCACCGTTCCCTATGAAGGGACGGAGGAACCGCGCTACAAGAGAACGTAATTTATAGTTTTTAATAGACCATAGCTTTTGAATGGATTATATGTAAATCATCTACTGTATACCCTATAAAAATATTGATTAAGAATGAAGAAGAGAAAAAAAAATAACCTTATAATAAAACCAGTAAAAGGACTCAGGATTGCCGTAATCCTTGCATAAAGGTGGGGGAAACCCACTCCAGGCACATCCTGATCTCGATTTCCATTCAGCATTTTATTAAAATTGTTTTCTGATCCTTCGATATCCACTTCAATGAAATCCATTTTCTTCCCTCACCTCCTCCGCCTTTATTTTTTGTCGCTACTTCTCATTTTTTTTTTTTTTTTTTTTTTTTTTTTTAAACTGAAACGAGGTCTTAATTCTTGGGACCAGCATTCCTAAAACAAATAACATATTTATGAAAATTCTTTATCGCCGATAAAATTCCTTCCTTAATTTCCAAAATTCAGACAAATTGTTTCCATAAGACTAAGTAAGCAAGATTTTCAAATATGCCTGATGTTGATTTTATCTTTTCTCTCGTAATAATGTTTGAATAGGTATTGTAAAACGTACTGATCTAAAACCTGAATTTTTTATTGACCTTTTGGTCATAAAAACATATTTTAATTGTTTTATCGCCTACTAAAACAATAAATAGATACCAATGCAGGCACTCACGTCGGCAAACGAGTCGGTCTTCCGAAATCGGATCGGATCGGGAGAAACACGGGTCCAATGTAGGCGCAGCCTTAGAAGCCTTCTTCAGGCCTATGAAGGAGGGGGAGAACTGCTCTGTTTCTTGGAGGCTAAATTTCGTCAGAGTTGTCTAAGTTATAAAATTTAGTTCTATTCGACAAATGACCGAACCTTTTCTTATTCCCAACGGTCAACTATATTTTCTCAATCATCCGTACAGAAAATATTTGTGCCGAAACAAAAAGAAGGAAAAAAAAAATACTGGAGGTTCATGGTCACTTATTTATTTATGATAAAGTTCAATTCCTACCATCCAGCAATTTCTGCAGAAAATAGGCAACAGTTACCCAAACGGTTAAATTTTCTTACAAATAAATAAATAAAACTGTTACGAGTGAAATAAAATTCTTGGTATCCGAAAGTGTCTAACATTTATAATATGGTTTCTAAATTATCCGTCGAAGTGAATCTTTCATGAAGAAAATGCTCCGTTAGGCCGACAGGTGGATCCAATGTTTTTCGGCGAAGCACGTCAGGGAAGAATTAATCAGTAAAAATTAATAACCTCCAGGAAAAGGGCGGGAGATGAATTATGAGCGGGCTTATATAAGGCGGTAAAAGGGGATTTGGGAATTGTAATTAGAGCGAGGAATTATACCTAGGGATGTAGGTTAGTGTGCCATCAATCTCCTTCTAGGAAGGTGTTGTTCTGCTTTTATACCACCATTTTCATGTGGTTTGGATGCTAAAGGCAATGGAACTCATGTGGTTTGGATGCTAAAGGCAATGGAACTCATATGAATCAAGGTTTCAAATAGATAAATATTTTATTTAAATGCTGATCATATTTTATTATTTTGTAGGAATGTAGCAGTTCATATCGCAATCTCAAAGCCTACATTCTTACGGTAGTGTTAAAATACTACTTGATTTCCTTATAAATTCTATCTATTAGATACTAATATATATATATATATATATATATATATATATATATATATATATATATATATATGTATATATATGTCATCCTTTTCCAAAAGGAGCTATGTCCATGAAAGCTAATTGTTAAGGAAACAAAAAAAGTAAGTAAGTAAGTTTTTTTTTTTTTAAGGGTATTGGTTTACTACATAGGGTTCCATGAGGTTTAACTCTTTTACCACAATAGTTTTAAAGAAAAAGTAAATAATATTTTGGACATGGGCCGTTTTGGAAATGGATGACTCATATATATATATATATATATATATATATATATATATATATATATATATATATATATATATATTTAGTTCCTTGAATTATTAGGGTCAGTAACGTAGTAGTACTTTGTATTACACCAGTTTATTTATTATGTATGCCCTACATGTTTTGTGCTTTTATTTCTTTCGCGCATCATCAGGCGCACAAACAGATATTTTTTTGTTTACTTCCATTATTGAATTTTGTTTATAATATAACAATATTTTATAGGCCATGACTAATTTTGGGGTTTGATACTTAGAATCGTTGGATTAAATTGACATATTTTCTAAGTGTTTGAAATTCATCTAGACTCTGACATTTTAATTTTTGTTACATTTCGAGTTAATGAAGTATTTGATAAAAAATATTTTATTAATAGACATAAAAGTTTGTGGGAGCTTTGTAAATTTTCTTAAATATCTTGAAAAAAGTATAAAAACGTGGTAAATTGAAAGGAACCATTTGAAAGAATACTAAATTTCCCACGAAATAGGTTCTGTAATAATTTTCGATCGGACAACCTCCATCAAAGAAATAAGTGCTAAAACCTTCAAAAGTGTTAGTTTCATTTATTTGAATGTTTGTCTGTGTGTGATTTTTTAACGTGTGTTTTCCTTTTCAATTTATTTGAGCAGTAATATTAATTTACCATTAACAAGAAAAACACATTTTTGGTTGTTTCTTCCGAGCGGAAGTTAAAAAGGTTGAGTTTGTAATTGCTGCTACTAGTACGAGTAGGTGTGTATATTTTTTTAAACAAAATATTTGCAATATTGATTCTAGTGTTTCCAAATGACACTAGAGTAAGACCAGCTGAGGAGATTGGGGCCCTACCCTACCTCGGTAGGAAGGAAGACCCCCAGGCCGTGCTGGCTGGGAGTGCTCGTGAACTTGGGCTTCGGCTTTCCTCGGGGCCCTTATGCCAGAGGCAAGGGTCCTGCCCACCTTGGGAGGTTAGGTAAGTCCCCGCCTGTTTCTCCTTTGGAAGGAAACCGTAGGGGGGATTTTAACCTCCAGGCCGGTGAGCATTTCTGGTGCTGGGGGCCCAAGGCGCTTAGCACTATGGGTCTCAAGAAAGTTACCACGGGTGATGTTGGTGGCAGGTGCTACGTTGTAGTTCGCCTGTCGTAGCTCGCTGGTCATATTGTGAATCATGAAGCTCACTGAGCTGAGCGTGAATCATAGTACTTTCTGAGGGCTGTCGCGCGGGCCCCACGGAATTGCGAGGCCCCAGGGGCTCATCTTGATGGGCTCTAATGGCTTGTGGTTATAGGCGGGGGTCTGATGAAGACCGAACATGTTATGTACGGCCCCTTTCCGTTTCCACTTATTGCACACCTAGGGATAAGAACTTTATAATAACTCGTTTATTTCTGCGAGTAGGATTTTTTTATATAAAATTGCTTTAAAAAAACGTCTTGTATGTAATAAATAAAAATAATTCCACCTACTAAAAACCCAATAACTCTCGACTAAACACAAATTATTCCCAATTTGAAAGCGGTATAACTCAGGAGCGTATCTCCATGGCAAAACCAGGAGGTCACGTCTCGCTGGTTGACATTACTTGACAACGATTCCACATGCTGAATTCTAATTGGACCGCCAGCGATGACGTAAGCAGAGAATATGATTGATGGAGGCCCTAATGAGCGTGGGTCAGATTGGGATGCTCCTTGAGCCAGAATGGGGAACAGGTAATAGCCATCACTGGCCCTTTGAAACTACAACAGATCTCTCTCTCTCTCTCTCTCTCTCTCTCTCTCTCTCTCTCTCTCTCTCTCTCTCTCTCTCTCTCTCTCTCTCTCTCTCTCTCTCTCTCTCTCTCTCTCTCTCTCTCTCTCTCTCACTCTCTCTTACTCTCCTCAATTTCCTTCGCTTAATATTTCTCTCGCTTTCCTCTTCACTCACCCGACCCCACACTCTCTCACACATTCTCCTCGGCCCCTTCCATCCGATCTCCATCCTTATCCCTCTGACATCTCCTTGTACCTTCCCTTCCTCTCCGTACCAAATTTAGAGCATTCTCCAGTTCGCCCTTTCATCACTCTAGCCTCTGTTCCCCTGAGGCATTATGAAATGCCTACTCATCTGCCTCTCAGAGGAATTCAGACGTGTGCCTTTTCAAGTTGTACAATCATGACACTTCAGTCTATCTCCTTTAACATCCAGAGGCTTCCCAATTTCTATGTGACAGGTGTAATTTTAGAATTCCAATTAGTTGTAATTATAACAATACAAAATTTGTTTGTTGTGAATTTGTCTACAGCACTTTAGAATTGGTCATTCACATTTAATAACGAATCAGGGCTAACTAAATGTAGCCCTCAACATCAACAACAACAACAATTCATCATTGATTATAAATGATTTACAGACTCATTGACGGTAGCCAATGATTACAAAACACAGTAACACGGACATCTCTTCACACGATTTAAATTCACAATTTAATGTATTGTACGATAAATCATATTATTAGAATGATTTGAACACTAATACATATACATTATTAAGACAACTAATTACCTCCTAGCTTATTTGTTTTATTAATTTCGTTTTCCTATGAATTCATTAAGAAATATTAATTAAAAGTGCCTACAATTAAATATTTGAATAACTCCAAATACAAAAGCTGAGTAAATCCCTCACAATTAACAAACAATAATATTTGTAACTACCTGATATTTTAAATTAAAAAAATAAAAAATAAATGAAGAAAAAAAAAATTAAAAAAGTGAATCGTTATTATTTTTTCCGGCTTTTACTCTCTATGGAACAACATGCCCATCCGATGGTTTATTCAAACACGATTATCTCTTGAATATTAAAATATTTAAGCTAAGACGCGGACCTTGATTAACGATAATTTAATAAGCTACAACTTTTGTATTGAGGTATTTTTTCTTACAACGCTTCGTTTTAGAGATTCATCGGGATATGTCAAAAAAAAAAGAAAAAAAAAAAGAGAAATTTGCCAAAGGACTTTTCGACTTAGTTTTTCGATTTCCCATCGATATACGAACTCTGTCGGTTTAAGACTTGGACATCCTCTATATGTGTGTGCTTTTAACACGATTCACGCCAGAGTTATTTTTTTTATTACAAAGTTTGGTTTATGACATTACCCTAACAAAAGAGCAAAATCGTTTCCTCTGGATTACTAATTGTTTCATACCGTCTTGATTAATTTTGTATTGTAACTTAACTTGGCATACGCCGTTCGTATCTAAAGAGAAACCTGTGTTGTAAAGATAAACTAAAAACTTCTCCCACTAGGAATGCTGACCATAGGCGCTTTATTTACATGGGGACGCTTGTATTATTCATCAAGATCTACAGAGAAAATGTGAAGTTTTTGTGTATTTTTTAAGTAGTGTGGTATCAAGCATATACAAAACTGTAGAAGGAAATTAATTATAAAATTAACAACTGATAGGGCTGCATTACCAACTTCTGACGAATCCTGTGGTTAATCATGAGCAGTTTTTCCATTCAATTTTTTTACTGCTCAATTGGACGTTTTTTTATTGTATATTTTGCTTATCTGGGAACGAAGAGAGGGTCATTTAATGACCAAAAGATGAACTAGATCGAGTTCAAAGCTTTGTGGTTGCACTCGTGGTGTAGTTTGTCGGTGACGTATTTATTGCTGATCAAGGGCTCAGGGGGTTAGCCGGCCTCGAGTTAAAAGGCTCTTCATCTCCAACTGACAGCCGGCAGCCAAAACCACGGCCTTTCCTAGTTGGGGGCTTTGTTTCGCTGGGAAGTATTGGAGGAACAAAGGATGAGCCAATACTGGAGAGTCCAGTCAACCTGAACTCACAGAATATTGGTTTAGACATGCCTTGTATCGGACAATAATCACTTGTACAGTGTGTAATGAAATTAAAAAATCATCATTTTTGTGATCACTTGAAGCATACTAAAGAATCATTTGTTATCGGTAGTACAAGTGTTTTATATTTGAGTAATTTTGAAACCTTAATGATTTCTCTGCGCGTTAGGAAAAAATCCTTATTGTTCTAATGAGTTGTTTAGCACAATCTACATTTATTTCGCCCCACGGCGCACACTGGGCAAAACGACTATTTTACGGCGACAAAAGTCGAAAATGTGATGTCGTCGTAGAAACTCAATTTACGTGTCAAAACGTGCTCAAGTCTTATATTCATATAAAACAGGACAATTTTTTTAGCTAGTTTAACCCAAACCTGTTTAAGACAATAAGGAAGGCAATCATTGCTAGTCACTTGCTCTTCCTCTGCTTAGTCTTGTTCAAACTACGTCTTTGTAAGGTGTGTTTTAAAAATTGTGTGCAAATTTTATAAATTCTTTTCACAGTGCATTTATTACCTAGTGGTATGTTCTTTATAAAGACATAATATATATCTAATAACAGAAAGGCATATCAAAGAAAAAAAAATTAATGAAAGTATTACTTGATTGTTCATATTTTGTTGATTACTCAAGTTTGAGTAAGGTTTAAAAAAAGTTCCACTTCCAAATATTTTTTTTCGATAAGCCTTAAGCTTCTACTTTACTGTTTTGAGACTTTCAGCTCCCCCTTCTTCCCCCTTTTAATGTAAATTTAAATTTAGTTTAGGCAGTCAGATAGAAGCTGAAGAATCCGCGGCGCACAGCGGGCGAAAATCACCTTTTAGGTGGACAAAATTCAAAAAAATATTTTACAAATCACTTACTAAATACTGTCTAGTATTAGTAGGATTAAGGTAAAATGTAAATATTTACTTTCTTGGATCATCAACGGGCGACGGAAGGGATTATTAATCGGACTCCAAGAAAGGGAACATTTTTCCCAGTGTTTATAGCACTTTGGTTCTTGTAATTACTTTTCCATTTTTTGAACAGAAACTATACGTGATTATTTAAATTTCATGTTACCGATGTATATGTAATTAGCCTACTGAAGTGTAGTTTACCTCATGATCCACTTCAAGAACTGTCATTAGAAAATGAGGCTGACGATACTGACTCGTCAGAAGAAAATGCTTTGTAGCAGGATGTAGCAGTATTTAACCAGACGATGATTGATGGATAATTCGTTTTTAGTGCATAATGTAATTGTATATATTTGTTATTATAAAAAAAAACACAAAAAAAAGTCAGTACAATTACTTTTTTCTTTAAGTTGCTAGTCTATTTTTGTTATTTATTTTCGAATTATAGCCTATGTATTATTTTTTATTAATATATGTATTATGTTTATGTAAATAATAGATGCAAAAAGTTACTACTTAAATGTTCCAAAGATTTAAAAAATATTTTCCCAATTTTTATCTATTATGTCCAAATATTTGTGCGTCTACAACATTTGTTTGTTGGATATACTAAAAACTATGCGTCAACGATTTTTTTAAATATTTTTCCCTATCTCAGTGACCTCAAAAATATTGAAAAACACAAAAAAAATAATTTTGTCGCCCTAAAAGTGGATTTTTGCGAAAAGTGGATATCGATTATCGATCTTACTTACACTGGAAAATTGTCAAGAGTTAGGGTCAGAATGAGCAATGAGATTCTGAGTTCATGTTAATCCCCAAAAATACACGGATTTCCACGAACATTGACACGAGCTGGAATAACATTGACCTGAATAAAATTGAACAGCAGCGCGAATATAGTCGGAAATTCGACCGAGAATGCGATCCTTAACTATAAATAAATTTAGCACCATTAGCGACCCAAAGGGCTTTGGTGTCATTGAAATAAAATTTCCAACTTGCAGGAAATTATTATCCACTATTAATACAATTTCCAAACTGGTTTGGAGAAATATAAGAATATATCCGACTTTCTATCGCCTTGGCTGAAGAGTTGGAAGCATGACGTAAAATGGATCACTGTTCTTGGACTGTAGTTGCCTTGGGCATACCAATGCTTTTATTTTGGCCGTAAACATTACCCAACCTAAAGAAAGTTTGAGCGGTTTTCGATATTGGCCAATTTTTATCGCTCAATATTTGAATCACTTCCTTTTACTCTCAGAAAACACTTTTCCTCTAGGCATTACTTAATCAAATTTAATTATACCCGCTGATTGAATTAATGAATATAATTTTCACTAAAAGTGTTCCTAGAATCCAGCTAAGACTCAGCGGGGACAAGGAATTTCGGCTCTATATAAATGGCAGCTCGTATCTTATTAATACTGAACAACAGTGTACAATCTGCAACCTTAAAGAAGCAGAAATACTAGCCCACATATTAATCCGTTGCCCTATGTACAGCAGTCCTTGGAAGCATTTCATCAAGAACTACCTTCCACCTGGGAGAGATGAAGAAGCATTACAGCAATTCTTCACCACCAACACATGTAGCAGTCTCTTCTGCTTCATCAGGAAGCAATGAAGATACGGGCTTTCATAATTAATTAATATTGATTAGGATTTTTTGTTCACTTTATTTATTTATTTTATTGTTGTATTTTAGGCACTTTTACATGACATGTATGTTTGTAATATAAGGATTTAATTTTTATTATTATTAATATTGTGATTTTCCCCCTTATATTAGTAAGTTTTGATTATTTTTTATTACACTGGATGCAACCACTTTTTATTTTATTTATCAGCATTTTGTAAATTTTTAAATAACATACCCAGACTCCCTGTAATTGTCATTATTACTTATAAAATGCAGGAAATTCATTTATTCATAAAACTGTTCCTGGAGCAATATTTAAATAAGAACCGAGTGGCTGGCCTACACTTTTGTAGCGCCTAAATATTTACATTTCAGCTAATCCTTAGGGAAGAAGGATCAGGACTCATTACAGAGATGCTCTTCTAAAAGTCAGTGAGACTAGAAGAGTATTTATTTGCTTTGACTTATAAAATATAAAGTATAAAATTAAATAATGACAAAAGTAACATAATATAGGGCGGCCTATAATTTTGTCGGGGGGTGTATTTATTTAGTGATGCCGACGTACTTGCTTTTATCCAATTATGTTAGGTAACCACCGTTGCTTTTTGTAATTTAAAAAAAAATGAATAACTAATTAATATAAAGCGAATTTAACAACTTCATATATCATAAGTGAAAGACATGATTCATAAAACAATAGCAAAAATTGAGCAAGTTTTTTTTTTCTGTATAAAAACTGTCCTTCGGTAAAGTCCTAGAGACAATATAGAAATATGAAGGAAGACAAAGAGAGAGAGAGAACATCCTTCCTTCTCTCCAGTCTCTGAGTGTGATGGAGTTCCATCCAAAGTGAGTTAGTGCTATTGTTCCTAAGTCCCTCAAAGTTCACGACGACCTGCTGATAGGAAGAACAGCCACTAAGGAACTCAGATCGACCTTACTCTAGAAGGAGAACCCAAAAAAAAAAATATATAGGAAGCTTTTGGAGCGATGAAATAACTTCTATTCTCTAAGAGAAAACTAAGTTCTGAGAGACCCTCAAATGTCAAGTGGGCTCATATTCAGACAAAAACTCGTTAGAGGCACTCACTTAAGTACCCTTTTATTCTAAGAGTGCAAAACGTCCAACGGGAGAAGAAGAAGAGTGCTTTTAGCAAACTCAAAAGGTTTAATACCGTTCACTGCTTTATTTTACTTAGTTCGTAAATTTTATTAATTTATACAAAAGACCTACATGCAGGAACTGCACCATCTTAGTGCGTTTTTGTTATTATACAGATAGTAATTTTCGGGCTTAGAATAGAAACGGTTAATTTGCGGCATAAATGAAAAAAAATGTGTACTTACGTAAAAATGTAAAATTAAATCTGTGATGCAAGATATATTTGGTACGCCAAAAGGAAACTGACAGTATCCTAAGCGGAAGTTAATTCATTGAAGCACTGGTTTCTCCGTATTAGATCGCTCATCAAAACTCACATTAGAACCCTATTTGTAGGAAATTTAATAAACTTTTGAATAGATGCTTTACCACCTCTGAAATTTCCTATAAGTTTTCGAGATATATAAAAACATATCCATTTTTCTTGACAACGGTTATAGATATGATCTAAATAAAATAAAATATACGTCTGTACAATGGAAAAAAAAAATCAAGTTGGCAGTCAAGTTGGCTTTGATGTCGACAGTCAGGTTACGTTTTTGGTGCTTCAAGGTTAACCTCATAAGCGGGTTTCCTCCCTATTAAGGGAGAGAAAAAAGCGCACTAAAAGAATGAAATTATGAAAAAGATCAGCAAGCATAGAAGCGATGGAAACGAAAGAATTTCATCTATAGAATAAAAGAAAATAATATTTTCTTGAACTTAAGAGGTTCTTCTGGTTGATCGAAATTTAATTTCGTTCTGACTCTATGGATTTCCAAACAGCTGATTTTAACAAGGCTATTAACATAAAACATATTTAGATTGGCCATTTATCTACTTTGGTATTGGTTTTTATATTTTATCCCATAAAACACACACACACACACATATATATATATATATATATATATATATATATATATATATATATATATATATATGTATGTATGTTTGATGTTATTTTTCGTCGCTGGGATAGTATTTTTGGATGGAACGGCATTCTTCTCCAGCGGTGGTACTCCTCCTCACTTCTTCCTGGAATATTTCGATGGGTTCATCTCCATCTTCTTCAGCCAGGTACTTGTTTCTTCCTCGGTACTTCACTTGTTCCGGCGAACAAGTACCGAGGAAGAAACAAGTACCTGGCTGAAGAAGATGGAGATGAATCCATCGAAATATTCCAGGAAGAAGTGAGGAGGAGTACCACTGCTGGTGAAAAATGCCGTTCCATCCAAAATATATATATATATATATATATATATTCCACTTGCTCTTTTTTCTTTATTTGGCAGAGGGTCGATGAAGCTGAACACCATTTGTTTTGGTTCAACTATTTTATTTTATCTATTGCCTTCTTCTTCCCTTTTTTTTTTACATGTTTCGTGCCTTAATTCGCACCTCTTTAGGGGCTTTCCTATGAAAAAAATATTTTTTGTAAATCCCAAATTCAAATTTTGTACAGTAAAAACATTTATCATTTCTCTAAATTAATTTACTGTTAAACAAATATTATTTTATTAAAAATTCTTATCCTACCTTATCGGCAAGTCCTCTCGTCATGTGTAGTGGCTTGAGTCAGGCGTAATACTGATAAGTCATCTGAGGTAATGAATCTGGCCGTATCCTATCGATTCTTTCGGCTCTTTTAATTGTATCGATTATCGGTAAAATAGTTCATGGGGTTTAATTTATAATACTATGGAACTACTAGGGCAAAATAGATAAAATAAAATAGTTGAACGAAAACAAGTGGTGTTCTGCTTCATCGACCCTCTGCCAAATAAAGAAAAAAGAACAAGTGGAAAATATATATTTGGTCATATTCAGAAGAATTAATATATATATATATATATATATATATATATATATATATATATATATATATATTAAACTATAGCTCGCTCGAACAAGTTTTTATTGCATTTGATCAGAAGGGCCTATAAATAAACAAATGGGTTGCTGGTTTCCATATTTTATGACATGGCAATATTCAGCATACAGAAAGCCTTTTATTGTATTCATATTTAATATTCTCAAGTGTATTTATTGATATATTTGTTGAAGGTAATTTTTTTTCATGAAATATGTCATCAGATTTGTTCAAAGCATTTTTACCACATTTAAATCTGGCGGATTGCCTTGGCACAGCCTAAATAATAAAATAAGGTAATTTGTTTGACGTATATACATGTAATAAAACGTTTGTCTCAAATTACAACATTGTTTAAAGCTATTACAATATTCCATAATTTTTTTTTTTATGATTATAAAAATAACCAAATTATTACCTTCAATAGCTGATAGCAATGAGATGTCTTACCTAAAACAAAAACAAAAGTTCTTTATTAACTAGATAAAAGAACAAAGGAACTTTAAGATGTTTTAACTAGACTCTAACCGGTATCACAATCTTACAAACTGCAGACAACGCCTTATTGTAAATATTCTCCAGGAATTAAACAACTTATTCATAGAAGAAAGATAACCACTTAAATATATTAAATGTATACACTTATAATCCAAAATGTAACTGAATCACTTTAGTACCGGAATTGGTCATTTTCATTTATTTTTATCATTTAATTGTCCATTGGTTACCTTTTGTCTTTTTATCTATGTAATCTATCTATTTATTGTTGTCATATTTGTAATTGTAGTGACTTGTTAATCTTCTTTTCATATTTTTTCTCAACGTAAACTTTTACCTATTAACAAATTCATTAGAGTTATTAGGTGGTCCTCCGAGCTACAGAACTCGGATTTACAGAAAATAATAGGATTCTCCATACAACAGAATACCTTGCCAGAACTAAAGCTGACGATGAACATTACTCAAGAACATAATTCTTCACGTAAATGTAATAATATACAAATTCCTCTGGGTACATTTCATTATTCGAACACTGTGTCAATTTTTAATAGTTTTCAAGAAGGAAATTTTATTCTACGAAATCAAAACTAAGACCAATTCAGATAGATCTTATTAATGGAAGATATTCGTGCGCCCTGTAGTTCTTAATGGGTGCTAAGCGTTGGGCGCCAATCTAAGGGAGCCACGGTTCTGATGTCTTCCCTGATTGGCTGGCTATTATTCCAAGTAGAACAGTAAAACAGCCAATGAGCTTGATGATAGCGTCAGACAGACTGTTCTGCCCTACCTCACGCCTCTAGGAGTTTGGACCGTTAGGAAGTTCTGCTGGAACTTGGGAATAACTCATCAGCAGTAATAGCTAATAGGTTCGGCATTACATTTACAATGCTATCTTTACCGACATTTTCTATTAATGTGAAAATTTGTCTATATTAATTCTGTTGATTGAATAAATTATTGTATTATTAACTAAATGTATATCATTCAGTTCGAGTTTTTCAAGTTACCCCTCCCCCCAAAAAAACTTATATGAATACAAAGTCTTTTTCCAGAAATATTTATGCATTTTGTACACATTGCCCCGCCGATGTCTTCTTCATGTACTCCGTTTTACCTTTTTCTCTTTTTTTTTTTTTTTTTTTTTTTTTTTTTTTTTGTTATTCAAAAAGGAAAATAAAATACCTACAAGGAAACAGATAATCACAACGGAAATGAGAAAAACATAATATCAAGTAAAAATAATACTTAATTACTTTTTGTCATTAGACAGTGCAATGCTGAATAGAACGACCATCTTTGTCGCAGAAAACAATGCTTGAAACTCCACAAATATTGGCCAAGTATCAATGAAAACAAAATATCAGGTGTTTCTATTCTAAATACAAGTATTATTTGGACTTGCGTTTTTAAAAACCTTAAAAACTAGCGAAAGTTTTGAAAAAAACGGGGGGAAAGGGTTGTATTCGCTAAAAAACGTAAGTAACTATTTTAGCGAAGCATTGTTTTTTTCTGGCTACTTGCTATCCTATATTAGGGCCTTGGAAGAGAAAGGGCGAATCACAAAATCCGGATATTAGTAAATCGAAGTCAAAGTTCCGAAAGTGCTTCAGGATAGCAAAGGCGAATGTTTAAACTATGGAAAACTTGGTTAAAAAAGCATGCAATTGAAACTCCTTGTTTTAATTTAAATTTAGACGTGTGATTTATAGGCAACAAAATTCTAGGAGGGGAGTTTCTGACCCGGTAATAACCCTTGAAATCGAACACTGAATTTTTCAGAGATGATGGTGCAATTTACTTTAACTTGAAACTGTTAGAGAACTAAAAACGTACCAGAGAAACAAGACAAAAAGCGTCGTGTTACCCACATCTTTCTGACCCAAAAAATAAAATAATAAAGACAATTATTGCAAGCCAGATGTTTGTTTAAATTTATTCATTCTGTGGAATGTGCCCATTTTCTACAGTTTCTGTACATTTATATATTATGTATAGATATTATATGATCAAACACTATAATTGTAAGAATTTGTATCGTGAAATTGAAGTTGCCTAAAGATTGAACCCGCCTGAGATTATACTAGCGGATATTGACTTGCAGGGTGTATCCGTCTCTAACTTCTCGACAGCAGAGAAACTTGGAAATTAGATCAGCAAAACTTTAATTAGAACCCATACATTACATGGAACCTTTCTTTTCTTTAGGGAATTAAACATTATACAGATAATAGGCAACTAAATTGTAGCCTATGTTGTAGGTATGACAATTGATAACACAGGATATTTAAACTGTTCTTGAATAACGCACACAAACACGCAAATATCTAGCCCAGTTATTAAATTCTTGCAATTACATAAAAGGGAAATAAACATGAGGCATTCTACTTAATCCAATAAGCACGAAAACTAGAATGACAACTAGAAGCATCACGCTATGAACTAGTTTCATTAAATCTCCACTTTAAGGCAGTCTTATAATACTACAAGTCTATTTTGAATATCTCTAACTTTAAATTGTAAAAACTGAGATAAGGCAAAGTATTTCTACAAAAGATGCGTTATGTAGCAAAGTGATTATTCATTGTGGAACTACCTTTTACCACATTCCTCCGAAGGAAAGTAGCTATTGAGGTTCATGACGGTTTTTTTGAAAAAGTTCTTCAAATCTTTATCGATCCTACCTAGTAGACACCGAAAATGACCCCCGTTAAAATTTATATATATATATATATATATATATATATATATATATATATATATATATATATATATATATACGTCTGTTAACACGATAGCGGCCAGAGTTTTTTTTTTTTCGTCACGAAACTTGGTATATAGCATTCAATTAGCAAACGATTGAACGAGTTCGTTAACCACTAAAGTCGGTCTACCGGAAGGGGGGGGGGGTTTACCCCGAACCCAAAACACTAATTTGACTATGTCAGCCGTAATATTTGTTATATTTCAACGAAATTTGGTATTCGTCGTGTTAATATAGAGAGAAAAGTGAGATATAAAAATGAACTAAATCGGTTCATTAGAAGGGGGGGGTTTACTCCGGACCCAAAATACCAATTCGCCACTACCAGCCGTGATTTTTGGTATATTTCGACGAAACTCGGTATTCGTAGTGGTAATCTGCAGGTAAATATGTGTTGTAAAAATAAACTAAATCGGTTCATTAGAAGGAGGGGGGGGGTTTACTCCGGACCCAAATTCCTAATATACTCATACCGGTCGTAATTTCTGCTGTATTGTGACGAAACGCGGTATACGTCGTGGGTAACTCATGAGAAAGAAGTGTTGTAAAAATGAGCTGAATCGGTCAATCGGAAAGCGGGGGTTTAATTTGTTTGTGTTGTTAAAATTTATATATATATATATATATATATATATATATATATATGTGTGTCCGTTAACACGATAGCGGCCAGAGTTTTGGTACTTTTTTCATGAAACGTGGTATATAGCGTTAAATTGGCAAACGATTGAACGAGTTCGTTAACCACCAAAATCGGTCCACAGGGAGGGGGGGTTTACCCCAGACCCAAAACACTAATTTGACCATGCCAGCCGTAGTTTTTGTTATATTTCAACGAAACTCGGTATTCGATATGTTGATCTAAAGAGAAAAATACGTCGTAAAAATAAACTAAATCGGTTCATTAGGAGGGGGGGGGGGGTTTACTCCGGACCCACATTACCAATTTGCCACTACCAGCCGTAATTTTTGTTGCATTTCAACGAAACTCGGTATTCGTGGTGGTAATCATCAGAGAAAAATGGGTTGTAAAAACCAACTAAATCGGGTTATTTGGACTCGGGTTGGGGTGGGGGTGGGGGGGGGTTACTCCGGACCTAAAGTACTAATATACTCATACCGGCTGTATTGAAACGCGGTATACGTTGTGGGTATCTCATGAGAAAGAAGTGTTGTAAAAATGAAGTAAATCGGTCTATTGGAAAGGAGGGTTTACTTTAAACTCTGTTTCATTAGAATTAGCCCGCCAGACGTAGGTTCCCAAAGCCGCCGCGAGGAGCGCTATCTCCCATTAGGGGGACTGTATCCAGTTCCTGTGTCAGATCAAATGACGGAAAATGAAGTTTTTCTGTATTTATTAAGTAGTACAGTATCATGTATTAACATAACTCTGGAAACCAATTATTTACAAGATTAATAATTTAACAGTTCTCATAAGAAATGTAAATGAGCAGAACTATTCACGTTTTTATTTTATTTATATAGGTTATTTACAGTAAATTATTCAGTAATGTAGTCTGCACTACAAAACTTCTGAGGAAAGTGCTTAGTTATGCAGCTCCTGCGTGACGGACTTTTATTTTTATGCTGCCATTTTTTATGGGCCTAAATTCATCCTTAACTAATCAAAAATGAAACCTAACAGCGTTTACGTAGAGGATAATTTCTTGAATTGGATTCTTCCAACGTAGTCGCATTGCTAATTTGAAAATAACGATTTGAGCGAGCGTCGCTTGGTCCCTATTTCAATGTCAAGTTAATTTCACACTAAGACAGACCCTATTAATTGTTCGAGCTTAACTATTTTTATGTTCGATATTTGTTCTTTTTCATGAATTGACGTGTAAATTGCAGTGTCAATATCAATCAAACCAGTGCTTAACTTGGTAATTGTTTTTAAAAAATCTTATCAGTATTCTGTTACAATTTATTGTGAAAATTCATAAAGCGCTGTAATGAAACACTTTAAGGATTACGTAAATGTAATGTATTGGGGAATAGTATTAATTCCCGCATAGTTTAAAATCGCTGTATAGCAATGAATTTTTTAAAAGTTCAGGAACGTCTAAAAAAAATTATGTTATTGAAAGATACTTGTGTGCTTGTTTATAATCATAACCAATGATGATAGTCAAAAGTGCTATCAAAATTATAATACCGTAAAATGGTGTCGAATTAGTACAGAATTAGGTAGTGGTACATACCTATAGTCAGAGTTGGGCAAACGTTAGCGCGCGCTAAAAGCTGATACCTCTCCGCTAATTTAGCGAAACTGTAGAAAGCCAGCGCTAATCTATTTATGAAATATCGTAATTGCTAATAGCTTAAGCTATAGCTACAAGTTGTAACTATAGCTTAAGCTATTATCAATTACGATATTTCATAAATAGATTAGCGGTTAGCGCACTGCCGCCGCTAACCGCTAATTATTAGCGCTGGCTTTCTACAGTTTCGCTAAATTAGCGGAGAGGTATCAGCTTTTAGCGCGCGCTAACGTTTGCCCAACTCTGCCTATAGTACTGCTTATATATTTGTATGTTCGCACTCTTTGGGCAATGTTCGGCCTGTATCCTAGTAATATAGCTTTGTATCCATTTCACCGTACTGTGCTAATCTGATCCCAGTTTACAGCAGTATTTTTGGATGATGTATGAGAGGCTTATCAACAATTTTGCCTGCAGTATCAATGGCGTTAGGGGGTTAACTGTTACCAAACAGTGAATTTTCCCGTAGGAAATAAACAAGTTTTCTGCTTAAACATTGTGGTTAGTTGTAAAATATGTACCCGTGTATACATATCTGTACCCGGGAGGTAAAGGACACCATGCCCGTTTTGTTTTGCAAAATTTACTTAAAAACATGTTGTTAAGGTTGATTTTTTGATCCATATATTGGTAGAGAACTAAGTCCTGTTCCCATAAATAACGCAGATAATTTAGTGAAAAATAAAATCATGTCCCTTTTCATTAGAGGTAAAAGACACCATGTGGAGGACTTGGTTTTGTTTTAATATGATCAATACTTCCAATTACCTGTCAATGCCAATAACAATGTAAACATTTTCTTCAAACTGTTTCTATAAGTAACGAAGAAACCATTTTAACAGTTCAAAGTTAAGGAAAATTGGCTAGCCTGAACAATTACATATATGTAACATGGTGTCCTTTACCTCCGGGTAACAGATATTTAGTTGTCAAAATTAATAATGAATCAAATGAAATAAGCATAGACTTTTTAGGAGTAAAACTAGTTTAACTGTTAATGTCCTACAGATGAAGTACAAAACTTTAGAATGTGAAGCTGTAATTATATCGACTGAATTGAGAGAGTTGTTTGTATTTTTGATAATTGTCACTGTACGCTTCATTACTTTAGCATAATCAGCATGCGAAAACAATGTTTGTTGGGGTGGATTGTTGCTTTTGTCCCTCGAGAAAACAAATACAATTTGGACTAATCAAATTTTCAACAAACAGTTATCTCTTTAAGCAATAAAAAAATGTATTCGTACTTAATTGGGCATGTGATTGGTAAAATGTCTGATTGGAATCTGTTAGCCTTTTGTAGAACATTTAGCCTTTTGTCATCTTAGCGATTTTCCGTTCTTATAGCTAGTTTGAATTCTAAACCTACAATTTGAATCACTTAATGTTTTGTTTAGACCATTCGCGGAAAAAAACTACTCTAATAAAATCTCAAAACCCAATAATTTAGGTGCCACAATCCACAGGAAAGTGTCAGAATCTTAAGCAAACATTACTCACTCCGGGTTGTAAGCTTTTTCTGAAACAGAAAAACACTGAAGCAACTATGTTTCTGTATGACTAAAATATTCATTTTACTGTTACAAAAAAAAACTATAACCTATTCAAAACTAAAACCGTTCAAAAAAAGGCAAACCGAAAAGTTTTATGAAGACAAAGTATTTTTGTTCCACATTTCATCAAAATCGGGGAATTTATGAGACTCCTAGAGTGAAAACGGTATGTGTGTGTGTGTATATATATATATATATATATATATATATATATATATATATATATATATATATATATATATTAGCGCGCACTAAATGCAGAGGTTTTCCTCTAAGTAGGTAGCGATTCTGTAATTTGTTAGGTAGCTGAGGAAAAAACTCGCGATAAACCTCTCACTGTTCAAGAAAAACAGAAGTGCGTTATTGGATGTTAAGAAAATATCTTCTATCAACGGGTTTAGAACATTTTTTCACTGTTTTCTTAAAGGAAATTGTGTCTATTTTATAGCATAATTGGAATCTAATTATCTGTTTTTTATCAATCCTTTTTTATTCAATAAAAAACATACCTACCTTAAAAAAGAACAACCGAAAATTGGACGTAACTACGTTTCCCTTCGGGATTGGACCATGATTTAAATGAACTTTCTTGTTGGAAATTACCTCTAGATTTAGTCTTGGAGTTTGGCTAATTAGACATAAATCACCCTTTAAAATATATATATCTATATATATATATATATATATATATATATATATAGAGAGAGAGAGAGAGAGAGAGAGAGAGAGAGAGAGAGAGAGAGAGAGAGAGAGAGAGAGAAAAATATTTATAAGCATACACGGTCCCAATATGACTGAAAGATATAAATTCTCTCTTGAATTTGATTTGAGATAGAGGGTTTAGTGAGTAATGGCCGACACGTGAGCTAACCAATCTGTGGTTAGGTGGTTGAGGGATTGGTACCGCACGACCTATGAGTCTTGCGGGTTTTATCTACACCTCCAAATACCAACCTTATTTCTCCAGAAATCACATACACGGATTACTTAAACTTCATCAGATTTGCTGGATATTACCTATTTTATTCCTGTTGAATCCATTTATTATATATCAGGTGTAAGGCCAACAAATAATACGCTTAAATTAATGGTATTAAAAAAATAAAAATAAAAATAATAATTAATTGATACAATTTATTACTTCCCGCTCAACTAGTTTGGCACATTTACTGAATCATTAGTAGCTAAACGTAAAAAATATTTACACCCACAGAAGGCAACTCAACCTTCCGCTACTTTATAGCATTTAACATTATCTATTTAAAAAGAGGAACACTTCAAATATGAGAATAAATGTTTCCTGCATTCTTAATAAACGCGTCATGAAATTAATAATTTACTAATAAGAATTATTTTTAAAACACAGGTCAACATTAGATTTAAAAAAAAATAACACTCGGGATATGGCCCTTGTGGGGTTTTCGGGGTCACTTATAACGAATAGCGAATAGATAAACCTCGTAGGAAAAATTTAAAAAAATTAACAACAAACTTGTGAAGGAAGAAATTGTCTGGTTTTGGTCGTTGTTTTTTAATAAAGCAACATTTTACATGTGAAATTTCTACACAATTTCTACCTTCAACGGTCAACGGTCTCCACTCAATAAAAATTAAATTAAATAAATATAAATTAGGAATATATATACATATAATATCCTAACATGAATGCTACTTAACCCATTAGCGCCGTGCATTACCATATGGTAACAACAATATCTAAGCGATGATAGAAAAATTATATTATATACTAAGTTCGCAAAATTGATTTTTTTGTATTAGGAATTTAAAAAAATAGAAACTCCGGCACTAATGGGTTAAGGAAAACAGCCCCCAACCCATGGCATGTTATGTATATTTGTGTGACATAAATGAATTGCAGGGCGCTGACGACCATGAGGTTTTCACCCCAAATATTTCAAACAAACAAATATGCTATTCTCGCAGTGTAAATGAAATAATAAATTTATGCAGTGAAATCTGAGACCTAAATTGATATTTCAAGAATCAATTATACCAATGAGTAGGGTAGATGCAGTATAAATAATAAAACAAATAAAGAAGTACTATGACGTCATTGAGAGTAGACAGGGTTCTTTTTCAGCCTGAATATCTATAATAATGGACTTTCTCTAGTAAAATCGGGGCTTGTAGGGAGAGATGCTTGAAGACAGCACGGTTTTCATTATTAAAGAATCAATCTGGACAAACTAACATTATTCTATTTTCATTGAGGTTAATTTGCAGAATAATACAATAATGGATTTCATGAAATATATATGAGCACTCTGAGACGTCTCAGGTTTCAGACAAACTACTTAAACATGAACTAAGGACACCCTTCACTGCCCAGGAAACTTCTTATTTTTTGTCATAATTGCGCATAATGAATAATAAAATGTAATGCATAATATATTATGATTATATTAGAATTCTGCCTTCTTCCTGTAGGCTTGTTGAATTTTTAAAAATGTTAACGTTACATAAATGTACATGAGTTTTTAAGTTGAATTAGATGATTGATAATAACGGCAGGTATGGAAAATAAGTCCCTCTCTTTGTTATCTCGAGTACTTCCAGGTATTTTGCATTATTTTAATTGTATCGTAAGTTTTCACAGACTTTTTTCGAACAACTTAATTCCAGTCCAACTTACGTTCTCTAATCCGAGAGATGTTCTACGGTTCATCTATTAGGAAGGAAAGCCACTATCCCTACTTGTTATCATACCTACAACCTTAAGCATGGGTATTTTACGCTATATCATAGAGAATAAAACAAAAATAAAAATACTTTTAGCACTTTCCCAGGATACACTAATCAAAGAATTTTGGAAACATTGGTTTAAATTTTTTATTGCATCTAAGCAATAGATACCGAAAATTATCAGCGTTGAAATATATATATATATATATATATATATATATATATATATATATATATATATATATATATATATATATATAACTCACAGTCAAAACTAAGCAAATCAAGATTTGTACTTCTGTGGCTAGCTACTCCTTATCTGTTAACATTTAAATGCCAACGCACATGAATGCATAATAATTCATTACACCGGCACACATAAAAAAACTGATTATTTCAAAAGACACCATATATATATTCTTAGGTATTTCGAGCGGCTGAATCAGAATCCAGAGTCCGTTTCACCCCATCCCGTAAGGTTTAAGAGCATTTGTAGGCCAAATTTCGTATAAAATCGTTTACTAAGAAATAAATAGAGCTTCCGTGGTGTAGAGGGTTGCTGAATTCGAATCAGGAGTCTGTTTCACTCCATCCCGTAAGGTTTAAGAGCATTTGTAGGCCAAATTACTAAGAAATAAATAGAGCTTCCGTGGTGTTGAGGGTCGCTGAATTCGAATCAGGAGTCTGTTTCACTCCATCGACACAAAATCAAGGTAAAAAATCATCAAAAAATAATTTTGACTGGAGATTCATTTCTTGCAAAATACACTATTTTGTCCTTGAAATTACCCTGATTTTGCGCCGATGTGCTGAAACAGACCTCGGATTCGAGTTCGGCGACCCTCGAAAGCATGGAAGCTCTAGACATTTCTTCTTTAACGACTTCATACAGGTGAAACGGACTCCGGATTCGGATTCAGCGTGTCAAAATACATAAGAATATAATATATTCTTATGTATTTCGACACGCTGAATTTGCAAGGACGCCATACACATTATGGCATCTTTGGAAATTACTACTTTTTTTGTGTGTGTGCCTGTGTTATCATTCATTAAATTCATATAATCAAATCAACTCAAGAAGATTTATGCTATAAGAAAAAAATTGTCATTGATATTTTGGCACTAAAAGTAAAAAAAAAAGATGCAACACTTTCTTCTGTTTATAAAATAAGTATTCTTCAATTCTGGAGTACAGTAGTACTAATATTTTAATTCCTTTTCAATCGTTTAGTGAAAAGATAAATAAGCAGTATGAATACAAGTAATAATTCTTGTTCAGGCTTTCCCTTAAAATTAATGAATAAATTAATGGTTTTATTTAAAAGTAATATTACAATATTTACAGAAGAAATTAATAATTTCTGGAGAAATAAGGTTGATATTTGTAGGTGTAGATAAAACCTGCAAGACACATAGGTCGTGCGGTACCAATCCCTCAACCACCAAACCTCTGATTGGTTACCTCACGTGTCGACCATTACTCACCAAACCCTCCATCTCAAATCAAATTCAAGAGAGAATTTATGTCTTTTAGTCTCATTTGAAATATATATATATATATATATATATATATATATATATATATATATATATATAAATTTACTTCTATTTAGATATCGTATTTTATTCATATATTAGCGAATTTAAAAGCTAAAGAATCAACACAAGACACCGCTAGGCGTTTAACGAAAACACAATTGTGTTAACTTTTAATTATAAAGGAATTGTATTTATATTATCCGAACAAAATAGCTATTCAGGTTGCCCTCATGACGGAGATTTTGAAACATTTCTTAAAAAATTTATCGATTCTTGATTCTACCTCTTAGACATAGATCATGACATATATATATATATATATATATATATATATATATATACATACACTTATATTCATCAGACTGTTAGCAATTTATAATAGAAGTTAATAATTTTAAATTATAATTAATTATGTACTGTGTGTATATGATTCATTACATAAGGCAACTCATAAAGAAAATTCTGTATCCACTCGGTTTGTTTTTATATAACCCAATCATATAATATAGTTATAATAATATATAAAAAAATAATAATAATAATATAAACTATGAAACATTAAATAATTTGGAAGAAGTTCTGGAGTGTTTTTTTTCCCGGTAGAGTGTTTGGTTAACACTATAGGTTAATACTATAAAGTGTTAAAGTTTTAAGCACCGGTACTTCATTCAGTCATGTAAACATTGTAACAACTTCTGCGTTAGTCAGCCCAATTCAGGTACTTGACAACTGCGGCTTTAATGTGAATCAAAATTTATCTTTCTCCTTAAATTTTGACTCTTATTAGAATGTTTTTTTTTCTTGTTTCAAATCACCTCTTGCGTCAATTTTAAGTGTTGCTTGGTAAAGATACCGGCATTAAAACAAAAAATTCCGACTCGCAGGAACTGCATCATCTTAGCGCGGTTCATATCCCTAGTTTCATTTAAAAAGCTTAGAAAAGAAATAAACTTTTTATATGTCTCGTGAAAATTGTCAAACATTTTCGAATAAAAGTGATATTTAGGCGTCAGGGACGCCGAGAAGAGCTATCTTATACACAGTAGCGGAAATTACACAATCCGGCTCTCATTCTAAAGCAAGCTCTATAAATCAATACAAAGTATGCCTAATAAAGCCTTTTCTAGTGTATACAGAAGGATCAAGAAGAAGTACTCAAGATTGAGTAGAATGCCCTGCCTAATATAGCCTATATAGAATAATATGCCGAATAAAGCCTATCTAGTCGATACAGAAGGACAGATAACAAGTCTTGACGAATAACAAGTCAATGTATAGAATAATATACCTAATTAAGTCTATGGAGTAGATACAAATGGACCAAAAAAAAGTCTTGAGGAATCTTTTTTTTTTCTGATTAAATACTTTTCATCAATATTTAGTATATAACCTGTGTTGAAAACTATTGATTACTGTAGTCTTTATGAATATTTAGTATATAACCTATGTTTGGAACTGTGTTATTTCAGAATCTAGTAGAGTTTAAGATATTTTGGTGAATGATATCATTAAGGTGCTCTCTGTACCCTGGCTAGGCTTCGTATTTGTGTTGGCAGATACCTGGGGTATATTTACAACTCTTGAGGATTAACTCCTAGCAGGTAAATTTCCTGCGGACCTTCTGTTTCTATGGGCACTGAACCGACTCTCTATTCGCTCATAGTATCTAACCGTTGTGAAGTTTATTTTTTCGATTTAGGACTTAATATAAATATGTAGACTAAATCATAGCAAGAAGTCTACCTCCGTCGTCAGTTCTTAACTATGTAGACTCGCTAATGTTACCCAATTTTAGACACATCGTAATTAAAATCCACAGCAAAAACACGACATTTCATCAGAATCCCCTGCTTAATAAAACATATGTAGAATAATATGCCAAATAAAGCCTATCTAGTGGATAAAAATAGAGAAAAAAAGGCCGTTCGTGGTGGTAGAAAATCTTACAAGGCATTTCGCTCAGAAATCTCCGAAATATTGTTACTAACTTTACGTATCCTGTTTTATAGCCAAATAGATTTATATTCTATAATCAATAAGAAAAAACTACTAGCAATAAAAAACTATGGGTACAGGTAAAAATAGAGAATACCAAGAACAATTCTAAAGAACGAAATCAACACCAGTACTGTAATCTAGATATTCATACGGCATCTTCGAATTCTAACAAACAAAATATTGCTTCTAATTATACGTATCCTGTTTACTGACAAATACATTTGACTGCTATAAGCAAGTACAAAAATAACGAGCAGTGAAAAAAACTGCGGGAAACACACAAATAGGTCCGTTTAAATAAACGAAACTAACTAACTAAGTTTTAAGCACTTATTTCTCCTAATGTGACGACCCCATCAAACAATTCTTCAAAACATTTTTTGTAGAGAATTTAGTAAGCTTTCAAACTGTTACATTTCACTTGCCACGATTTCCTAACCCTTTTCGAGATATTAAGGAAAATATACGAAGGGGCCTAATAGATATTCATAAGGCATCTGAGAATCCCAAGATTCCGCAAAAATAAAATATTGTTTCTAATTATACGTATCCTGTTTTATTGGCAAATACATTTGACTACTATAAGCAATTGCAAACTCTAGAGAATATGCCAAAGAACTTGGAGTAGGAGCCTCGACAGTTTTAAGGCATTTGAAGAAAATCGGCAAATCCAAAACTGACATTTCATACGGTACAGCCTGATATATTTCTAACAATGAATTGTTTTTCTTATTTTAATTAATCTGTTTTATTGTCAAATACATTATCCAACTTTAAGCAATTAAAAAATAACAAGGAATAAAAACAGACAAAAGAACCGTTCGAATAAACGAAATCAATTACTTTAAAATTTAAGCACTTATTTCTCCTAATGTGACGACCCCATCAAACAATTCTTCAAAACATTTTTTGTAGAGAATTTAGTAAGCTTTCGAACTGTTACATTTCACTTGCCACGATTTCCTAACCCTTTTCGAGATATTAAGGAAAATATACGAAGGGGCCTAATAGATATTCATACGGCATCTGAGAATCCCAAGATTCCGCAAAAATAAAATATTGTTTCTAATTATACGTATCCTGTTTTATTGGCAAATACATTTGACTACTATAAGCAATTGCAAACTCTAGAGAATATGCCAAAGAACTTGGAGTAGGAGCCTCGACAGTTTCAAGGCATTTGAAAAAAATCGGCAAATCCAAAACTGACATTTCATACGGTACAGCCTGATATATTTCTAACAATGAATTGTTTTTCTTATTTTAATTAATCTGTTTTATTGTCAAATACATTATCCAACTTTAAGCAATTAAAAAATAACAAGGAATAAAAACAGACAAAAAGAACCGTTCGAATAAACGAAATCAATTACTTTAAAGTTTAAGCACTTATTTCTCCTAATGTGACGACCCCATCAAACAATTCTTCAAAACATTTTTTGTAGAGAATTTAGTAAGCTTTCGAACTGTTACATTTCACTTGCCACGATTTCCTAACCCTTTTCGAGATATTAAGGAAAATATACGAAGGGGCCTAATAGATATTCATACGGCATCTGAGAATCCCAAGATTCCGCAAAAATAAAATATTGTTTCTAATTATACGTATCCTGTTTTATTGGCAAATACATTTGACTACTATAAGCAATTGCAAACTCTAGAGAATATGCCAAAGAACTTGGAGTAGGAGCCTCGACAGTTTCAAGGCATTTGAAAAAAATCGGCAAATCCAAAACTGACATTTCATACGGTACAGCCTGATATATTTCTAACAATGAATTGTTTTTCTTATTTTAATTAATCTGTTTTATTGTCAAATACATTATCCAACTTTAAGCAATTAAAAAATAACAAGGAATAAAAACAGACAAAAAGAACCGTTCGAATAAACGAAATCAATTACTTTAAAGTTTAAGCACTTATTTCTCCTAATGTGACGACCCCATCAAACAATTCTTCAAAACATTTTTTGTAGAGAATTTAGTAAGCTTTCGAACTGTTACATTTCACTTGCCACGATTTCCTAACCCTTTTCGAGATATTAAGGAAAATATACGAAGGGGCCTAATAGATATTCATACGGCATCTGAGAATCCCAAGATTCCGCAAAAATAAAATATTGTTTCTAATTATACGTATCCTGTTTTATTGGCAAATACATTTGACTACTATAAGCAATTGCAAACTCTAGAGAATATGCCAAAGAACTTGGAGTAGGAGCCTCGACAGTTTCAAGGCATTTGAAAAAAATCGGCAAATCCAAAACTGACATTTCATACGGTACAGCCTGATATATTTCTAACAATGAATTGTTTTTCTTATTTTAATTAATCTGTTTTATTGTCAAATACATTATCCAACTTTAAGCAATTAAAAAATAACAAGGAATAAAAACAGACAAAAAGAACCGTTCGAATAAACGAAATCAATTACTTTAAAGTTTAAGCACTTATTTCTCCGATTGAAATTGCTTATTCAAAACTTTCTTTAGAACCTTTTTTGTAGACCATTTAGTAAGCTTTCGAATGGTAACCTTTCGCTTCTCAAGATTTTCAACCGTTTTCAAGATATTAATGAAAATATACGAAGTTACCAACACTTTTCATTATTTCTACCAACAGAAAATTGGTCTCATTTTACCTATCCTGTTTTACACACAAATACATTTTCCTTACAAATACAACATAAGAAATTACAAAAATAAAAAACTAAGCGAAAGAGACAAAAATTATAAAATGAACGAAAAAAGCGTTACGATTTTTTTTTTGAGTGAATTTCGCCCCAAACGCCATCTTCCAGTGGGTGGATTTTGCTGGTTAACGAACTTGACCTTTCAAATTGGACGACGGATTTTTGTACCAAATTTCATCAAAATCGGACCATTAGGGACGCCAGAACAGACAAATATAAATATATATATATATATATATATATATATATATATATATATATATACACACACAAATTTGAACCACCATTATTTTCGGTCTCTAGGGGTTCTGAAAAGCGAAATTTTCTAGTCGGCACTTCCGGATTGTTTCATGAGAAGGGAGGGAGGAACCGCGCTAATTATGACCTTCACGTGCAGAAGTATTCGTATATAGATCGTAACAAATAGTAATAGGAAATAGTATATTGCGTTAGAGAATATTAGGAAATACAGCTGACTAAATTCCTCTATTTATTTTTTTTTTTTTATTGCACGCTTATAATAATTATAAATATATATATATATATATATATATATATATATATATATATATATATATATATATGTGTGTGTGTGTGTGTGTGTGTGTATATAAATGTATGTGTATTACAGTTCCCCAAGAATAGTTCTGAATACAATTCATGCATGATTCCTGAGTTGGCCGAGGAACTGTCAGTAGCAGGTCGCTGTCAATCACTATCTGCTTATATAAACTTAAACATATTTTCCGGTTGGATGCACTACTTCAAATGTTTCCTGTTGCAATTTTTAATTGTGTGAAATTTATTTTTGTGGGGAAAAAATATTCCTCTGTTTAACCGGTTTGAAGATAGTCGGATTTTTTTTGCCAAACAAAAAGAAAAAAAAAATATTGCCATAATTTTTTCTTTAGTTTGAAGAGCTCTAATGAAAAATGGTAAAATATCATCTGCACTATTCAAGCCGAAGAACAAGATAGAATAACAAATAAGCGGAAAACACGGAACACCATTTGCTGCACTAAAAAAAATAGAACCCTTGGAAAAAGGGACACCTCTGACAGACAGGCCAAAGTTATCACAGAAAAACAAACATTTAGAACGATTGAACCTTCCTACAAGAACGTCATTTGGCAAATTCGACAAAGAATACTCGAAAATGGGCACAAGAATGGACTCGCAACACTGAAAATAAATTAAGAAATGTTAAACATTTTATTGTTAACCGGGGCAATCGGCGAGAAGAAATTGGACCTGCAAGATATAGAATCCGAAAAACCAACGTGTACAACATGCATTCGTAGTCACCTCACCATGAAGCATAACTGACTGTCAAAAACGACTTAACTTGCACATTTCCTATGACATGACGGAAAGTCTTGGAGAAGGCAGTCCTCATATTGATAAAATACTACTGAAAACATAAACTTATTTGACAAAGTATAAAATAAATATAGCATTAAGCTGGACCAAATGTCTCTCTCTCTCTCTCTCTCTCTCTCTCTCTCTCTCTCACACACACACACACACACACACACACACACACACACATGCTCCCCTCCCTCCCTTCCTCGTTTTTTAAGGAAATGTTATGTATAATGTTGGCGATGACCATGATTTCTGAAGAATCTTCTTCCGTGCAGTTTCTATGTATTAATGTGTGTTATTGCTTCGTTATAAATTGATTATAAATACGCTATTTTTAGGGGGAACATTAGCAAAACTCCTCAAAGAAAAAAAAAAACAATTATAAACAATGCGATGAAAGTTAATGAAGCACACTGCGTGTTATGACAGCTGGGATGATGCCAGATTGTACGTGTTGATTTGATGCCGAGAGCTTACTGTAACGTCGATTCGAGGAGCCACCTCACGCGACCAAACCTCAAACCGCAGGCTAATGTACAACTATCGACAACTCTTGCGTGACTCACGAATCAAATCTGTCACAGATTGATAGCTAATTCATTCTCTATCTGTTTCATACATATCCCACTTACGCCTTAAACGAAAACCGTAAAATATATTTTAAATACATTTACGGAAATCTTAAATTAAATTAATTGGGTATAATTTAGCCGCAAAATTCCATTGTACACAGGAGTGAAACCAAGAATAATAATCTGTATTGCCAATGGCCATAGCCACGTTGAATGCACCAGTTTCCGTTGATCACCTAAGTAAGACATCGTCGGGCGTGGCCAGTACCTGAATCGGTGACCAAACACGTACTTTAACCATTATAAAAGTGTAGAAACCTGTAGATAGCCCGGTGTTAATAGCCGCGTGTTGATACACCATTAAACACAAAAACAAAGTAAGGTATCGTTTTACAAAACCTTATTTTTTGCTAAAATCATACATAGGGTATCATATAGGTACATAGGACATTATTTTGGAAGGCCGGAGGTTGTGAGTTTTAGCATTTAGAAAAGATTGTTTAAAGGATATAAGGTTCTTTCCAAGAAACTTGAGAGTTAAGCTCATAAAATCTTCAATTAAATATTCCATGGCCGGATAACCGTAACTGCTAAGGCAAAAGCACTAACTGCCTTGGGTCGTGGCTACTAAGGTAGTGGCAATTCTTTCAAAACCAAAACAGTCATCAGTTCTATCCTTGTTAGAAAAAGGTGGTAGTCTAAAAATTAACCCGTGTCGAAACTATGATTAAGAGGACATTACAATTCTAATAAATACAAAAATTTTTTTTTTTTTTCTTTTTCATGTAATACCAATTCAATTTTATTTCCTTTAAAGTGTCTTATAGAATCTCTTATATAATATCGTTAGTTGCTATGTAAGTAATATTAAAGAAATCCTCGGTGATTTAAAAAAAAAAAACTTAAATATAAAATGGAATTAAAAAACAATAAAAATAGGTAAATTGTTTACTTCATGTTTGGATGGAAATAAAGATAAAAAAATATCTATCTATTCTTAGTTTTTATTTACATTAAATAATAGTTAACAGTAATAGTTATTTACATATTATACTTCGTTATTTGTATATTATACGTTATTTACATATTGAACTAATCATTAAGTATTTTCGACCGTAATTTTACTACCCTCAAAATAAAATTAGCAAGCCTGAGAAACGTTTCTTTGTGATTGCTATTAATAATTTTCTACATTGCATTGATTAACTGATGAGAAAAACGTGCGGAGGATATTGCTATAAAAATGAGCGTATAGTAAGATATGGTATGTGGTTTTATTTAACTGCATTATTACATAGAGTGCACAAGACTCTGGGGTTGATGGTGTATTTGATGGACTCGGAGAAGAATCTGATGGCATATTTGCTGGATGTTCTTTGTTGGATAACTATTTTTAGAACAGGAAATGGTAGGTTTAGCCATAAATAGTTTTGAAGAACTTCGGGAACTATTGGAAGATTTTTTTAGTAATAACTGAAGTTTTATTTTTTTCAAAAAATCATTATTTACTGGATTGATTTTATATTTAATTATTTATTTTTTATGTATATATTTATCGAGTTTCGTTTAAAAATAACAAAAATTACGACCGTTAGGGATATATTGAAAATTCGCGTCCGGAGTAAAACTTTCTCTTCAGGTGGACCGATTTTGTTGGTTAACAAACTCGTTCAATTGTTTGTTATGGCAATGCAATATACCATGTTTCGGGTCGAGGAAAAAACCAAACTTCTGGACGCCATCATATAGTCATTTTAAAGGGGGTCATTTTTAGTGTCTATTAGATACGATTGGTGAAGATTTGATGACATTTTATAAAAATTCTTTCAGAAATACAACCTCATTGCTTCAATCCTCAGGATAATGCTAAAATGTGACACGAAAGCAATTTTAACATTAACGTTTTAAAACGTGCGTGGAGCTTAAAACGAAATAATGAAAACAATTGTTCAGACTTGATTAAGAACCTTAAATTCCAGGATATGCACATACCAGCTGCTATTTGCATATATTTTATCCCTTAGGTAATTGCTGTCCTACGAGGCTGATCCAAGGGATTAGAAGTTACATCCGGAGTCGGGTGAAAGCGCTTGCTGGATGTTTCCTCTACCTGCCATTCCAGATCAGCTGACCAACAATAATTTTCACTTGGAACAAGGACCTGAAAATATTCTTCCTTGGGTGTAATTTATTTATTCATTCTTGTGAAATCTCTATTAGTTTCAAGTTTTGACGACCTAATTGTGAGGGAAAAAATGTAAAATAAAAAAGGAAAAGTGGGAACAAGATGAAAGGAATACAACATTTAGACAATATATCCATTAATATAATAAACAAAAAATAAAAATTTAATCAATTGGTTAAAAGAAAGAGATTTTTGCTTAAACTTACTAATCTTCTTTAACTATAATCAAAATTAATTTAATTTTGTTTCTATGGATTTTAAAACAGCTGACTTCTCTCGGCTGATTCTAATGACTTAAAAGTAGCTTCAGTCGTAACGTGGACATGGTAGCTGAAGTTTCTTTCTAAGGGTACGATGTAAATATAGAATAGGTATGCTCCTGAAGATGCGTGAAAATCTTTGAGTAAATGAAGATTTGTTTCTTGAACATTCTCTTTTCATATATTCACCTAATGACTTCAGTGTTATTGCTCTTGATATTTTCGGTCACGATCATGAATAGAACGAATAATGAAGTCTAATGGACAAAATATTGTGTTGACTAAACGTTTTGGGTGGTGGGAAGAATTTATAGTTGAAATTTGTATTTGTTTAGTATTTTGTATGTGATTTTAATGTGGTGTGTTGAGAATGGTATTTTGCAGCTCTTGACCAAGATGCTTGGGGATTGTTCTGTGGGACTGTCGGGTGGCTACGATCGGGTCATACTATTGATTCGGAATCTCATTGAACTACTGACATTTATGGCCCAGAGAAGCACGTCGTAATTTCTAATTATCGCTTCTCTCTCTATTCTATCTCTGAATGGCAATTTATTGTTATATTTATTTCAGACACCTTCCGTTAAGGTATTTATAAAGAGATTCATGTGTTCAGTATGTATTCTTCAAAATCATTCAAGATCATTTTATACAGATTTTTCAATGTCTAATCGAAAATTTTGGAATGGTTGTATTTCTTCTAGACATTATTTTCGCTTCGTTTTGTCTTGACCCTTTCATTTCTAGAAATCACTTCATTTATGTTTTAAGAACAATGTGAGATCTCTTTTTGTGCCTTCCTTCGTTGTGCAGGGTTTCTCTTGCAGAAACGTCATAAGTCAACGAAAGAAGACAATCCCAAGAAGCGATGTCAGAGTGGGTGGTTTAACACTTTTACTGCGGGTGTCGGAAGGACGCTCCTCCATTACTTATCCCTTTAGATTCAAAAGACTCTTAAATTCACAGCTCCAGGTAAAGGCAGTTGCCTTCAGTATTGTTTCGGCTTTCCAACAGTGTTTTCCGTTTTCAAATTGGCTGACTGGAAGATTTTTTACTTGAGAATATATATTTGTCTATTAAATTGATTATTTCTGTTATTAAAAATTGTTATTATTCTAATGATAGATATGTTATATTTGTTTATTATGCTGAAAAGTAAAGAAATTATGCCAGAAATATTGCATGAGTACTCTTGGCAACTGAATGTTCAGCGTTTCTGCGCGAATGTGCAAACATTCCTCCATAACTAATCAGAAATGATATCCAAGAGTTTTTATGTGAAGAAAAAAAAATTAAATGTGCAAAAATACGATTTTCCCAGTGAAGCCCCAATGCCGAGTGAACGCGGCGCTGATTTGAAGATAATTTTTTGAGCGACCTTCCATTGGTCCCTTTTTAATTGTTGTTTTTTTGTCCTCCTTTAATGCATATCAAAATTAAAACACTTTTTTTTATCTTTACTACAAGGAAGTATGAAAAAAAATGAACAATTTAGAACGTTAAACTTTAATGTCGTTTTCATAAAACTGGCTTTTCAAATCGGGCGATACTGTGGTATCTTCAAAGTTTGTCCTATCAACTTCAAATTTTAACTGCAGCCTCCTAATGATATTTGCTAGTAAAGCACGCAGTTTTTTTCTCGAGTTATTGAATTACAGCGATTTTCGACGGTTCTATTAACAGAAAATAAATAATTATTTACCATTTTCGAAAAAAAATCTGAAATATCCTACGTTCTTTATTAGATTTAACCTTCTATTTCGAAATAATATTAGTTTTAGCGCGGTTGCTCCCTATCTCCATAGGGAGAACCCGCTTATGAGGTTGACCTGGCAGCAAAAATACTCTTCAATATGCGAATGGTCTTCTCTGAAGTCAGTCGCTCCATTGGCTCAATCTCGAGCCACTTAGTTGTGACGTCCACCAAGATCAGCCAATATTTTCCTTCGAAAGGACCACAGAATTTAATGTGTAGACGGCTCCACGCTTCTGAGGGCACACTCCATGAGAACAGCGGTACCTAGGGTTCTTTCATTCTGTGTTCTTGGCATGATGAACAGCTATGAACGTGAGAGTCAGTATCGCGATCAATATTTGGCCACCAGACATGGTATCTTGCAACTGCCCGCATCCCTGATATTCCCGGGTGCCCTTCGTGCAAAACCCCAAGGACCGATTTTTGAATTCTTGCCGGAATCACCAGTCTTCCACCCCATAATAACAGATCCTCTTCTATTGACATTTCATTTCTCTTTTCAAAGTATGTGTGAAGTTCTGCAGGTAAAGAAATCTTTGTGTCTGGCCAACCTATTTTTACGTACTTCACAACCTGTGACAAAAGTGTATCACATTTCGTCTCCTGCTTCAGCAACTTTTTACTTAAAGCTAGATCATCTAATCTGAGCTGCAGAATTTTCTTTCCAAAACTGTTACCATCTTCTTCTTCCTGTGACCTATTTAGTTCTCTCAGTGGGAGGCGGGATAATATGTCTGCAGCGCGCATAAAGTTTCCCTGCCTGGTGTACAATTTCATAGTCGAATGACGCTAAAACCAGAGCCCATCTGGTAAGCCTGTTTGCTGCAAGCTTAGGTATTCCCGTGTTTTGCCCCAACAAATAGACTAATGGTTTATGATCAGTTCTCAGCACAAAATGTCGCCGTAGCAGATACTGCCGAAATTTTGAAAGGGCGAAAATAATTCCCAGCGTTTCTTTGACAAGCGCCGAATAGTTACATTCAGATTTCCTCAATGTTCTTGATGCATATGCAATAGGCCTTTCTGAGTTATCTGGAAACTTGTGGGACAGAACCGCACCTACCCCCTTGTCACTTGCATCTGAGGCCACTATTAGGGGCAGCGTTGGGTCGTAGTGGGCCAGAACTGGAGCA
Source organism: Gonocerus acuteangulatus (assembly GCA_946811695.1). Lineage (NCBI taxonomy): Eukaryota > Metazoa > Arthropoda > Insecta > Hemiptera > Coreidae > Gonocerus > Gonocerus acuteangulatus. The sequence goes on along the minus strand of OX328129.1, from coordinate 56,251,414 downwards.
GATGTTAAGAGTGCTTTTAGATTGTTAATAATTCCAGACTCTACAGCTGTCCATCTCCATTTAACGTTTTTCTTGAGAAGTTCATGAAGGAATACGTACTGTCCTTGTAAATGTGGAATGAACTTACTGTAATAGTTTATAGCGCCCAAAAACGCTCGAAGTTCTTTCGCATTAGTAGGTTCTGGCATTTCTAACATTGCTTTTACATGATTCTTGGTAGGCTGAATTCCTGTTTTATCAATTTGATGGCCGAGAAAAACAACTTGCTCTTGAAACCATCTACATTTAGAACTTTGAATGCGCAAGGCTGCTTGTTTCAATCTTTCGAGAACCATTCCGAGCCGTTTTAAATGTTCAGCTCTATCACTTCCGGTCACTATTATGTCATCCAGTAAGCATGCTACTCCTGGCAACCCTGTTAAAATATATTCCATTGTGCGTTGGAACAGCCCAGGTGCAAAAGAAACTCCAAAAGGCATTCTCTTGTATTGATAGAATCCTTTATGTGTTGCAATTGTAGTGTACTTCCTAGAATTTTCTTCCACAATCATCTGCAATTAGGCATCCTTAAGATCCACAACAGAAAAAAACTTTCCTCCACATAGTTTTGCCATCAGCTCTTCCACAGTTGGCAATTGATGAAAATCAGAATGAATGTATTTGTTGATCGTTACTTTGAAGTAAGCACATATTCTTACTTTTCCATTAGCCTTGGTAATTGCCACAATCGGTGAGGCCCACTCAATTGGTGTAATCATAGGGTCAACCCTTTCTAGAATTCCTTCGTCCTCCAGCCTCTGCAACTCTTTTTCGACAATAGGTTGCAAAGCAAATGGCAATCTTCTTGGTTTGAAAATGATCGGTACCGCTCCTTCTTTCAAATGTATGACTGCTTTTGTTGTATTAATGGTTCCAGTACCATCCCTGAATAATTCTTCATATTGCTGTAAGAGAGCTGAAACATCTCCACACAACTTCTCACCCCCCAATGTTTTTTCTACTATTTGATCTGCCCCAATTTTACGAACTGTTGCCCCTGGAGGCAAGGGAAGGTTGAATGCCAAGATCCACTTCATACCAAACAGTGGCACATCCTCTTCTTTTACCACCGTAATTGGTAATATGAGGGTTTTGTAATTAAGCCTCCACTTTTACCTTGGTGTTGCCCAGAGTTTCCAGCGCCAATCCAGTATATGCTAACAGACTGGACGATTTCTTCAGCTTTGGTGCACCTATACGTCGCCATATAGACTCACTAATCACAGACTTCGCCGCTCCAGAATCGTATAACATTTCAACCTCTTTACCATTAATTTTTACCTTCAAGTAAGCTTCCGAACCCACCCGCACATTTCTTATGTTGCTAACATTTTGGTGGTCTGACTCACTGTCCGAAGTACAGCTGTCGGTCGCTCTTGATTACTCTATTCATATTCCTAGACTCTTTAGCAACTACTACAGAGCCCGTTTTCAAACAGACGCGAGCCCAGTGATTCAACGATTTGCAATAATTACAGACTGAGCCAAAAGCAGGGCAATCTTGAAGTTTTCTATGCATTTTGTTACCGCACTTGAAACAATCTTTCCCTTTTACTAATGTGATCTTCGGTTTGTCTCCCAATGGACGACCTCGCTTGTTGGTCACTACAGCATTAACTGAACTGAATTTTCGATGTTCCCATTGTAGTATAGTATTTTGTTGGATTTGAGCGTTTTCAAGAATCATCAGGAAGTGTTCAATTTCATCGAAACTACTTTCAGCTGATGGATACTTTCTCAAAATTTCTTGTTGCCAATCGCCAGAATTTATGCCGAATACTAACTGATTTGTCGTGTGATCTTTTAGTGAATCCTTGAATGAACATTTGGCCGCCTGGGATCTTAATCTAGCAATGAAATCACAAAGACGTTCATTGTCATACCTGCGCAGCTGGTTGAATTTGAGTCTTTCACACAAAGAATTGTCTTGCCGTCCATAATGTTTGGAAAGAACATATATCAATTCTTTTGTTGTTACCTTTTCAACATCTTGAGGATAAAAATAATCCACCAAATATTTAAAAGGATCACAACTCATTTTTGCCAGTAGAAAGTTTGATTTCAGGTTATCATCCTGCATTCCGCATGCCCTTGTTGCTATGTTGAACCTCTTTATCCAATATTCCCAATCTTCTGTAGTTGGATTAAATGAGTCTACATTAAACTCCTTCAGTGTCAATGTTTTCATGTCTGAACACACTTCCACTTCACTTTCACTATCTAACTCATAGTCACTTACTTCCTGTTTTCTTCTTGTTGTACGTTTAGTTTTTCCCCTCGTCGCCATTATGTGGTATAAATACTAATACAGAATTGTTGATCAAAGAATGAATAATAATATATTTTTCAGATAACCATAATAAACACACTACATAATTACATAACATCTGTTAATTACAAAACACTTAATAATTACAAAACATATGTTAATGCCATATGATTTAATTAATATACATGAGATGCTACAACTATGTTCTATATATTTGTTAAATACCACTCACTCACTGACTCACTGACCTATCAACGCACAGCCCAAACCTCTTGACAGAAAAATGTGAAATTTTGCAGGGCCACTCCCTTTAGAACGTAGACACTCGCTAAGAGGTTTTTTTTTTTTTTTTTTTTTTTTTTTTTTTTTTATATTTAAATGTTTAAGTATTTTTAGAGGGGTTTGAAGTTTAAGTTGGTTAGAGCAGGCACGCCTAGGCAACATGCGTTGCTTGGACGATAACATGGTCAGCTGTTACCGTATTGTATCTATTTCATAGTATTATATTTATTTACGGTTATGATGGTAGATTTGAATTAGTAGAAATAAACTGTCATTTTGTCACTCATAGAGTTTATGCTATACCTGATGGTGGTCTATAATATCCCGAGCCCTTGCACAGCCTCCTCACTCATCAGCATCCCCCGTCAGAAGAATTATTGGTAATGCTCACAAATATAATGGGTGTTTACAAATAACATCTTGGAAACATAAATTATTTAACGTCCATTTACTATTTACAACGAATTTTAACCTTTACTGGTAACCAACCTAAAGATAACGGGTTATCTCTAGGTTTATCTGTTTGTTGACACTGTTCCGTAGCGCCCCAGTGTCAAGAAACATTATTCCTTGATTACTCATCAATTGATGCTTAACGACCGTTGCTATAATAAACTGCACAAAATTATATAATAACGTTAATTTTGATGATACATTATTAAACACAATAACTACTTATCTTCCGTGACGACGCACGAGTTTCAGCTAGTATATACATAAATTTATAAATATAAAATACCGGTTTTATAAATCTTCGAAATTTCTTAATGCCCTTCGTGATTTCGTCATTGGTACGCCATGGGCTGATTTTCCTCTGTATTGGGAGGGAGGAAACGCTATTAATTATCTCTCTTTCCTCCTGCGTTTACATCTACACCGTAATAAAATGTCCAAGGTTGTTAAATTGAGCGCGGAATGATAGTGTATTAACGGCGGAAAGCGTATCCAAGCGCGAACAGACTGATCAAATGATTTGAAAGGGATTTTCGTTTACCCGGATACTGATAAAGAGCTAATTCATTAGGGAACTAATTAAAGCAATGCTAATTTGCATATTAAATTAAACTCTAAAAGAGTTTGCTCTGTTCTTGCTTTGAGTAAAAAATCTCCCTTATTCAACCTTTTGAAGATTTGAATTTGGGAATAGTAGAATGTAATTACCTAGTTGCCTGCTGTTCACTACAATATATATATATACATATATATATATATATATATATATATATATATATATATATATATATACTTTTTCTTCCATTGTTGACCTCCAACTTCCAATATTCTTGTTTTTTGTAGCCAATAGGTCATAAAAACACTCCTTTCACTTCCTGTATTTTATTATTTTCACCCTAACCGGTTTCGAGCTATTCTGCTCCTCCTCAAAGGGTATTTCCTAAAATTATTTGTACATTATTCATGTATAATTTGATTGGAACAATTACATATTTACAACATTGTGTGTATGCTTACATTCGATGGTCTTTTCCCATCACGTACAATTATAATAAAGTGATTTTAATCACCTAAATAACGATGGAATGACCTAGACAGACCTTAACGTTGAAATAGAAAATACAATTCAGTGAACTCATTTCCTCGATTAAACAAATTTTCTTAAAAGCAACTTCCCGGGTCCTAGGAAATTTTCCTAAGGGGTGTCGTTTCCACCAGAGCCCATTTTAACACACTGGGGAAAAAAATAAAAAAAAACTCTTTTCTAAGAAACGTTTCTTATTTTTTTTTTTTTTTTTATTAATGTATTAAATAATTTAATTTATTTTTCATTTTTTTTTAACATTGCATTATTTCTAAAATGTATTTTATTTAAATGAATTTCATTCACTTTGTTTTTTAAATAAATATTTTGTTGAATTTTTGGACTACTTATTCTTTTTTTTTAAATAATAACTCATATTTCCGTTTTATTTTTTAATTGCTCATCTTTTTTTTTTCGCTTCTCAATATACTATACTTTAAAATAATGTTATTTATTGTTCATTTTTATGTCACTATATATACATATTAATTCATCAATTATAAACTAATCAAAATTATTAATGATAAATTTTAATAGGATGAACCTATTGAAACATTTTTATCACCTAAAAAAACCGGAGTGTTGTCCTGACAGTGGCACGGTTCGTATCGGGTCAGTATATAACTCGTCAAAAAGAAAGTTTCGGAGTGCATTTAAGGCTGGAAAATTTGCAAGGACTGTCTTTAATAGCTGTTTAATATTGTGGAAGAGTGAGAAAGCAGGAATATTCATGTGGGAGTCTAGCTGATCGATGGAAAAATCTATAACTCCGAGTTTAAGGTAGGACAAGGTGATTGATTATGATATGATAACCGGAGCCTCTGCAGCCAGTATACTGATGTCTATTAGACAGGTGTATATCACCTCGTCTTAACGTAAACATTGACGTCAATATTTACGCACCAATGAGACCAATTATGTCTACCCAATGAATAACATCTGTCCACATTTAAAATATACTTTTTTCAATACCTCAGAATCTTATAAAATGGCAGACTCAGTATCGTTGCAGTCAATAATGGATCTCTTAATGGAGATAAAAAATGAAATTAAAAATGGCAACGAAGATGTCCAAGCATTGAGAGTCATGATGGAACAATTTAAAAATGAATTAGACCTCATAAAATTCAGGCTCGACTCTTTAGAAAATGCCCGCCAACAATTCGAAACTTATACTACAGACAAAATAAATGAAATTGCTAACAAATATTCAGATGAAGAAAATAGATTTGATAGGAGAAAAAATGTTCTAATTTTTAATATGACTGAGTCTGAAAACGAAACCCCGGAAAATCTTGATGAAAACATTATATCCTTCTTCTCAAAGGAGCTTCATGTTAATATTAGTCTGATTGAAATAGACTTCATGAAACGAATAGGGAGAAAAAACATCAGAAATCGTCCTATTCTCATAAAATGTCTCACTATGCGCAGAAAACTCCAAATCTTAAGAACTTCACGTAATATTTCTGACTCCGGTGTTCGCATTTCCTGGGATTACAGTCCAGAGGAGAGGAAGACGAGGAAACATATATGGCCTTAAATAAAATCAGCTAGAGATAAAGGCCTCATTGCTAAATATAACGGAATGAAAGCAGTTATAAATGGAATTCAATATTTCCCCGATGAGCAGCGAAGTGGAAGATTCGTCAGCGTGGAAGTTGCTCCTGTGGGTCCTGCATAGCATACAATGGAGAATCGTCACCAGGACTTGCTAGGACAGCTGGATCAAGTTCAGAGTCCTCAGAAGAAGAGAAAGGCCACGTCACAAGTCTCGATGAAAGATTTCTTATCCAGAAAGAACTGAACACTGCGAAACTAGGAATAAAGTTGAATCGAAGACTTTCGGCATTAGATCTAGATCTCTCAAGATGAATTAAATCGCACTGCAGGAGCCTCCATAACCAATCTACTTATGGCGATATCTAGGACCTGGACCTTCTCTGCTGCTAGGAAACTCATCATACCGTCATAGAACCAGTCTCTCTACCGACATCTTCAGAAAGCTTCATCTGTATATCCGTTTCTCCAGTTAAAGTGAGAAAGTTCGGTCGTCCAAGTGGCCCCATTCTCTTGCTAATATGAAATGATAAGTTAAATTTGTCTGTTGTGGAAAGGTGCTGTTTTCCCTTATATTCCTCTTATGATAGCATGTGGTTTGCCTTATTTTACTTTTCTTTATTTTGATTTTCATATAAATGTTTTGCTTGCATTACTTTATCTTTATATTTTTTGTACTGTCCCTTAGATGGCATGTATTTGTTTTTACTATATAGTTTGTAATACCATTGTTTGCACTACGCTGTCCCAAGGTGCTATACCATTGGGAATGAACGTACCGCTGTAATGCTGGTGCTGATTTACATGAATGGAGTGGACTGTATTTCGGGATATTTGAAAGTATGCACGGATATGAAATACATTAAGTGTAATAATATTATGTTACATGTTTCTATGAGTGGGGGGTGGCCGAAAAGGGTTATAATATTGGTTAATGTGTTAGTGGTTTTTGAGGTTTATAAAGGGGGGTTTATATTAAAATAAATTGATGTCTGGTCCATGCGGTCTGCTGAAGCAGGAGTAGGCTCTCATGTTGGGATAGTTGTGCTACTCACTGTGGGGTCCTTTCTTCTCTTCCTCCTCCTCCATGTTGCTCTCCGGGTTGCTTGTGGTCTCTACTCGACCATGGCCAACGCTATGTGCTTTGGTAAAAGGATGCACATGGTGTCCACAGCATACATTAGAAGTGGCTAATGGAGTCCTGGTCCCTTTGTTTTAACGGTCTCCCGCATTTGAACTGCATGGAGGTAGCAGATGAAAGATGAATATATGGAGGCAACCTCTATGGTGAGCCGAGTGATGACGTCACAGGTTGGCTGCTATGGGGGTTTACATCAAACAAACCGCCCACCTAAATTTGACCCGGTTAAATTTAAATAAAGAAAACAAAACTTAAGTTATGGAGCATACAAATAATAAACATCACATGGGGAAAAACTATAACAATGACAAATGATGAAAGAAGACGATCACTGCATCGCTTATAAAAAAAAATAAATAATTACTTAAATTTAACAAAATAATAAATTTAATTGCTTCCTTCAGTTACCCTACTGAAATAAATAAATACATGAATAGTTACCAAAACATGGTAGACGACAAAAATTAAAAGTTTAATTATTCTTGGACTCCTTGTCCTCGGGAAGAAAAAGGGGGACAAGCGATGACACTGCTCTGGTAAGGTGACTGCCGGAAGGAGTCCTGACAACTACCGAGCGCGTAACACCGTCTCTACCCGGAAAGGTTTCGACGACTCTGCCGACAGGCCAGTGGCCAATGGCTGGGCGTTTCTCGACGAGAATGACCAAGTCACCAGGCTGAAGATCAGGGGTTCTTCTCGTCCATTTGGACCTTTGTTGAAGGGTGTGGAGATATTCCCTTCTCCACCTAGGTAGCTCAACCTGATAACGGTCGTCCTTCGTGCGGCTGTGCGGGTTCTGAAAATGCTGCTCACACATTTCGTCTTTTGTTTTGATGCTGGGCGTTGAGAGACAAAACAGAACGCTTGTTTCCGGGCTCTCGGTGGCTTCTAACTTCCCTGAGACCACAAGTCCAAAAACTGAAGGTGTAAGGTACAAATCGCCGACCTCGGATTTTATTGGAGCTCCGTTGATTAGCTGTGGGTATAGATCACTGCCAATCAAAGCATCCACTGGAACCGATTTGGCAAAATCCTGGTCCGCTAGCGGGAGAGATGAGAATCGCTCGTAGACACTTGGAGGAGCTGGGAGATTGGGCAGCGCTGAGGTGATCCGTTCGACGATCAAAACTTTGGTCTTATATTCCTTTGGGGAGGAATATGGCTTGATCACACAGGTCGCAGTGTTTAGGGGTTGAGCGATTTTGGAACCCCCGAGTCCACACACGTTTCCTATGAATGTTTCAACGGGCGCCCCTATCCGACGGGCTAGTTGCCTAGTGATAAAAGTGTGTTGGCTGCCGGAATCCAACACGGCGCGGATGGGGTATAGTTTTCCCTTTGGGGATTTGATGAGTGCTTGTACAGTGCCCAAGAATACTAGTCCGCCCGAATATGCAGGTTCTTCGGCTGAGGATTCGAAGCCAATGAACGCATCAGGGATTTGTGGATTGGCAGGTTCTTCATATTTTGTTCCATTTTTACTTGATGTTTTTGTAGCAGCTACCTTTTCCTCGTGTATAAGACTATGATGCCTTCCTTTGCAAAATTTGCACGAAAATTTCGACGGGCAGCAGGCACTATTATGCCCTTCGCGAAGGCAGTTGGAGCATCCCTTCCAGGCGGCAACGAACTCCGATCTTGGTTCAACCGCGAGAGACGCAAATCTGATGCAAAATGATAAAAGATGTCTGCCTTGACAATACGGACATTGGCCCGAATGCGCCTGGAAACTGCGCGACCTTGTGGGAATCGCAAAATGACGCCTTTGACCTTGTGGTGAATTTGGAGCCTTGTTTCCTGGAATGTTTGTTCTAGGTGATGGGCTGCGGCGGTTAGTATTTGTCACATGCAACGATACACCATTATATTTTGCAGACCACCGATTGGGATATTTAGCCCTTGAATCGCCTTTTGGGCGCGATTCAGCAGGCATCGACGACGCTGACGACTCTACGTCTCTTGATAACTTAAATGCCATAAGACGTTGGCGCACAAAGTCTATGACGTCCGCAGCAGATGGCATGGCTTTCGGGTCACTGCGAGCTAGCTCGAACTGCCTCCGCGTCTCCGTGTTAAGAGAGCGGAGCGCTAGCTTAGAAAGTATGAAGTCCGCTGGATTGGCAAGATTGAGAGACAAGAACCCTTCGATGCTGTCACCGACCTGAGTCAGAAACTGCTCATATCTCTGACGTTCACCTAAGTTGCCTTTACAGTCGCTGTCAAGAATCCGCTGCAAGTACATGCTGGCCAGAACACGAGGGTTGTCATATGCTTCCGTAAGTTTCTCCCAAGCTAGCTCGTATGATTCTTCGACTTTAGGGAACCGGCAAATGAGGGAAAAGGCAACTCCTTTTAGGGCTTGCATTAAATAATGTAGCTTGTCAACTTTCGGCAATCTGGTATTGTTGTGGATGAGAGATACAAATGAATCCTTAAAACTCGTCCATTGAAAAATATCTCCTGAAAAGCTGGGGATCGATATTTTGGGAAGTTGAGCTCTGTCAGATCCGCTTAAGTTCAAAGCGCCAAGGACTTGACTGAGGTCTTCGGGAAGCATAGTTTGACGAGCATCCCGGGGTTCTTCCTTCGCTTTGAGGTGCGAACGTAGAGCGCGAGCGTTAAATATCTCGCTCTGCACTTGGTCGTAGTGCTCCTCCCAAGCCCTTGAGGGAAATTGATCTGGCTTGTCTATCAGGACGTGGATCCTATCAAGCTCATCCCAGGTTTCTTGATAAGACGCCCAAAGTGCTTCGGCTGAATCGTGGTGCACGAGAAATAGATACGTTTGCGAATCATCAGCGATGGCGGCTTTCCGTACTGTGGACAAACTGGTAATGTTTCTCTTGAGAGACCGCAACTTCCGTTCAAGGATCTTGATGTGAGAGTCGTAATCAGGGATAGACTCAGGCATGGTTGAAAATTCTTCTATCAATAGAGATGACTTGAAAGTAGAGTGTAAAATGATTAAGATACTACAACCCATCGAGCAAAGAGGAGAGAAGAGAGAGAGAAAGCAAGACCATGAGGAGAAAAATGTAACAAAAAAAAAAAGAGTGCAAATGATGAGCATCACGAACATTCTATAGAAATAAAATAAATAGAAAATTGTATAATGGCTTTAAAGTAATAAAGCAGTAAATAATAGCACCAATTATTGATTCAGCAAATTAATATATTTAATGATGTCAACAAGCAAAGCAAATAATTATTATAAACTAATAAATTGACCTAAGTAGGCAAGAAATAAAGTAAAGGCATGACAATGATGACGTCACGCAGAGGATGACTGTGCAGCACGGAGAGTTCAGAGAGCTGTAAAGAGACAGACCTCTCTGTTGAGGCAGTAACCTGCCCAGATATATGATAACAACTGACATTAGCACATTGTGTTCTGTACTAAGTTATTTGCTCTTTGCTAAGTTAAAAGTGTTGACAATCATTTAATAGTGACTAAATCATTGTATATAAGAATAAATAAGGTGCTAAAGGACAATTGATAATGTCAAATTAATTATATAAAGATGATAGCTGCACTATGTAGGCAGAAATGACTAAGTATTGTAACTTATTATTATCTAATTAAATAGATACACAGAAAAATATAATGACAAAGATGAGTATTTTATTTATTTAAATCCATATAATTGTTGAAAATTGCAAACCGCAAGGCTTAATGAATGCTGAGTGAATAACTATTCACCTTTATTAATCGCTTGATGGAGAATTGGAACTTAAGTCAGGTAAATAAAGAACTTAGATGATTATAACTCATGATTGTATCCAGGCAATATTGAAAATTGATACAAAGCACTAGCAATAAAAGGTAAGTGATTTTGCTAGGAAAAGCAGTGATAGAAGTAAGCTGAATGATTATTACAATTATTTTACCAAAATTATCACAACATTGTAATAAATTAATTAAATTGTTGATCAATTTATAATCATCTGATTAAACTGTTCATTAATTTCTAAAGGTTTACTCAATTTGATTAATATTCTTAACAGAACTCATTTACCAGATTGAGAGATACTATATGTGTGATAATTAATGTTTCTTTTCTGCAGAAACATCTTAATATAAACATTAAATAATACAGTTTGCCTCAATGGAGAAAAGAAAAAAACTTAATAATTAACTGATAATAATGAAAGCAATCTCTGAAGTACAGTAACTGCACTTGCAACTGTTGAAAGTTGCAACTTGTATCCTATAATCTATTAACTATGCAAGTTAAATAAAATAAAGAGCTTTAAACACTAAAGTAAATAGCATTTTTGGTTCTACTATTAAAGATATGCCTAATATATACACAATAATTAATATTACTGTTAACTGAAGCAAAAAAAGTAAAAAATGTAAAATTATTTGAGAATCAATCATGTTGATAATTCTAATTAATTAAAAATTACTGCGATGCAATGATTTACAAGTAGGATTGACCTAATAGGAGCAATATGAAAATAATAATTCTAATAATGAAGATTATGCAGACAATGATGATGAAGAATAAACAAAATAAATTGAGAAAGCTCAGTAAATATGATTTTAATTTTGAACCCAATTGTTGGGTTAATTTTATCCGGCCCTGCTGGACCACTATGTTTGCACTACGCTGTCCCAAGGTGCTATACCATTGGGAATGAACGTACCGCTGTAATGCTGGTGCTGATTTACATGAATGGAGTGGACTGTATTTCGGGATATTTGAAAGTATGCACGGATATGAAATACATTAAGTGTAATAATATTATGTTACATGTTTCTATGAGTGGGGGGTGGCCGAAAAGGGTTATAATATTGGTTAATGTGTTAGTGGTTTTTGAGGTTTATAAAGGGGGGTTTATATTAAAATAAATTGATGTCTGGTCCATGCGGTCTGCTGAAGCAGGAGTAGGCTCTCATGTTGGGATAGTTGTGCTACTCACTGTGGGGTCCTTTCTTCTCTTCCTCCTCCTCCATGTTGCTCTCCGGGTTGCTTGTGGTCTCTACTCGACCATGGCCAACGCTATGTGCTTTGGTAAAAGGATGCACATGGTGTCCACAGCATACATTAGAAGTGGCTAATGGAGTCCTGGTCCCTTTGTTTTAACGGTCTCCCGCATTTGAACTGCATGGAGGTAGCAGATGAAAGATGAATATATGGAGGCAACCTCTATGGTGAGCCGAGTGATGACGTCACAGGTTGGCTGCTATGGGGGTTTACATCAAACAACCATTTAGACCTATTTATGTCTTACGTTATCTAGCATGTACATAAATTGTTAACTAGTTGTTTGATTAACTATTATATTCATATTACTATTCTAGGTAAAGTCTATTTATTGAATTATTTAGTTTCTTCTATTACTTTATGGTTGGATATTTTGATATGTAAGGAAGTGTTTTGAAAAAAATCCAAAATATGTGCACACACTTCTTTGTACAGGGCATTGCCCTATAACAAAGAACCAATAAATAAATAATAAAAATAACCTAGAAAAACCTGAAATGGATTTTTAAATAAAAACCTAAAAAGACCTATTATGCCCATTGCAAAAACCTAATTTGATGTTTATTTTATCCTAAAAATCCTGTCCCAAGTAATAACTTATGACCATAAGAGTAATAAGTAGTTTAATCATCACTCATAGTCCATAAATATTTCACTCTTTATTTTTTTTTATTTACTCGAATAATTTACAAAACTGATCGAATCTAACATTGCTACAATGTATCCAGTATTTAAAGCCTGTGATAAAGTATGGTGCCCCAGCCAGGTAAGAAGGGCTTTGCGGGTTTATCAGTGGCTTGAAATAAGGTAGGTAGATAAGGCCTTAGAAATGGGCTAGCAAAACTATCCACTATCTAGGATGAAAAACTCAACCGTCTTGTTGCTTATCTCGTTTAGTCGAGAAAGCCAACGAAGGGGCGGGGGGCTTTATTGTCAGAAAATTATTCGAATTTATAAGTCACGAGGGTTTAGATAACCGAACCTCATTGTAGCGTTTCCCCCGGGGAGGAAAACCTCATGACGTGTTTAAATAATTTGAAGGTAAAACAACGTTTTTTTAAACTTAAAAAAAAGTATTATATGAAATGATAATACATAATAGACCTGATCTTATTGTTTTGATGAATTTATCCGAAACGTTACGCGAAATAAGTGAAAAAATAAAATTTTATCTAGGATAAGATCATATAAATATATACATGTACATATATATATAGCAGAACTTGGATAATTCGAACCCCTAGGGACTGATGAAAAAGTTCGAAATATTCAACATTCGAATTACAATTAGTTACACGAATATTTTGACGAGATTTAAGATCATCCGCCTCTCTTTCTACTTCCCATTGGAGGTTCAGACTCGTAATAAATTCGAATTATCCAACATTTTATTCGAATTAACCAGGGTTTTTTGCATTGTTAAAGCATTAAATTCTAGTGACCGAAAGAAATATTCGAATTATGGAAGTTCGAATTATCCATGTTCCACTATATATATATATATATATAGGATGTCCTTTTTAGATGACCCGGCTGAATTTCTCTTGAACGGATAACGTTCTAATAAAACAAAAAAAATACGTGTTTCATCATTTTCAGTCTAGTTTAGGATTTTGACCTTTTTTTAGAAAACAAAAATTTTGGGGTACCCCAAACCCTATACAACTTTTAAATTTCAAATGGGATCCTATACTTTCCAATACATCATTTTAAAGCACATTTTACACAGAAATCAATGGTGCAATCAGATTTCAATTTGGTCAATTAATAACAAAGTTATGACACAAAGTTCGAAAGAAAATACATTTTGATTGTTCCGGTACTAATTACTTTAAACTGCTTTGCATTTCTTTTGTTACATGGGAAATAATTTGTAAATAAATAATTAACTTATTGGGTGTAATTCGTAATAAATGTTTCATTTAAGTTGCAGAGAAGAAACAGAATAAGCCCCTTTATGTTCGGTGAAGGTAGAGCTGTTTACATTTACTGATATTGTTTATCCAAAAGGTCTTAAGTAAGGGAACTTTAATTCCTGGAAATAGATAACTATTACAACAATGCCTACTTGCCTACATTCAGAATTAATCAGTTAGTCAAAATGAACCGAAGAGTGCAGATTTCCCGTGAGGAAAAAGTTGATATGTACCATTCTATTATTGAAAGTGGTGGTATCGCTCGTTGTGCAGCTGTGTTGTACTCCCAGAAATTTCCCGCTCGTCCTCAAGTGAGCCACAAAACATTTATTCGTGTTGCTCTCCTTTTGAGGAGATTTGGATTAGTTGCTGATCGACCAAGATATCGGCAGCGCAATTTCGACGAGGAACTGGATGTTTTATTGTATGTTATGGAAAATACAAATTCTTTTCTCCAAAATACCGGAAGGGTTTTAGGTTTTTCAAAGAACAAAATTAGAGATGTACTACGGACTTATAATTTGAAGCCTTATCGCTCTCATCCTGTCCAGGGGCTCTGGGACACTCATTACGACAGGTGTCTAACGTTTCTTGCACAAAGGTCGAGTTTGGTAGTTGATGAAAACATGCTTCATTATATCCTATGGACTGACGAATCAAAATTCACCACTAACGGTATGTTAAATCGTTGGATTTTTCGAACGTGGGCACAGGAATATCCCAGAATCTCCTATGCTTGTCATCACCAGGTGGTTCACAGTATCAACGTTTGGTGCGGACTTCTCGGATTTAAATTAATTGGTCCTTATTTCTACCGAAATAATTTAAATGGAGCTCAGTTTCTAAATTTCTTGAGAGAACAATTGCGGGCTTTACTAGAAGATGTACCTCTGCAGCATCGTCAAAGAATGATACTGGAGCCTGATGGGTGTCCCGCACACAATTCTCTGCAAGTGAGACATTACTTAAATCGGCACTACTGGAACCAGTGTATAGGACCTCACGGCCCCATATGTTGGCCTCCTCGGTCGCCCGATCTAACTCCGTTAGACTTTTTTTTGTGGGGACATTTGAAACATATCGTTTATGCTAATCATACTCCTGCAACATCAGTTGAAGAACTGCACCAAAGATTGAAAAATGCTTGACGATTGGTCTCTCCTCAGTCCATCGCACTCAGTACCAACGAAGAGTGGCTAAGAAGAGCGAATCTTTGGATCTTCAAAGAAGGCAGGCAGTTTGAACATGAGATGTAGGTTCGCCAACCTCTGCAGTTACGATGGAACTTTTTTAGTATTAAAAACAGTTAACAAAATTTATTGTCCTTTTTTCGACCTTTATGCCATAACTTTGTTATTAATTGACCAAATTGAAATCTGATTGCACCATTGATTTCGGTGAAAGAAATCCTTTAAAATGATGTATTGGAAAGTATAGGATCCCATTTGAAATTTCAAAGTTGTATAGGGTTTGGGGTACCCCAAAATTTTTGTTTTCTAAAAAAAGGTCAAAATCCTAAACTAGACTAAAAATTATGAAATACTTATTTTTTTGTTTTATTATAACGTTATCCGTTCAAGAGAAATTCAGCCGGGCCATTTAAAAAGGACACCCTGTGTATATATATATATATATATATATATATATATATATATATATATATATATATATACATGGTTACTGGTTAGTTGACCCACAACCTTCGCAAGGTAATAATTTTTGCAAAAAGAAACAATTTTAAGACCATATTGCCTTATCCAATGCTTAGCCGTTTTCAAGAAATCTAATATTTTAGGTTTTCTTTTTTTTTAAGGCACTTTAGCTTAAATTTTAAGTATTTTTTTATTTCTAGCAATTGAGCTGAAAGTTTATATTGTTTTTGTATGTATGTCATTCAGAATAAACTATTAATTAAATAAAACGATCAAAATTTTACGGAAAACTGATGGTATGACCCAATAACTAAAACTTACATTATTTTGTTCCTTAAACCTGAAACTTCAACTCTATCTCTCTTAAAAAAATATTTGTAGCTATTCCTGCAAGTAGTAAGAACATTTTTGTTTCTTAAGCTACAAAAAAAAAGGTATAATAGTCAGGTAAAATGTTTATAATTCTTAGGGAAAAAACTCATAAAAACTAAGAAAAGCTAGTGACACAAAAGAAAAGTGAATTATGAAAAATTAAAGAAATGATTCAAAAAACGTTGTAAGGAATATTTTCTTATTCAATATGGTCACCATTATTCCTAATACACCATCACAATCTCTGCCTTACTTCGCTTTTAGCACTTTCCTCCGAAAGAAAGTAGCTATTGAGATTGCACTCATGACGGAATTTTTAAAAAATTTCTTCGAATCTTTATCAATCCTACCTAGTAGACACCGAAAATGACCCCCGTTAAAATTTATATATATATATATATATATATATATATATATATATATATATATATATATATGTCTGTTAACACGATAGCGGCCAGAGTTTTTGTTTTTTCTTCACGAAACGTGGTATATAGCGTTCAATTAGCTAACGATTGAACGAGTTCGTTAACCACCAAAATCGGTCCACCGGGAGGGGGGGTTTACCCCGGACCCAAAACACTAATTTGACCATGCCAGCCGTAGTTTTTGTTATATTTGAACGAAACTTGGTATTCGTTATGTTGATCTAAAGAGAAAAATACTTTGGAAAAATAAACTAACTCGGTTCATTATGAGGGGAGTTTACCCCGGACCCAAAACACTAATTTGACTATGCCAGCCGTAGTTTTTGTTACATTCCAACGAAACTCGGTATTCATGGTGGTAATCAACAGAGAAAAATGGGTTGTAAAAATAAATTAAATCGGTTTATTTGGGGGGGGGGTTACTCCGGACCTAATTTACTAATATACTCATACCGGTCGTAATTTCTACTGTATTGTAACGAAACGCGGCATAAGTCTTGGGTATCTCATGAGAAAGAAGTGTAGTAAAAATGAAGTAAACAGGTCTATTGGAAAGGAGGGTTTACTTTAAACTGTTTCATTAGCCCGCCAGACGTAGGTTCCCAAAGCCGCCGCGAGGATCGCTATCTCCCACTAGGGGGACTGTATCCTGTTCCTGCGTCAGATCAAAAGACGGAATATGAAGTTTTTTTGTATTTAGTAAGTAGTGTAGTATCATGTATAAACGTAACTCTGGACGCCAATCATTTACAAAATTAATAATTCTCATAACAAATGTAAATGAGCAGAACACTTCACCTCTCTATTTTATTTATAAAGGTTATTTAAAGCAAATTATTCAGTAATGTAGTCTACACTACAAATATTCTGAGGAAAGTGCTTAGTTATGCAGCTCCTGCGTGACGGACTTTTATTAATAATATGGCTTTTCAGCTGTCCGGATATTTTATTGTGTTGAGTGCAACTTAAATTACCTGTCTAAATAAGTTATTTGTTTGTCAAACTGTTTTTCCAAGAGTTATAAACATTTTACCCGACTATTGTAAGTTTTTGTGTAGCTTAATAAACAGAGATATTTTTAGTATAACTTGCAGGAATAGCTACTAATATTTTTCTTAAGGGAGATAGGTTTGAAGGTACGGTTTTAGAAGTATACAAATGTAAATTTTAGTTATTGGGACGTTCTATCTAACAACGTCTTTTATTTGTTGTTCTTCTTTTTTTTTTTTTTTGTACATATTTTTTGTTTTCAATGTGTTTACTACTGTCTTTGAGTATGATTCTTGCAGAACTTATTCCAGTAGAGAAGCAGCTGAAAATATTGATAAGTCATTAATGATGGTCTTTATTGTGATCTATAAAACTGAACACAAAAGCATGCTCTTGTGGGCTATATCTTGCTATCTTGGACTACGGTCGAGAGTTTATCATCGGCTGAGAAGTATTCCAAGAAGTCCTCACTATTTTCCTGAGGACCCTCGTCAAGAGATAAAAGTTCTGAGTGCCTTCCTTTCAGTCTCTCCTGATTTGATAACTCTTCACAACTTGGCAAGAGGAAAGGGCAAAGATTTACTGGCGTATTGGGTCTTCATGCGGAATAATAAACCGATTTCGCCCTTTTGACATGTAGTATATCTAAATATTTATTTTTATATGATTCGAATATATAGTAACGAAAGTGAGTATGGTCCACTCGGTAGCGAAAAAAAAAATAATTTAGTAATAATAATGTATAATGTTAAGGCAAGGACCGACTGATGGGCGCAGTTTCTAGGGCTTTACGACCCTCCCTTCTTCAGTAACAATACATTGCACACACAACACAAACAGTACACTGACACAAGGTACCGACAGTTCACAACCCAGGGTCACCTTCCCTGGGTGCTCTACCTGGCAGTAGGTATAACCCACACAAAGTAGAATGAAAGTCCATTGTAAGCACGCTCAAATCTGGAGTAAGATCTGCTCCAGAGGGTATAAATTCCAGACCTTAACATGGGAAGCAGTGCGAGCGGTTCTCCGATGCCACACTATCCCGTAAGATTAAGGATATTTAAGAAGTATATAATCAAGGACTGGCTTCAGCTTGTTTGATAGTTATCCTTCTCCCGCTCCAGTCAGGAAGTGGCCAAGAAATGCACAACAACGCTTGCATTAGACTGGATACATGCATAGTGCAGTCATGCGAGTGTATTACCTCACCACCAAAAACGGACTAGAAACAGCATTCTGCACAACTGGATGCAGTGAGACCCGTACGATACTTATTAAATATCCGGCAAATGTATGTACACGTACGTACATATTATTTATTTCGGTTGGATACGAATCTCCCGAAGTAAATTCAATCACACGGAAGCGGAGGAAACCCACCCCGATCATGTATAATGTGAATATACAGATAATAATAATGTGTAAGGTAAATACATACATTAAAATATATATAAATACAAATTTGAACCACCTATATTTTCGTGATCTATGGGGTCTGAAACGAGAAATTTTCTGGTCGGCACTTCTGGATTGCGTTATGGGGTCAACCTCATAAGCGGGTTTCCTCCCTACCGAGCAAGAGAGGAACCTTGCTAATAGACATAATTTAACGCAATGATATATACATAATGTGAATAAACACATAATAATGTAATGAGATATATATATATATATATATATATATATATATATATATATATATATATATCCATAACGTACTTGTTACGAAATGTAAGGTGTACATTGCCAGGAAGTGGAACACCAACAAATAAGAAATAAAATAAAAAATATGAACATTGTTGCATTTATTGTCGGATTTTCGCCGGAATATTTATTTATTTGTGGCGATTATAAATCATCTCTACAGCTATTTTAATATTAGGTAATTCTAAAAAAAATTTGAATTTTGAATTTGGATTTAATCTTCTAATTAATATGTGTAGCAGTATCGCCTCCGACCTTCCAAAAAAGCTCTTCTATCGCAAGGCTGCCATTCTTTCTAAATGTCCACAATGGAGCTAGAATATATCTTGAGCCCATTCCTGTAAAATGCATCCTCCTAATTCCGATTGAGTATAAATTAATGTTATTTCTTTGGGACAAATTACCTACAGATTATCATCATTTTCCATCCAGGATACGTCTGATGACTTTTCGATTGTGGACCCACGACCAAAGAGACGGAAATCTAATTGATTATTGGTTTAATTCTTCTGTATCGGTTCTTCATCAGACCATTTGTTAAAAGTCATCATTTTCCATCCAGGATACGTCTGATGACTTTTCGATTGTGGACCCACGACCAAAGAGACGGAAATCTAATTGATTATTGGTTTAATTCTTCTGTATCGGTTCTTTATCAGACCATTTGTTAAAAGTCATCATTTTCCATCCAGGATACGTCTGATGACTTTTCGATTGTGGACCCATGACCAAAGAAACGGAAATCTAATTGATTATTGGTTTAATTCTTCTGTATCGGTTCTTCATCAGACCATTTGTTAAAAGTCATCATTTTCCATCCAGGATACGTCTGATGACTTTTCGATTGTGGACCCACGACCAAAGAGACGGAAATCTAATTGATTATTGGTTTAATTCTTCTGTATCGGTTCTTCATCAGACCATTTGTTAAAAGTCATCATTTTCCGCCTCTTCAAGATCGAACCCCGTTGACGGCTCTTCCGAGGTGCTGATAACCATTGACGCATACATAAACCTATTATCTTTCAAGAAGCTTCTTCAACAGATTAATGTCAGATTTCAAACTTCACAGCTCATTGATGCCCCTTCAGGAATTCATCCCATCTAATGTTGTTATATTAATTTTAAAAGCCTCTTCAGAATAAAGCCTTCATTCGGTAAAACGTGTATTATTTCCTCCTACAACATTTAACAAACATTTTCTATTGACATCTCTAAATATCCCATTCTCTACTTTCAATTATATGTTGCATATTCTAGAGGAATGAAGATATAAAGTTACATAAACGATAGAATTTATGAAGAATACCTGTAATTTGGTATCTGCCCAAACTGATATGGGTTCAATATATATATATATATATATATATATATATATATATATATATATATATATTATGGCTCCGACCTACCATAATTTTGGTTGGTTATACATCGAGCCCCTCTAATTAGGAACATGTGTTAATACAGTCCATCGGTTAGGAATCGAGGTTTACTCCGAAATCAAATTACTATTAATTTCCGTTCTCTTCTAGGTTTTTTATTTCGTGTCTAACAAATAGGAAGAATAGATATTTACCTGTGAAATATGCAAGACAAAAATGTAAATGTACAATTGGCGTAATTTTTGTGCACGTTCAACGAAAGTGGGACGTAGAAAGGTGTGGACAATTCGAAACTTGCTAGCTGGTAAAAAATTCGAAACTTGGTTGATATATCACTTTGAGTCGTAGGAAGGTGTATAGAATTCGAAACTCACTGGGTGTATGGAATTCTAAACTAGCTAGTTATATACAGAATCGAAACTGGGTTGCCATATAGCAATAGAACGTAGCAGGATGTATAGAATTCGAATCTAGGTTGCCATATAGCAATGGAACGTAGGAAGGTGTACAGAATGCGAAATAAGCTTGGTATATAGCAATGGAACGTAGCAAGGCTTATAGAATTTGAATCTAGCTAAGTGTATAGAATGCGAAAAGAGCTTGCTACGTATATAGCAATGGGACGTAGCAAGGTGTAGAGGATTCGAATCTAGCTAGGTGTATAGAATGCGTAATGAGCTTGCAATATAGCAATGGGGCGTAGCAAGTTGTATAGAATTCGTAATTACCTTGATGTATAAAGCTAGCAATTTATAATTCGATATGTATAAGTGGAAGTAACCATTTTCAAGAATAAAACAATTAAATCATATACTTTATTTCTATGAACTAAAGTGCTTGTTAATATTTCTCTGTGATTGAGATGGAAGTTTTTCAAATAATCATTTTCATGGCGTTATTGAATATTTCTTTAAATTTATATTTAATATTATTTTTTTCCTTTTTATAATATCCGCTAAGAACTTACTATACCGCGACTGAGCTTTGAACGAGTGGATGAATGTGTATAAGTTGGCTGAGGTTTGGGCCTATAGTACACACACCAAACACGCCGAGGGGTGTGTTGAATTTTAGATGGATTCAGCTTGTCGGGTCATACATAACACATAGAATACAAATACACTCTCATAGTCATTCAGATTACATTTGGACAGCAAACACTTTCACTTTCATCCTCCACAGATTCTAGGCTCATATGAACAGCTTCATCATTCCAGAACATCTTTTTTGTTTCCGTGATCTTGTGGAGATTATGATATTAATTCTCAATATTTTACTTTCGAAATAAAAGAACATTTAGAAGAAATTGTTGACCACGGAAATAGTAGAGGTTTAGTCATTATAGTTAATACAAATCAAATTTACTATGAAAATAAGTTTTATTAATGCTAAAATGGTGGCTGGAGTTTCAAGCGTTCATTAAGGCTATGAAGAGGATAAAATCGATCCGTTTGGAAGTGGCTACATATCGCACTAATATTAATGTTTTTCCGTTAGTGACTCATTTTCAGTTAAGTTTTTTTTTTTTTGTTTTTTTTTTTTCTTTTTTTTAGTTGTTTAACGTTAGGTGCGATATCCCTTTAAGATAGGCTTCCAAATACTTTATTCTTCCATTAAAACTACACACGTTTAGTATGGATGTCTCGCAACATCCTCCCAAATTCACACATTAAACTTTCCCACGAGGCTCAAGATATCTTAGGCCTGTGTTCAGTTATTCCCGGAAAGAACAAATTGTACAACAAAGTAAGGAGTGTCAACAATCATTATTTTCACTATATCTAATGTATTTATTTTTTAGTATTTATTCACTTTCTAATTATTATTTTCTTTTAAATTTTTATTTTTAGAAGAATGTGATTTTTTTTTTTTAATTTCTTAATTTCAATTAATTTCTTTCAGTATTTTTACCGGTTATTTTTGAAAGTCACTTATTTATTGATTTAAGGTTTCAACATTAGTCATTCTGCTAATGACTAATTCTTTGAAAGTCACTAATTCAGCGAAAGTCACATAGGTAACCATTGTAGTTTCCTATTCTACAGATTTTAATTAAATGAATTTTTATTTTTTTAAAAAAAAAGGTCTCTCCTCTTACCTACTACTGTAGCTATTATGATGAACCCGAGGATCAAAGATAGTAAGACGATGGAGATTATGGAAGGTTCCGGAGCTGCATCGAAATCTGTCTTGTTGCTGTACGCCGTGGTGTTCGCAATGGCGGCGATGAAGACATCTTGTGGCGCAGGCCTGGAGTCGTTAGGCCATTCCGACCACACCTCGTTTCGCCAGCTGCTCTCCGTGGTCAGGTTGAGGAAGGTGTCCTGGTAGGCCGTGGTCGCTAGTGACGTCACAGTGGTCAGCCGCCGCTCCTTCCAATGCCAAGGCCAAGGGCGGCGGGCGTGACGTTTAGTCAGCGACATGTGGATGTCTACTGTCTCACCTCATAGCAAGCGGCGCCACGCCGTCTGAAACACAAGCAAATCACCAACGTAATTACTATTGGTTAATGGTCTGTTTCGCTACATGGACAATATTGTTCAAGAGATAGCAACAAAATATGAGCATGATCGAATAACCGGCTGGTTTTTGGCTGGATATTGGAGGAAACTTTATTTATTGGGGACAAGAATAGCTACTCTTGCAAGTAAGTCTGTAAAATTTGGAAATTACAGCCGAAAAAGCCTGGATAGTATTTAATTATTTAAGTGTTTATATAGCTTAGCTATTATTAAAGGATTACGGAAAAGCTGCTCCCAGAGATTTTTCGCGGGACGAAGTCAAACAATAGCGTTGAAAAAGTCAGTCGAAAAATTCATTCTTGTGAACGCGATGGAATACCCGTCTGAACCTTTTGAACTAAGCGTTAACAATCATTTCATATTAAATAAAGTAAATTCCAAAAGCAAGACCATAATTGAATCTAAAGCAGTGCAAGATGACGAAATGACACCGGTTTCACAATTTTGCAAAACTTGGCCGCTTGGGAAGATGCCACCAGAAGTGTCTACCTGAGAGTCCTGATATTGCAATCATATTGCTTTTGGAATTCACGGTATTTTTTTAAGCTATAGATTATTGCATAGTCACAAGGATGTGTTCAATCATATCCCGAAGCATCAATTTTCCGACCTTGTCCCGTAAAAATCTCTCGGGATACTTTTCCATTATTCCTCAATAAAAGGTAGGCTACACAAAACTTTTGAGGTGGGAGTCGGCCAATCTTTAGTAATTTAAAATAATTGTGTTACCGTTTACTAACGCACCAGGCAGGCCTGGCCAGCGATGTTACCTAAAATATCTTACAATATGACTGAATTACTCCGCGATGGAAGCAAATATATAGATAACATACCGAACTACCTCAACAAGACCAACCTACTAAACAAATTATAATTATAATTAAACATGAACAAATTATAACAGGACATACACACATATATGTGTAGGTATTTTATTTGTCTTAAAATGTTAAAACTATACAGCCGTACTATACTAAAATCTTACATTTGACAATATAAAACTAACAGGAGTGTGAAACCTCCTTCAACCAACTTAATTGATTATTTGTATAAACTTTATGCATTATTATAATATTGATTTTTCATATATTCAAGTATATTGTAATATTGTATTCTCTTATAAATAGATGTGTATATAAATTTCAATTTGTATATTTGGGCAAAAATGTGTAAAATGAGATTGTATTTAATTAGATGTAATTTTTGTATGTATATTATATAAGTAATTTTTGTTCTGAGCGAGTCGCCTTAGTTACGGTCGCTCATAAATAAATTAATAAAATATCTTAGATCCAGCTGGGAGTCGGACTAATATGTCAAACAAGGGTATCTTCTTGGCCTCGGCATTCTATGATATCAGCACTGCTAAAGTAGGTAGACAATACAGAGCGATAAGTAGGTTTGAAACTCCGTGCCCAACAGATTTCACTTCACAATAACAGAATCCATCACAATTGTTCAAAATGAAGAAGCCATGATGTGGTGTTATCCCGCTTAAGAATAGGACAAATAAACCTCACTCACCCCTTCCTTATGTAAAAGAACCAATATGCATCTCGTGTAACATGTAATTCAATATAAAACATATCTTGATGGATTCCAAAATTTATCACTAATTAGAAGAGCAAAATCGGCCGGAAGACGCTCTTGATAAAGTTTTAGAATCCAGATTCGGCATTAGAATGCGTAGTTATTCTGTTTCTCTTGTTTTATTTGTATTATTGTTTGCTTCTAAAGATTTTATTTATTTCAGGAAAAGTCTATATTTTCGTTGTTTACGAATCCCTGAGAACAAGGTTGAATAACTTTAGTTTTGACCATAAATGGAAGATATCCTTACAATCTTAAAATAAATGCTACCATGGAAAATTGATTTTTTAATTAGCTCAATAAAATTAAGAAAGGTACATACCTAAAGAATGATTGTTAAAATTAGGGTGGCTATTTTAAATTAGTAAATTTTGGAGGATCTAAGGGCAAGAGATAGCCTATAAATCTCTGAATAAGATCTAAGACTCCCTCAGTGATCTAATAGAGTACTGAAAAATTTATCCCAGGCCACCTGAAGTCACGTAGTCTATTATATCAAGCAGATATACCACTTAATGGAAAAACGCTTCAGATACTGGTAGTTTCAAGAACAGGTGTTTTCGATGAAAACGTCTTGGCGTTTGGTTAAAACTGCTTCTACAAGGGTATGGCAGTACAGAGTTGGGCAAACGTAAGCGCGCGCTAATATCTAATACCTTCCCGCTAATTTAGCGGTACTGATAAGAGCCTGCGCTAACGATTAGCGCATAGCGACGGCAGTGCGCTAAGCGCTAATTCACCTCTAATGTTTATCTTGTATATCTTTGTAGCTAACTAGGAGGAATATTGAAGGTGGAATAAAAAAAGGATATTGGAAGTGTTATTACAAAGGATATTGAAGGACGTATTTGGAAGTATATAGGAGGTGGTATTAGGAAGGATATAGAAGGTCGTTTTAGGAAGGATATACAAGGTGGCATTAGGAAGGCTATAGAAGGTGGTATTAGGAAGTAGTACCAATATCCTTCCTAAACTCGCCTTTAATATCCTTCCTAATACCACCTTCTTTACCCTTTCTGATACCATCTCCAATATCCTTCCTAATGCCACCTTCTTTACCCTTTCTGATACCATCTCCAATATCCTTCCTAATGCCACCTCCAATAACCTTCCTAATGCCACCTCCAATATCCTTCCTAATACCGCCTTTAATATTCTTCCTAATGCCACCTTGTATAACCTTCCTAATACCACCTCCAATACCCTTCCTAATACCACCTTCTATATCCTTCCTAATACCACCTCCAATATACTTCCAAATACCGCCTTTAATATCCTTTCTAATACCACCTTCTATATCCTTCCTAATGCCACCTTGTATATCCTTCCTAAAACGACCTTTTACATCCTTCCTAATACCACCTTGTATATCCTTCCTAATACCACCTCCTATATACTTCCAAATACGACCTTCAATATCCTTTGTAATAACACTTCCAATATCCTTTTTTTATTCCACCTTCAATATTCCTCCTAGTTATCTACAAACATATTTCAACATTATAGGTGAATTAGCGATTAGCGCACTGCCGTCACTATGCGCTAATCGTTAGCGCTGGCTCTTATCAGTACCGCTAAATTAGCGGGAAGGTATTAGATATTAGCGCGCGCTAACGTTTGCCCAACTCTGTGGCAGTACTGCGGTGAGACCCAACAATACTGAAACTAAATTAAAGTTTTTTACATGACTTTAACATTTCAACAGGATAAGCAAGTGACTGACCGGTACTACAATGGACCTATAAAGCAGGCAGACTAGACACAAAATAAAACCCGAATACAACTTCCAATACCATCCACTACTTCTGACACACGATAAACAAATATTCTACGAGGTCATGAAATACACTTTCTCCCCTGTATCAGCCATGGTCGAGACCGCATAGAAAGCCTGCCACAGACACCCTATATCCCGACACCATTTTGCCTTCAAATGTTTTTATACTGCAAAATGAAATCTTCTCGTATTTTTAATCACTCGCTTAGCTTACTCCATCACACATATCGCACTAGTATTTCTAAAGTGACACAATTAAAAATAAAACTCAACTGAAAATGTGTCACTCTTGCCTACATAGGGGGCATAGCATTAAGACAGTAATTGTGACACAAGCTCTGTAGCTAGGTGCATACAGTTTTGATGGTTAATAAAAAGATATTTGCCCTGTCTTTCATAGTCATAACTGAAAAATTGATTGCTTGAATTGATTTTTGAGTTGTGTCACTTTAGAAATACTATTGCGATATACAGAGGAACATGGATAATTCGAACTTCGATAATTCGAAATCGTCTTTAATTCGAATATTTCTCTCGGTCCCTAGAATTTAGGGCATAACCAATGTAAAAAAAATCGTGGTTAATTCGAATAAAATTTTGGATAATTCGGATTTTTTTATTTGTGCCTTGAATTTCTGGTGTACAGTTCAATGACTTGTTGATTTAAGATGTCGAAGCCTAGAAGTTATAAAACTTTAACGTTATCAGAGAAAATAGCTGCGATTAATGAAGTTGAAAAAGGAAAATTTCCAAGGAAAATTCCTCCTAACACTTTACCAACTTACCTGAAAAATAAAGAAAAAAATCTTGCCCATAAAATGCCTTTTTTTGAAAACAATAGACTTTTATTTATACTTTTTTTATAAATTATTTATTACTTACGTACGTAATCATCAATTTATGAAATGTTTGTTATTGTTTAAATAAAATGTATGTATTTTTTTAAATGAAATAATGTGAAATTATGAAATTCGATTTTTTACTCCTTTATTTTCAAAAACTTTTGTAATTCGAATTTTGGATAATTCGAACTTTTTTATCGGTCCCTAAGGGTTCGAATTATCCAAGTTCTACTTCTTGTATCTTGTATATTCTAGAACTACGATTATTAGGAAGAAACCCTACTAAGGAGGCGGACTCAATAACTCGAAATTTCATCGTCGAAAATATGACCCATATATATAAATCTACAAATATATGTATATATATGTTGCTTTTGTCGGACCATGCTTCACTTTCTACAAACATTGTTCCATATTAATAAAAATTCAGCAAAATATATTGCACAAATAAAGACATTTTTTTAACAAGCGGCACTGCACAGTTTATTTTGGCCTAATTCAAGCGAAAATTCGTAAAAGAATCTAGATTTCATCATAAAATTCACATTATCATAAAATTAAATACGTAATGTATTAAAAGGCATATTCAATACATGGGTTTGTTGGAATATAATATTTAAATCTAAATATTTTTTTAACTTTAGTTAAATTGTTTATTTTTTACAAAACGAACCTATAGTTTCATATTTCAATTTATGGTCATAATTCTTCTAGACTTCGATTCCAACTGTGTCATTGAGAGAAGACTATGAATGTTCACTTACTTTCAAACGGCCTTTAATACACTGGAGTCTGGGAAAAAGTTTTCTTATTCCAGCAGATAATGTTTGTACAAGTGTCCCAAAAGGACCTAAAAAAAAAATCAGTCCCGTAACAGGCCACGAGGGCCCTGAGGGGCAGATACTATAGAGGTGTCTGATTCATGACCATAAGGCACACTAGGAATATGGTGTGGTCAGTACTATGCTCCGGCCGCCTGATTTTCCCCTTGGCTGCTTCGACTGCTAAAGTCATTAGCACCCAAGGCACACATTATTAGATTAATTAAAGGCCGGGTTGGCCTAGGGACGGTCAGGGAGGCCGAATTCAACCCATGATCAAAAGAACTAGAACAAAAAATCTTTAGTGCTTGCTCGGGATTTGAACTTAGGTCCTCCAACTTATTAGTCCAGTGCTCTTACCACTGAGCTAACCTCGCCCCCTAAAAGGACCTAAAGTGATCCTAACAAACGCGGTGCATTGTTATTGATAATAGTTGCTGGCATTATAGTTATGTCAGAAGAGGATAAACAAATGTATAAATATTTGAGTTTAAGAGAATATAAACGGTTATTGTAGGTTTTATATAGATATAAAAAGGATATGAAATATTCGAGGGCTTTAAAAGCCCAATATTAAAGGTTTTTACTTGAATAATTCTCCGAGAGCTTTAGACAAATGAGAGTATTTTAGGGGGTCGTTAAGCTGTGAGTTACCTCCTGCCCCCAGAACCTATATCCCACCCCCAAGTTCTTGCTCGACGGAAAGGGCAGAATTAGTGGAAACAGATTAACAGTTCCTACAAAATTCCCGAATAGTTCTGCTTAAACTGACGCGAATGTTTCGTGTCGCTATAGAAGCTAAAACCGTATACCTATCTTTAAGATATCTTCAACATTTAACACATATCATCACCGGATCAAGATGTAAAATAAAATCCTCAAGTTTGAAAAACTTATTTGTGAAATTTGAAATTTCAATTTACAAGGGAACATCCCTAAGTGTCCGGAACCGATTTTAATGAAACTTTGTATATTTATTAAATACTGAAAAATAATCGATATATATATGTATATATATATTTTTATATCGGCCCAATCGAACGTTTAAGCGGTGAAACCACTATCTAGGCGCACGGTAGTGCGCCAGGCCAAGTTCCGGCCTAAGCATACTGTGTGTATATTACAGGCGGTCTTAGAGCCGATTTTTACCCTCTCATAACTTTCAACCAGGTGAAGATAAATTTATGAAATTTTACACAGGTATTAAACTACTGGATGTGAGTAAAACTGGAAATTTTCATAATTCTACATCGAATAGTTTCTGAGATATAAGCGATCGAAAATCGGGATTTATAGGACTCACTCACTCACTCACTCACTCACTCACTCACTGACTCATCAAAATTATTAGGCACTTCCCATGATGCTAGAGACTTGAAATTTTGCATGAAGATAGATATGAAGGTGTTATTAAAGGAAAAAATCGAAAAATCGCGAAAAGTTGTGTTTGACTCCGCTTCCGGGGCGGGGGCGTGCCAGTTTTGTACTTCCATCGGAAACCCGTCATTCCGTCCGAAACCCATGATGTGGAGTATCAAATGAATTGTCTCGGTATGAAGAACCTATATTTGATGTTTTAAGAAACAAATAGAGACGCATACAGGCTCGGTAAAAATCTTATACCAGCTTTCTGTCTGTATGTTTGTTCCTCTTACAAATCCGTACCGTTTGACCGATTTTGACCAAACTTGGGACACAGATGGGTCTTGATACGGGGAGAATCATAGGCTAGGAAAAATTGTCTATCAGCAGTCTGTTTGTCTGTTTGTTCCTTATACAAATACACACCGTTTGACCGGTTTTGACAAAATTTGACACACATGTCGGTCTTTATCCGGGTAGTGCCATAGGCTAGTCAAAATCGTCTATCAGCTGTCTGTCTGCATGTTTGTTCCGTACACAAATTCACACCATTTGACGGATTTTGACCAAACTTGGCACACAGGTAGGCCTTGGTCCGGGGAATGCACTAGGCTAGGTAAAAAAGGTCTTTCAGCTGTCTGTCTGTATGTTTGTTCCTTATACCAATTCACACCGTTTGGCCTATTTTGACCAAACTTGGCACGCAGGTAGGTCTTGATACGGGAGTGACATATTACCTATGACGTTTTCTACTTTTTGCTCCATCGAAATGCCATCATTCCTTCTGAAACCCATCATGTGGGGTATCAAATGAATCGTCTTGGTAAGGAGAACCTATATTTGATGTTTTAAAAAACATTTCGACACATCTTAAAAACAGTTCTGACTTCTTTCTTAAATGTAGTAAATAAAGTCGTAGGGGTTCACTGCATAATATACTTCAAAACAGATACTAAGTTTTTCAAAGTCGAGTCATTTTTGTTCTTATATTTTTCTTGAAGGCCTTCTACACTTTCCCTATTGTGATCTTTATCCTCGGGATAAGGTTCCTGTGTTTTACTGTGTAATAGTTTAGTAAAGAGAGCAATCAATTTGTCCTCTAAAGTAATGTCATTTGGAAGAGCTTCTAACTTTTCTAGTCTAGTGATTAGATGTATGTAGGTTGATTATTGGTATCAAATATCAAGCAGTATGGAGAACCTTATGCAGAATCCAAAGACCCTGGTTTTATATGAAGTACAAAAGCCAGTAGGTATGCGGCAACTAAATTCTATTTAATACTTAGAAAAAAGCAATGAGATCCCCAAAAAAACATAAATGTGAAATAGAGGCCAAGTTCCTGCCACCACAAAGAAACACTCCCTTCCTCAAAAATATCCCCTCCTAAAACCCCCCAAAAACACCTTACCATTCTACACTCCAAAAAAGTAGTATGGGTTGGTGTATTAATTCAACCAAAAATATTTGCCAATACAAGAGATGATACAAGAAAGAAATGGCCAAGTTCATTACTTGGAAGACCTCATAGTTACTTACTAAGAACAGTAAAGACACTTCAACTGACCTTTAAAAACAACAATAAAAATACTTATATCCAGTTACTAAAATATCACTTTCCTCAACCAGGTATATTCTTAAACTTGGCAATGTTTTTTTTGTGCCGAAATTATCTTTAGATAAAAACTAAACATTGCCAAGTTTAAGAATATACCTGGTTGAGGAAAGTGATATTTTAGTAACTGGATATAAGTATTTTTATTGTTGTTTTTAAAGGTCAGTTGAAGTGTCTTTACTGTTCTTAGTAAGTAACTATGAGGTCTTCCAAGTAATGAACTTGGCCATTTCTTTCTTGTATCATCTCTTGTATTGGCAAATATTTTTGGTTGAATTAATACACCAACCCATACTACTTTTTTGGAGTGTAGAATGGTAAGGCGTTTTTGGGGGGTTTTAGGAGGGGATATTTTTGAGGAAGGGAGTGTTTCTTTGTGGTGGCAGG
The DNA here is from genome assembly GCA_946811695.1 of Gonocerus acuteangulatus. Taxonomy (NCBI): domain Eukaryota; kingdom Metazoa; phylum Arthropoda; class Insecta; order Hemiptera; family Coreidae; genus Gonocerus; species Gonocerus acuteangulatus. The sequence goes on along the minus strand of OX328129.1, from coordinate 56,220,232 downwards.
AACTTGGCCTCTATTTCACATTTATGTTTTTTTGGGGATTCCAAATAACACCTCATATATTCGAATTTTTGAACTATCATAGATAGAAAAAAGTGTTATAAAGAAAAAAAAATGTATGGTATTTTACCTACAAAACAAATATGTAAAGAGATTGTTTAAATAATAATTTATTTATAACAAAAACATTCTTTGCGCCTTTTTTTTACTCGACATCATAATTTTTGTTATGAAACAAAAAAATAAGAATACGTTGCTGAATTCAACGATGTATGATGTGTTTAATTTCCACCTCAGAATTTGGCGTATATCAGTATGATAGATGGGCACACTCCACAATCATCGGCGCGGTTATCGTACTTTTATAAAAAAACAAATAAATCAAACTTGATAGCTATATATATCGTTGAATTCAGCAACGTATTCCTAATCTTTTGTTTCATAACAAAAATGTTGATATCGACTAAAAAAGGCGCAAACATTTTTTTTTTTCTATAAATAAATTATTATTTGAAAAATTAGTTTACGTATTTGTTTTGTATGTAAAATACCATAAAATATATCCTTATAACATTTTTTTTAAATCCACAATAGTTTAAAGTTAGAATATTTGAGTTGTAATTTGGATGGGTGGTTAACCTCTTAAACGTTCGATTGGACTAATATAAAAAAATACGCATCGATTAATGTCCCGTATTTAATAAATATGTATACAAAGTTTCATAAAAATCAGCTCCGGACACTTGGGGATGATTCCTTGTCAGTTTTGCCAATCTCATGTCATACTTAGTGTTCAAACAGGGTATCTTCGTTTGGATATCATAGTTTGGCTAGCTTATTCATATAATAGTGCAATATATCTGCATATAGCATAGTTTCATATTTATATGACATTACTTTCATTTAACCATATTTAACACGTCGACTGCCGTCTATGAGATAACTCTTTCTTTTCTATGAGACAAACTACGAGTTATATTTTCCTATGTTTACTTGCCAGTTTTATGTAGCTACGATTAAACTCGAAATACATCATTGCTACTATCGAAGGTATAATTTTATTCTTATTATTTAATTTATTCTTCTGATAGTCCGAAATTCTTCGGTCTCACAGTGTTTTAGTAGAATATTTAGTCATTTAAAGATATGACTTATATTTCTATGATATAAGCTGTGGGACAAATACGCACCAATTTAATCAAATCTTGTAAACATAGTTTAGTATTATTCGAAAATGTATATAATACAATTACATTTTATATTGACAATGTAGAGTCATTAGTCCCAAAGAAAATTATATGTAAATTTTAAATAATTATTTTTAATTATTGCTGTTTATTTTTTTTTTAATTTAATATTTTTATTTTATGTTTTTGCCTAACTTCAATATTATATCGCCTCATAACTACTCACAGCCAAAAATAGTCTCATCATTTAACTTTTTTAACAACTTTCCTTTTTCGCAAGGAAACATTTTTCGCAGGTGGCAGTTTGTACTCCTTTTCTGTTACTCCTTTTATGATCCTTTCATCATTTGTATTAATTATTTTGAAGCGCCGGACTCTTTTAGCACGTTAGAGCAATGCTTGCACGTAGTACGTGAACAGAGGTAAAATGTAATTGAAAAAATTAATGCATTAAGACTCATAGGCTTCAGTAGCCCAATAGTTGATACGCCAATAAGCACTAAACAAAACAGATTAAGACACATTCTGATTATTTTTGTGATCCAGCTTTTTGGTTTTTATTCAAACTCTTATTCTTACATCTACTAAAGTAAGTTTTAGAATTAATTATTTTTTATAAATGTCATCTCGAGAATACCATCCATAAATACACATTACTTTTTTCGTACACTTCCTGTACAATAATAATTATTATTGAAATAAGAAAATGTTTTACTAGTACAAAAATTTGTTAAAATGATATTTTTTTTTTTTTTCTTAAATCTCATATCTCATATAATATTTCTAAGCTTATGATAGCTGTATAGGGAGAATATTTTACAAAGGGCAGAGACTTATGTCGTTATTCGCTCAAAATCAAGAAAAATTCAATTCCCCTGATATACATTTATAATGTTTTACTGAATATTCATGGGTATTTTGGTTGTTGGAACTTTTGAATTCTCGTTCTAAAAATTGAAGGATGGACTGTGACTTTCATCCGAACGAACTTAGGGACTTAATGGATTTCTAAACAACATTTTCTCTTTCAAGTTTTCAAAAATACTCTAGAGCTATAAGAACTAAAAAGCGCTAAGATGACGCAGTTCCTGCGAGTCTGATAGCTGTAATCAACTGGTAGCTGAATTATCTTTTTTTTTTTTTTCAACATTCTCTTCTTTCTCATAAGTAGTTGATTACGGTATTTTCCGGGTTTTCTTGCATGAAAGTTATAAATAATGTGATGACCTAAATTGTTCAGTTAATTACAAATGGACGTTAACATTTAAATAAAATAAATGTAAGTTAAGATAACGGCTTTAGGTCTGGGTTTAAAACTCTGTTCATAATGTATGTATGACTGACTTACTCGTCAAATAAATAGAAAACACATTGGAATGTAAGTTAAGATAACGGCTTTAGGTCTGGGTTTAGAACTCTGTTCATAATGTATGTATGACTGACTTTCTCGTCAAATAAATAAAAAACACATTGGAATGTAAGTTAAGATAACGGCTTTAGGTCTGGGTTTAAAACTCTGTTCATAATGTATGTATGAATGACTTACTCGTCCAATAAATAGAAAACACATTGGAATGTAAGTTAAGATAACGGCTTTAGGTCTGGGATTATAACTCTGTTCATAATGTATGTATGACTGACTTACTCGTCAAATAAATAAAAAACACATTGGAATGTAAGTTAAGATAACGGCTTTAGGTCTGGGTTTAAAACTCTGTTCATAATGTATGTATGACTGACTTACTCGTCCAATAAATAGAAAACACATTGGAATGTAAGTTAAGATAACGGCTTTAGGTCTGGGTTTAAAACTCTGTTCATAATGTATGTATGACTGACTTACTCGTCCAATAAATAGAAAACACATTGGAATGTAAGTTAAGATAACGGCTTTAGGTCTGGGTTTAAAACTCTGTTCATAATGTATGTATGACTGACTTACTCGTCCAATAAATAGAAAACACATTGGAATGTAAGTTAAGATAACGGCTTTAGGTCTGGGATTATAACTCTGTTCATAATGTATGTATGACTGACTTACTCGTCCAATAAATAGAAAACACATTGGAATGTAAGTTAAGATAACGGCTTTAGGTCTGGGTTTAAAACTCTGTTCATAATGTATGTATGACTGACTTACTCGTCCAATAAATAGAAAACACATTGGAATGTAAGTTAAGATAACGGCTTTAGGTCTGGGATTATAACTCTGTTCATAATGTATGTATGACTGACTTACTCGTCCAATAAAACACATTGGAATTTTTGAAACAAACCAGACTATATGTTTTTTTTTTTGTTTTTTTATTCGTTTAATTCTTAACATCATTGTAAAAAACGAAGTATATTACTCCTTTTTTATTAGTTTGTAACTAGAATGAAGGTTTGTTTAGTTTAAAATTGTAAATAGGTTAATTGTATAAGTTAATTATAAATATGAAAAATTACATCAGACTTACAGCATCATCAATACTTCTAACATCTAAAATGATATAACATTCATCAATGTAAAGTTTTACCAGACTTAAAGCTCTTATCGCCAAAGCTGCGAATAAAAACAAAATTAAAAAAAAAGAATAATGAATGAATTTACTTTATAAATATCGTTACAGTATAACGGGAATGTAGGCAATTTCTATCGGAACTCTTTCGTTCAAAAATTGTTCATAGCAATTTTTAGAAATTCAAAAATTCAGTACAACTTCAATAGCTACGTACCTTCGCTTGATAAAAGTGATAAAACTTTAAGTATTTAATTAAATTATATACAAAAATAGAACACAATATTCATAATAACTCAACCTTAATTAAATAGCCGTTCAACTGGATATCTTTCTTTTTTGGGGGGAAAAAAACTTATTCGAGGTCACAGTGTCCTCCTATTGCACAGTAAGGTCTTCATCGGCCTTGTTCTGACTTTACTCCACTGATATTGTTAAAGTTTAACTCATATTGTTAAAGTAAACATGGTTGCTGAAGAATTGTAATATATTTTATTATTAGTGACTACAGGGGGAAGGGTTCTCCTTCTGCTTTCCCTTTCCAGCAAACTGCGAGAGGAAGGGGATTTTATTGATATAATGCCAGGAAGGAGGCCCAATTAGTGATAAGGTAGGTAATTATGTAACATATGTAGAACAGTATCAATATATGGAGTTAATGTGTAAATGCGTCCTCATTTATTAGGCATTCAGAAATATTCCATTCTACATATGTCCTAATCAACATTCAAGCTTGTAAATTACAACCTACAGTACATCACAATAGCGTGGTTATCGGAGCGTAAGTGCGTAGGAGTTAGTTCCGAAGTAGGCAAACAACCTGAATAAGCTAAAGATAACATTGACTCTGCTCAATTAAGTTCACGAAACTTGGACAGAACAATACGAACTCACTAATTAAAAAAATTGTTTATAATTTGGATCTGCAAATGCAACTAATTTAGAGAAATTAAGAACCGTAGAAAGAAACTTTCAATTAATGCCAAGTGGTCATGCTTGGAATATGTCTTCCTTTCCATCGCTTGAACTTAAGAAAAATAAATAGACCGAGAGCTGGCAACGCACTTTTCTTTTTTCTTTTTTTTTTATTGGAATTGAGGGTGCATTCAACCGCGGGAGGTCATGGGCACCCAACGAAAGGAAGGTACTTCCTAAATTAAATGGAAAATTAAGAATTGAATTGAAAGCATTAATTTAAAAATTAAATCTAAAAGCCTCCCACCCACTCCGCAACGCACTTTTCATGAAGTGTTTTATGCACCCTGAAATTTTGCTATAATGTACCTCTTGGGTAAATAAGAAGGTAAATATGTGTTTCCTGGACATACCTTGGAACACCAGGTACTGCGCATAGGGGAAAGGTGGAAAACAATATTGCCTAAAAGTAGAGTTTTGCATTTACAAATAGTGCGAAAAACGGTTTTCTGGAGAAATTAACATAATGGTGCTACATAATGCTGCAAATATATCTTCAGAACCATTTTTGAAGAAAAATCACGATTGGCTTAATCTTCATCCACTCCAGGTAGATCAAAATCATTTGAGCATTTGTCAAAAATATAAATACGGATTTCTTTTAAAAAAGAAACCTATTAAAATCTGAATATGCTTCTTACAAACAATAAAAATTAAAAAAAGAAAGTTTGAAATTTCAGGCATATTGTGTATTCTTACAGCTTAAAATTCTCATTATTATTCTAAACAAATCGTTTTCATTTAATTTTTACGACTAGATATATTTTTGTTTATAGCTTTAGTATTGCGTTTGTGAACTGGTGAAAAAGAGATACATATTCCCCAAAAAATGCCAAGTTACAGTTCCTTCCCAAAAACAGTTTCTCGAAGTTATGATATCATAGTACTGGGCCATGTCTTAGGCTCGTTAAATGAAGGAAACTATAAAGATCGGATTTCTTATAAAATGTCTGGCATTAAAAGATTCAAGCCCATAGGGTTGGTGTATTAATTCAACCAAAAATATTTGCCAATACAAGAGATGATACAAGAAAGAAATGTCCAAGTTCATTACTTAGAAGACCTCATAGTTACTTACTAAGAACAGTAAAGATACTTCAACTGACCTTTAAAAACAACAATAAAAATACTTATATCCAGTTACTAAAATATCACTTTCCTCAACCAGATATATTCTTAAACTTAGCAATGTTGTTTTTCTCTAAAGATAATTTCGGCACAAACAAAACATTGCCAAGTTTAAGAATATACCTGGTTGAGGAAAGTGATATTTTAGTAACTGGATATAAGTATTTTTATTGTTGTTTTTAAAGGTCAGTTGAAGTATCTTTACTGTTCTTAGTAAGTAACTATGAGGTCTTGTCAAGTAATGAACTTGGACATTTCTTTCTTGTATCATCTCTTGTATTGGCAAATATTTTTGGTTGAATTAATACACCAACTCATACTACTTTTTTCGAGTGTAGAATGGTAAGGCGTTTTTGGGGGGTTTTAGGGGGAGATATTTTTGAGGAAGGGAGTGTTTCTTTGTGGGGGCAGGAACTTGGCCTCTATTTCACATTTATGTTTTTTGGGGGATCTCATTACTTTTTTCTAAGTATTAAATAGAATTTAGTTGCCGCATACCTACTGGCTTTTGTACTTCATATAAAACCAGGGTCTTTGGATTCTGCATTAGGTTCTCCTTACTGCTTGATATTTGATACTAATAATCAACCTACATACATCTAATCACTAGACTAGAAAAGTTAGAAGCGCCTCCAGATGACATTACTCTAGAGGACAAATTGATTGCTCTCTTAACTAAACTATTACACTGTAAAACACAGGAACCTTATCCTGAGGATAAAGATCACAATAGGGAAAGTGCAGAAGGCCTTCAAGAAAAATATAAGAACAAAGACGATACATTTTGGGTTTGTGATACTAAACTTTGTAATTTAGGTGACTCGACTTTGAAAAACTTATCTGCTTTGAAGTATATTATGCAGTGAACCCCTACGACTTTATTTACTACATTTAAGAAAGAAGTCACAACTGTTTTTGTTAAGATGCGTCGAAATGTTTTTTTAAAACATCAAATATAGGTTCTCCTTACCAAGACGATTCATTTGATACCCCACATGATGTTTCAGAAGGAATGATGGCATTTCGATATAATATGACACTCCCGTATCAAGACCTACCTGCGTGCCAAGTTTGGTCAAAATAGGCCATACGGTGTGAATTTGTATAAGGAACAAAAATACAGGCAGACCGCTGAAAGACCTTTTTTACCTAGCCTAGTGTATTCCCCGGACCAAGGCCTACCTGTGTGCCAAGTTTGGTCAAAATCGGTCAAACGGTGCGGATTTTTAAGAGGTACAAACAGACAGACAGACAGCTGGTATACGATTTTTACCGAGCCTATATGCATCTAATTGTTTCTTAAAAATCAAATATAGGTTCTTCATACCGAGACAATTCATTTGATACCCCACATCATGGGTTTCGGACGGAATGATGGGTTTCCAAAGAAAGTACAAAACTGGCACGCCCCCGCCCCGGAAGCGGAGTCAAACACGACTTTTCGCTATTTTTCGATTTTTCCTTAAATAACGTCTTCATATCTATCTTCATGCAAAATTTCAAGTCTCTAGCATCATGGGAAGTACCTAATAATTTTGATGAGTGAGTGAGTCCTATAAATTTTTGATCGCTTATATCTAAAAAACTATGCAATATAGAATTATGAAACTTTCCAGTGTTGCTTACATATATTAGTATAATACCTGTGTAAAATTTCATAAGTTTATCTTTAACTGGTTGAGAGTTATGAGAGGGTAAATATCGGCTCTAATACCTCGCGTAATATATACAGTGTGCTTAGGCCGGAACTTACCCTGGCGCAGTACCGTGCGCCTAGATATGAATGTACACATTTACAAGTCATCATAACCGATATACAGCAAATGGTAAAATTTCTTAAAAATTGCTGATCATGTAGTTGAATAGAGTATTGGATTTGCTTTAACATAACACCAGAAGCAATACTCTCGGACCAGTAGAAACGGAGATCTCAAAGAATGTCCGGTCTAACCTGTCACTCGCCCCACTGTGCCCCATTGGGAAAGAAGACAGCCTCAAATGTGATCGAGTGTCACAATAACACGAATAGTCTAATGACGCATATATATATATTTTATTTGTTTATTTGAAATCTGTACATAAATCATTTAGTACAATCGTCAAGTTTGTTGTCACAATAATACATACATAAACCATTGTTGGTACTTCCTAAGGCAGGTAAACAAATGAATTAATGATCACAATGGGATTGGCTATGTTAGTTTATCTCGGGGCCACTGTCTTTCAAGCCGCCTGGGCGGAATGTCTGGATGGGATTGGGAAGATAAGGATAGACCTTCAGGATTAGGATGGAAGGACAATTTGGATTGGAACATTTGGAAACGGGTTTTGGCGAGGTCAAGGACAAATGGGATGGTAAGGTCATTGTGAAGAGTTTTGTTGGATACATAGAAAGGGGCATTTACAATTTTACGGAGGACTTTTGACTGGAATGCCTGTATTCTGTTGATGTTTGATGTTTTTGCAGTACCCCAGAGTTCAAGTCCTTATGTCCATACAGGTCGAATGATTGTTTTGTATATCGTAAGTTTGTTCAGTGTCGTTAAATTAGATGAGGGTCCGAGAAGAATGACGCATATAATGATAATAGTTATAAGACATATTATCACGGACTATCAGATACAAAGATCCCCGAAGAAGAAGCATCTGCATTAGAGGGAGGATGAGAAGGAAGAAAAGCAGAAATCCCTGGGAGAAGCTTGTAATCAGACCTCCCGGCAGAATTCCCAGATGAAACCCCTGGCATCTTTGTTCCACTTCCTTACAATGTCCTCTCTTCTTTCTGCTACATTCTCAGAATTACTCACAGGGAACTTGCTTGTCACCGGAATACTTATTCTCTCCCACTGGCAGCTGCTTTTAATGCAGTAAATTTCATTACTTGAAAAACTGGGCTCTTTGTAGTTTAGGGGTTTTCTAATCAAGTTCAATGTTTAAAATTTACTGTTCAATTATTTATTTTATTGTAGACCTTCACAACTTTATACTTTAAAGTTTAAACAAATTATATGTTCGGGTGTCACAAAAATAATGGTCATCCGTTGGTCAGATGATTCTGCAATGCGAGATCGGAAAAATAACCCCCATATTGGCCCCCGCAAAATTGACCTTCAAATATTATTCAAGGTCAATTTTTTTTATTTTATATTTCGAATCCACGAGTCATGAGGAAGAAAAAAGTCAACGGCACCTTAGTTCAGAAATGACTCTTTATGGTCAAAATTACCATTAAAAACGTACACGTGGACCATTCCATTCCTATTGGTGGACAAAGTATTAAATTTTCTTAAAAAATCAAAATTATACACAGAAATATAGCAAAAAAAAAATAAAAAAAAAATAAATAAATAAAAAAAAATAATAAAAAAAATAAATAAATAAATAAATAATAAAAAATAAAATAAATAATTTCTGTATATATTCTTTACCTTGAACGCAGATGCATTGATTGCGTATAGTTTTAAATAATATGCCGTTACGGACCAAGCTCATATCACCATAATTATTATTTTAGCAGTATCCATGTAAAACAATTATATTAGCCATAGCAGTTTCAGAACCATTTTTAAAAACCCTTTTTGAACATTATATAACATTACAACTTAAGAGCATCCTCGACAATATATGTAGTGCATACCTTTATAGTACAAAATAATTTTCATTGAAAAACACTTTACAGGACGATGGTAACCTTTGACGTTCTTCGTCCTTAAACCCCATTCATACATACATACATACATTCCTATTGACAAATGGTGGCTGATTTTGATATATTTTTTTTTTCTTGTGTTCTACTAGCATCCCCTTACGCAATACCTGCAAAATCAGCATTGTGTTGGGTAACAACAATAAAATAATAGCCTTTCTTAAAAAATGATAAATAAAATAAAAATTGTTGGAATAAATATTGAATTAAAAGAGAAGACAGATGAAATTTCATACAAATCAGCGACACCAAAAAAAAAACAAAAAAAAAACGGGCAATTGTAACCTTGACGTTGTTTGCCCTATACTTTTAACCAAACATATTCGAAAATAATTTTCTAATTTTTTAAATTCTTCTTACTCACCTTTAACCCGCGAACATTGTCTCTGAATCCGTCGCCTACTCCCAAACTCCTAAAAAAAGAAAATTTTAAATATATTAATTATGATGAAAAATACTTGAAACAGTAAGATTTATTTAAATGGATTTATGTGCATTACGAATAAGAAATGGCATTTTGGAGTTTTGTTACGCCTGAGAGCCGATGTGATCGACCAGTTTAAGCTTGAGTTGTGCGGTACATCTTATCTTGTTTGTGAATCAAATTGATACGGTCTGAAAAATATTTGAAAATATTCAAAATTTAATAGAGCATTTTAAAGGTTAGGTAAAGTTAAAAAAAAGGCTATTTTTTTTTCAGGTCACCCACCCTCTACTGGCTACCCCCTATATATATTTTACTAATGGTGGAATACGGGCTAAAGGCCTGCAAAGAAAGGGAGGCCGGCACCCTTTGATGCTGGAACCAGGCATCAACTGTGGTTCCACGGGGTCTGGAAGGAACCGCACCGCCCTTCACTGGGCTCCCTAGCTTCATGCTTTACAACGGAGGAATTTAAGCCGAAAATATTCCCTATTCTTGTTCGAGCTTGGAGAACAAAATATTTTTTTTATTGACAGGCTGTGTAGTCGAAATTAGATTCAATTGTAATTTAACCAACCATACTCGAAATGCTTACTTCTAATGTATATTACTCTATCGTTGCTTTAAAATCATTGGTTATTGTATCGTCTTTTACAGGCAATAATATAAATTCCAATATATCACTATGAATGGAAGGCTGAATTGCCTATTGGCCAGGTTTGAGGGCAATGTGAACTTTTACCTATAAGATTGCTTTCAAATTGGCAAGCTACAACGGTTCGATGATCAAAATCAATAACATTCAAGAGAGATTTCTATATGTGCAGCGTGACTTCTGAAATCCAACTAGAAACCTCTTTGCATGGTACTTCCTATCTTCCTTGTTCAGCGCAACATACCCCTTCTGAGACGGCCTCCAAGACCAGCCTCTGCAAATTGTCGCATTCTTGTGGTACAACTTTTCAGTTCCAAGCAGATCACGGATATTGCCTGATGGTTTATCCGGGTTTGCCGAAATCTGGTTCCATTTAACCTTTCTGAGAATATTTTTTAGGCTTCTCCTGTTCTGTACATGTCCACAATTTATGTATCATACGATATCAGCCTCTCCAAACAGAGGAAGCGAATTCTTGGTTTGTTCTGCGCCTCTACTGCCCTGTAGTAATGGTCAAGGGCTGCATTAATTACGGACTATTCACACCCTAACATTAAGGCCCATAGGGGGAAATAATTAAATAACAACGGCAGTAAACTATAAGTAAATAATGATAAAATTAACGACTAATGCAATAGGTTGCAAAATGGGTACCTAACTGCAGGGTTTTGTTATCCCTGCAGTTATAAACTGGTGTTTTCTGTTCAACAAGTTATACATCATTAACGTACATATGTACATTATCAGAACTGTTTAAATGTATCTTTCAGATATTGTAACAACCTATACATCCGAGAATCATTCCAGTTACATAAAAAGATACAGCGTATGCAAAAAAAATGATCAATACATTAAAAGTGCTCTATCGAATCATTAATTAAATTTGGAAAATTATATTGTATCAAATCAAAATCACTGATCTTATTTTCGAAAATCTATGATAGTTGTACTAACTGAGCTGACTGCTCACTTAGTAAACATACTCATGACTTTGACACTGTAAGGGAAGGATTATATTGTTACAATAAGGTTTTACTTGTAGGTTATTGAGCTTTTGGTCCTGAAGAGGCAAAATAAATATATAATGCAATTTTATTTTTATTGACCTTCCGCGCAGCTCAAGTTTGATATTTTTTCAGTATGTTATGCAAATGGTAACAGTTGCCTGTAATTGTTTAAAAAATACAGATTTATATTCTATGGAATCAAATCTGTATGAACAGAAACAATATATAATCCGAGAGCCAGCAACGCACTTTTCATGAAGTGTTTTATGCATCTTGAAATTTTGCTATAATGTACCTCTTGGGTAGATAAGAAGGTAAGTATGTGTTTCCTGGGCATACCTTGGAACACCAGGTACTGCTCATAGGAGAAAGGTACAAAAAAATATTTCCCCAAAATAGAGTTTTATTCAGAAGCCAACTATCTTTAAAGTAAAATTAAGACAATTTTACAATGAATAATAATTACGACAGTAACATTTAAGGGGTATAACACGTAAAAAAAAAAATTAATTGTTTTTATTCTTATATTAAATGAGAGTTTTATTCGCGCTGCCATTAAAACGGGAACAGCTGTACAAGATCATGTGAGCAAGAACAAATGAGAGCACAGAAAACAACCAACACTGCGCGGTTGTCTCATGCACTCTTACGGTTATGCGCAGTTTATTGCAGTCTATCATAGGCAACATTTATTTTTACATTTCCTGATAATTAAACCCCACAAAAGTGTCTGCCCTTTTGCAATTATATTCAAATATGTTTATTGAAGACGCTGTTTAAATCGCAGCGTGAATAAAGCACTTCATTTAATATTAAAAATAAAAACTAGGTACTTTGTTTTTATTATTAATTTTAAAATTGCCTTAATTTGTAATTTTTTTCAGTAATAATAGTTGGCTTCTGAATAAAACACTATTTTTGGGCAATATTGTTTTACAAATTTCCCCTATGCGCAGTACCTGTTGTTCCAAGATATGTCCAGGAAACACATACTTACCTTCTTATCTAGGCAAGAGGTACACTATAGCAAAATTTCAGGGTGCACAAAACACTTCATGAAAAGTGCGTTGCCAGCTCTCCGACTAATAAAGATGTGATTTTTTAGGTAGAGCATTGTATTTTGTACAGTAAAGTGCATTTATTTAAGCATCCGTAGTTTGCAGCTATACAGCCTTCGACCCTTTACAATGGTTAAAACATGAACTTTCACAAAATTACAATGGTCATTGTAACGCTTTCTTGCTTCCTTTATAGAAACATGTTTTTTGAAAATGATCTATTGTAGGAGCTTTTAGCCTGATTAAAAAGCTAAATCAACGCTCGATGCCTCCCCTCCTATTGTTCTACTCACTACTAATGCAAATTTCATTAGAGTAATTTTGTTAATTTTTTAGCGCAGTTCCGCCCTCCCCTGATAGGGAGGAAATCTTTTCACACAATCCGGATGTTCCTACTACATAATTTTACTTTTTAGTAATCTCAGATTTCTAAATAGAAATTTTTATCTACTATATAGGGTGTCCGGTAAATGTCTAGCCATATTGTGGGAGATTATAGAGGACCCTTGGCGGAACAAAAAATGTACTATGACGATTTTCCGAATTCTCACACATAAGGGAGAAAACGCCATTTTATTAGTTTTTCGAGACAAATATGGTTTTTAGAATAATAATCGTCGTAGCTCCATCCCAGGTGGTTCTACTAGAAAGAAAGTGAAACCAATCGAAAGCTGAGTAAATTTACTATAAGACTAGTTGGGAGTAAACATAAAAATGAATGAATTTAAGTATGTCTATCTTACCAAAAGAATGCTTTTCTAAATTTCCTGATTTTTTCTTATATTTCTTACCAGCGTTACTTTGCAATGGGCACGATCTGAGATTTCCGGGTTTCAGAAAAACTTCCTCATTTAACCATCTTTCCATTCATGTATCACAATCCGTTAGTAAATTTACTCAGCTTTCGATTGGTTTCACTTTCTTTCTAGTAGAACCACCTGGGACGGAGCTACAACGATTATTCTTCTAAAAATAACGTTAGTCTCGAAAAAACGATAAAATGACGTTTTCTCCCTTATGTGTGAGAATTCGGAAAATTGTCACATAACATTTTTTGTTCCTGCAAGGGTCCTCTATCATCTCCTACAATATGACTAGACATTTACCGGACACCCTGTATATTTGCCAAATATTACTCCCTCACTCACTGACTCACTGACCTATCATCGCCCAGCCCAAACCACTTGACAGAAAAATTTGAAATTTTGCATGGACACTCCCTTTAGCATATAAACACTCGCTAAGAAAGGATTTTTTTATATTCAAATTTTTAACTATTTTTAGAGGGGTTTGTGTGTTTCGGTGTGCTTTTAGTGTTTCGGTGTGTGGTCTAAAGAAGCCGAGTCAACCTCAATCCGAATTAAATACGCGCTACCAATAGATCTATATCTTCTAAGAAAACTTTATTTGCCGAGAAAAACCAAAAAAAGTGTAATCCACGAAATAGAAAAATGAAGGCCAAAATGAACCAACCCTCTTCATCCGCCATCAACAAGAGTTACATTGCACCCACTAATGAGGATCAAAGGCCTGAGCCTCAAAACAAGAAACATCTTATTATAAAAATGGACTCCAAAGATAATTCATTCAACAAAGTTAGTCCATTTACGGTGGAACGATGGTTATGCGGCTTCGGGAAAAACATAAATGTAAAGAAAATGAGAAAATCTGGCTGCTTACTCATCACCTGCCCAGACAATAGCGTCGCCAAAAAAATCAGCGCTGAAAAAACGTTTTTTGGAGTTGAAATAACAGTAAGTCCACATAAAACCTTGAATTTTTCAAGAGGGATCTTCTCATGTGATGAGATTGCTTGCCTAGCCGACAAGAGTATAACCCAGGAATTAAAAGACCAGTGAATTCATCATGATGATTAGATAGTTAGCCGTCGAGGTGATAAGTACAGATGGAATGGTTGGGATTCGGCTAAATAAACCTCAATATGATTTTGTTTTAAAAAAATCTATATTTCGGACGTTTCGGCTACTCATTGGTAGCCTTCGTCAGCTAAAATGACAAAAAAAGAAATTAATACAGAAACAAACAAGAAAAATTTATAATTGTGATAGGTAACAGAACTATAGATACAATTTAACTTATAACAGAACATATCGTCTTAAAATTCTTAGAATGAGTAGAATGAAAAAGAAAATAGGTACAGTAATTGATTTTAATAGTAATTAGTAACATTAATTGATTTTACAAAGAAATAAGAGAACTATATACCAATGACAAATATAGTAGCTAATAGTAACATTAATTAATTTGACAAAGAAATAAGATACTACATACCAATGGAAATGCCGAGCGGCAGAGGAAGACCAAGGTTGGCAATTAAGTAACCATTGGGAAAGTGTCTAAGGAAAAAAGGAATCTGCAAGGGGTATATGTAACTGGAAACAGCAAGAGGTGGGGGAAACGGGCGGTAGGATCAAACAGATGTTTATGACATTTTATGACAGGAAAGGAGAAAAAGGTGTTAATGGAAGGATACCCAAGGGGCAAGGTAAAAATCTAGGTAGGTGGTCGGGCGAGTATTTGGAAAATATTAGCGTACATAGGAGAAATGCCTTGTTGGTCAGTTTTGTAATTTATATTGTTTTTGTTTAAGTTTATGTGTACACATTCCGAGATCTGTAGTCTTTTTTTGTTACGTTGTGTAGAAAGAATTTTCGTGTCGTCGAAGTTAAAAGTGTGTTTTTGTGTAATGGCGTGTTTTGCAAGTGCAGATTTATCTATTTCTTTATTAGTGATGGTTCGTTTATGTTGTGTAAGACGTGAGTGAATGTCATTTATGGTTTCTCCTATGTATACACCATTACAGGAAGGGGTTTGGCAAGGGACTTGGTAAACACATCGGGTGGTATGTTCAAAAGGGATGGGATCTTTGAGTTTGGTGTAGAGGGTTTTGAGTTTGTTGGTAGTTTTCAAACCAAAATTTAGGGAAGGGTAGGATTTTTTAATTGTCTTTGTAAGTTTATCAGTCAGTCCAGGTGTAAATGGTAGAGATCGGAACATTTGGGAACTGGGAGTTAGGGAAGAATTGGGAGAGATAGTGCTGGAAGGTTGGGATTTTACTTTTTTAACAAGGGATTTTATGAGGTTGGTTGGAAATTGGTTGCGTGCATACTTACCCATTCCTAAGGACATTACGAAAATACAAGAACGAAAATTCAACGAACACATTCACAAACTTTTTAACTCTAACGAAATCGACAAATCCACTAAGTCCTTCTTAATTTCCCACAATTCCCTCCCACCGCGTGCCTATGGCCTCCCCAAAATCCACAAACCTGGGAATCCCCTTCGTCCCATCATTGCCAATATAGATTCTCCCTCTTCCAGTCTCAGTAAATTTCTTCTTCCCTCATTACAAATACTTAGCCATAATAATCCCTATGATATAAAAAATTCTTTTGACCTAATTTCTAAATTATCCAACCTAACCATTCCCCACGGCCACATTTTAGTTTCCATTGATGCCACATCCTTATTCACTAACGTCCCACTAGCCAAAACGCTAGAAATTATCGAAAACCATTGGCCCACCCTCCACCTCCATAGCCCTCTATCCTTTGATCTGTTTATAGAAAGTCTAAAACTTTGTGTTAACAGCGGTTTTTTTAAATATGATGAGAAATTCTATAAACAAATTGAAGGTCTAGCCATGGGCAACTGTCTTGCACCCGATTTATCCTCAATCCTTCTCAACGATCTTCTCAACTCCCTCGTCCCACAGTTTCCCCATGACATCTCATTCATCTGCAAATACGTAGACGATCTTTTGCTGATGATTAATCCAAACAGACTAACAGACATACTTACTTGTTTCAATTCCTTTTACCCTAGGCTTCAATTTACAGTCGAAATAGAACAGGACAGACAGCTCCCATACTTGGACATCTTACTAATTAGACAGACTGACGGGACTATTATTACTGACTGGTACACAAAACCCACATACTCGGGACGGTTACTTAATTTTCATTCATCCCATCCTTACCACCTCAAGATTAATGTAGCCAGAAATCTCCTTCGCCGAGTCCTCTCCCTATCCCATGCTTCCTTCCACAATAAAAATATTAATATCGCCTCAGATATATTGGCACGCAACCAATTTCCAACCAACCTCATAAAATCCCTTGTTAAAAAAGTAAAATCCCAACCTTCCAGCACTATCTCTCCCAATTCTTCCCTAACTCCCAGTTCCCAAATGTTCCGATCTCTACCATTTACACCTGGACTGACTGATAAACTTACAAAGACAATTAAAAAATCCTACCCTTCCCTAAATTTTGGTTTGAAAACTACCAACAAACTCAAAACCCTCTACACCAAACTCAAAGATCCCATCCCTTTTGAACATACCACCCGATGTGTTTACCAAGTCCCTTGCCAAACCCCTTCCTGTAATGGTGTATACATAGGAGAAACCATAAATGACATTCACTCACGTCTTACACAACATAAACGAACCATCACTAATAAAGAAATAGATAAATCTGCACTTGCAAAACACGCCATTACACAAAAACACACTTTTAACTTCGACGACACGAAAATTCTTTCTACACAACGTAACAAAAAAAGACTACAGATCTCGGAATGTGTACACATAAACTTAAACAAAAACAATATAAATTACAAAACTGACCAACAAGGCATTTCTCCTATGTACGCTAATATTTTCCAAATACTCGCCCGACCACCTACCTAGATTTTTACCTTGCCCCTTGGGTATCCTTCCATTAACACCTTTTTCTCCTTTCCTGTCATAAAATGTCATAAACATCTGTTTGATCCTACCGCCCGTTTCCCCCACCTCTTGCTGTTTCCAGTTACATATACCCCTTGCAGATTCCTTTTTTCCTTAGACACTTTCCCAATGGTTACTTAATTGCCAACCTTGGTCTTCCTCTGCCGCTCGGCATTTCCATTGGTATGTAGTATCTTATTTCTTTGTCAAATTAATTAATGTTACTATTAGCTACTATATTTGTCATTGGTATATAGTTCTCTTATTTCTTTGTAAAATCAATTAATGTTACTAATTACTATTAAAATCAATTACTGTACCTATTTTCTTTTTCATTCTACTCATTCTAAGAATTTTAAGACGATATGTTCTGTTATAAGTTAAATTGTATCTATAGTTCTGTTACCTATCACAATTATAAATTTTTCTTGTTTGTTTCTGTATTAATTTCTTTTTTTGTCATTTTAGCTGACGAAGGCTACCAATGAGTAGCCGAAACGTCCGAAATATAGATTTTTTTAAAACAAAATCATATTGAGGTTTATTTAGCCGAATCCCAACCATTCCATCTGTACCTAAAAGACCAGGGTGTTACTCACATAAGACGATTCAAAACTAGACAGAACCCTCAAAAAGTCATGTTCGTAGCAACATTCAACACAGAAACCCTGCCTGAAAAAATGAAGATTGGGTATTTAATAATTTCATTAAGACCATATATACCCCCTCCTCTTATCTGCTTCAAGTGCTGGGGTTATAACCACACAAGCAGAGGATGCAAGAAGAGTGAAATGTGTAGAACTTGTGCGGAGGAGAAACACGAAGGCCCATGCTCAAGAGTTTCTGCAGTAACTGCAATGAATGTCACGCTGCAAATGATAGAAAATGCAGTATATATGCAAGAGAGTCCCAGATATTGCGTAAGATGGTCTACGAGAGGCTTTCTTATGGAGAAGCTAGGAAAAGAGTAGTAACGCCCCCTCGAAACTCCTATTCTTCAAAAGCATCAAACCCTGTTGAAGAAAACAAGTCTTCAGATCATTTCAGGCCAACAAAACAAGACATACAGTCAATTAAAGAACAACTAACCTTCGTCCAAGAGCAGCTGTTCATCATCTGCTCAAAAATGTTTAATGAAAATTTAAACACAATTTCGAATAAAGGCACTGGTGAAGGACACTCAAAAAGTTCGACTAAAGAAGAAGAAGCGACAAACCCTCCAGTTCCAGGCTGCCCCAAGGAAAAGAAGACCAAGAGCCCGCGAGAATCAAGCCTCCCTAAAGAATTGATTAAAACGCCAGCTCAAGAAATCATTGGTTCTCCTCACAGCGATGCCGACTCGGAAAACGTAAGTAGTAAATCTAAGCAACCTGTTGGGAAGGACAAAATACAACTAAGATCGTGCACACAAAAGGGGAAAAAATGACAGACTTTTCTCTTTTCTCCATATTCTTTCGGCCTAATTTTCAATACTCCTGCACTGATTAAGGACTTAAAATCTTCCAATAACTTAAACCCCTTTCCAATGATCTCTTATACTTTCTTTTCTCTATCGTGTGATCTTATCTACGACGAAGACTTGTTCCCAAATCACGTTTATATTAAATTCTCTCAAATAACATGACATTACAGTGGAATATAAACGGTTTACAAAAACACTTAGATGACTTGAAGCACCTAGTGCGATCAAAAAAATTTGAAATCTTAGCAATCCAGGAAACTCATTTATCCCCAGCCAAAGACACATCCCTATTAGGATTCAAATCATATAGACAGGACTATACATTGGGAGGTAAAGCCTCTGGAGGAGTGGCTATTTTCGTAAAAGATACGGTGTATAGTGAACCCCTCCGAATCAGAACTACATTGCAAGCAGTAGCTTGTACAGTGTACGCTCCCTTCCGCATGAATATCTGCAATATTTATCTTCCACCAAGCGATAGGGTTGACCAAACCGACTTACAGGACTTACTGACACAACTCTCCCGACCGCTAATGTTTCTTGGTGATTTAAACGCAATGAGCACTTTATGGCACTCAAACACGACTAATACAAGAGGAAGAATTTTATAAAACATACTCGACCTGAACGACTTAATCCCCCTCAACAATAATTCCCCCACACATCTATGTGCACGAACAGGAACACTATCTAACATCGACGTCACTGCATGTTCACCAGACATCATGATGTGATTCAAATGGAAAGTGAAAAACGATCTCTATAACAGCGATCACTTTCCTATTGCTATTGATGTTGAAAGCAACCCTGAGGCATTCCAAGTCCCTACAAGATTCGTGACAAAGAAAGCTGACTGGACGAAATATCAACAGCATATTACCAACGAAATGAACAAACTAAACATTAATACAATCTCTGACTTTAACAAACTAGTAATATCAGCCGCCCAAGTTTCAATCCCAAAAACCAGGACAGTACAAAAACACCTCCCCGTCCCTTGGTGGAATGAAAAATGCAAGCAGGCAGTCAAGGAAAAACGTACTGCTCTCAACAAATTCAGGAGAAACCCGACCACTGAATTCTTAATTAAATTTAAAAAAGCCAAAGCCGTCTGCCGTCGCGTAGTAACAGAGAGCAAAAAGCAATGCTGGATTGACTTCCTAACTACAATTAACAGACACACGCCACAAACTGACCTATGGAACAACCTTAAAAAAATCACTCACAGAAAATACCGTACACCTATAAGTGGACTAAAAATACATGACTCGATTCTGACCAACCGACAAGACATAACAAATACATTAGCTGAACATTTTAGCAATATCTCAAAAACCCCTGAAAATAACCATACATTTGATAACCTCATGGCACAGAATGAATTACCATTTTCGAGCACAATCAGAGAATCAACCTACTTAGACGAACCATTCACTATCGACGAACTCAATTACGCACTTTCCAATACAAAAGATAGCTCACCCGGACAGGATCTTATTACCTACAGTATGATAAAACACCTCCCACACAATTGTCTCATAAAACTACTACGGCTCATGAATTCAGTTTATGACTCGGGAAATATCCCTGAACCTTGGTGTGAAAGCATCGTTATTCCAATACTGAAGCCTAATAAAGATAAATCTGACGTGTCAAGCTATAGACCAATCTCTCTTACCAGCTGTGTCTGTAAGATACTCGAAAAAATGTTGAATAAAAGGTTAATGTGGTATCTTGAATCTGGGAATCGTCTCTCAGTATACCAATGTGGTTTCAGAGAGAGACACTCAACACTTGACCATATAGTCCGATTAGAGTCATTAATCACAGACTCGCTCTTAAACAAAAAGGTTACACTCGCTGTATCCTTCGATATAAACAGAGCATTCGACACAGTCTGGCAAAGAGTAATTATTTCTAAACTCTATGAATGGGGTGTTCGTGGGAAGTCGCTCAAATTCATCAGTGCCCTCCTTTCAAACAGAACGTTTAGAGTCAGAAATGGAACTTGTCTCTCAGTTGTCTTTAAGCAAGAAATGGGTGTTCCTCAAGGCAGCGTTCTCAGTACGACTCTCTTTCATATTGCTATGGACTCAGTAAAAGATTACATACCTCCCGATGTGCAGTACTTTCTTTATGTTGACGACCTACTAATAGTTCACAGTTCAAACACCACAGAAAAAGCACAGAATAAAATACAAGAAGCCATTAACTCTCTCGAACAGTGGACTGACTTGACAGGACTGACATTCTCCACACAAAAAACAAAATCAATATAATTTACGAGGAAGAAATGCAATATAGACTATCAACTAAAACTGTACAACACTCAAATACCCAACTCAAATGTTATTAAATTTTTAGGACTACACTTCGATAAACGTCTCACGTGGGTGCCTCATCTCAAAGAACTCCTCATAAGAAGTAGAAGATCTCTAAATCTCATGAGAGTCCTGAGTAACACAAGATGGGGTGCCGACAGACAAGTATTGCTACGTGTCTACCGATGTTATACCAGATCCCTTCTGGACTATGGATGCGTGGCTTACTCGTCTGCCAAGCCCACTACACTAAATATGCTGAACACAATACATAATACTGGATTGCGCTTAGCACTAGGAGCTTTCCGGTCTAGTCCAGTCGAAAGTCTGTACGCTGAGGCAGTGGAGCCCCCTCTATCTTATAGGAGAGCTTTATTATCAGCTTCTTATATCTACAAGCTTAAATCTCACCCTGTCCAATCTTGTACCACTAAAATAATGGTGAACCATTTTATGGAAAAATATGAGCAAAGGCGCAGACATGTCCAACCCTTTGTTGTAAGATTTCGCCAAACAGAAGAGCTGTTTGGCCTAGGTTCTTGGAACATCAGTACACACAAACTCGCATCGACTGCACCCTGGACGACACGAAACTTCAATATAGAACTTACACTTACAAAGTACAAAAAATCAGACCCACTATCGACACTCCAATATACACATTACTTCACAGAGTACCTGAACAAACACTTAGACTGTCTTACAATATATACAGACGGATCAAAGACAAAAAATGGAGTTGGGTGTGCAGCTATCATAGAGAGAAATGTATATGCCGAGAAGCTCCCGCCTTCTTTAAGCATCTTAGATGCGGAATTAAATGCCATCCTTTTAGCTCTGAAGAACATCCCACCAACCCACAAAACGCATGTTATCATTTGCAGCGACTCTTTGGGTTCACTGCAGGATCTTCAGAACATCTACGCTACTCATCCCATATGCACTGAAATACAAGACAAAATACACGACTTACAAACAAGAGGCAAACACGTAACACTGTTTTGGCTGCCAGGACACAAAAACCTTGGACAGAGTGACACTGCTGACAGACACGCCAAGGATATTAAAGAAAAATAAACATACACACAGACTGAAATCTACTATAAGAACGTTATTAGGCAAACTCGACAGACAATACTCGACAAATGGAAACAGGAATGGACTCACAAAACCGACAATAAATTAAGAAATATCAAACATGACATTCTTAATTGGGAATCATCCAACCGGGACAATCGTCGTGAAGAAGTTGTACTTGCAAGATTGAGGATCGGGCACACACGGCTAACTCATGAACACCTGATGACCAAAACTGAAAAACCAACCTGTACAATATGTAACAGTGACCTAACCGTACAACATATCTTAACTGACTGTCAATCACGACTTAATTTGGACATTCCTCACGACATGACAGAACTCCTTGGAGATGGCAGCCCTCATATTGACAAGATACTCTCACACCTAAAAGACACCAACATATTTGACAAAATATAAAATAAAATAAAATAGAAAGAACATCAGGGTGGACCAAACAGCTCTTTCAAAAGAAGACATTTTTCCCCCCTCCCAAATGATTGCACCATTTCTAAATCCAGCTTAATTTTTTGAATCGGCATTGCTTTGATGATGCACAACTAACCTTGAATTAAACCAGCTGGCTGTATAATTAGATTTATTCATAAAATTGAAATTCCTAGGATTATATATATGTACTAATTAACATAACTGTATATGTAAATAGTATTTATTGTATAATTGTAATAATAATTGTATTAGGCCTTAGTTATATAGAATGTACATATATAGACAATAACGTAATATACTGTAGTAATATATATACATGATGTAAGTATAGACAATTATGTAATTTAATATAATGTAATAATGTATAAACGATATAAATATATAGACAATAATGTAATATAATATAATGTAATGATATATACAAAATGTTAACATGTAGAAAATAATGTAATATATATATA
This sequence comes from Gonocerus acuteangulatus, assembly GCA_946811695.1. Taxonomy (NCBI): domain Eukaryota; kingdom Metazoa; phylum Arthropoda; class Insecta; order Hemiptera; family Coreidae; genus Gonocerus; species Gonocerus acuteangulatus. The sequence goes on along the minus strand of OX328129.1, from coordinate 56,197,067 downwards.
TATATATATATATATATATATATATATATATATATAAAATGTAAGGTGTACATCGCTATAAAGCGTTAACACAAAAAAAAAAAAAATTATATAGTAGCATTAAATGATACATTATTTAACGCAATAATATAAGTAATGATCTGCCGTGACGTAGCACGGGTATTCGGCTAGTATATTTCGGTGTTGGGCATTATTTGAATAAATTATTATTCGAATGATTATTCGAATACATTTTTAGTGGATGATGAATAATTCACTGAATTATCTTATTTGCACGTTACATCATGAATTATTCACAGAATTATTCGTTATTCATTATTCATCATTCGTTATTATTTATTTCTAGATGGTCTACTGATTAATCCTACTCAAACACACATATATATACATATTTCTGGCTGCCAACATCATAATAAATCTATCATTATTCGCTAAAATATGTTTATTCTGATTGATCATTCGAATAATTTGTGAATAAAACATAAAATTCATTCACAGAATAACGAATAATGAATAAAAGTAATTTTTTTTTTTTTTTTTTTTTTTTTTTTTTTTTTTTTTTTTTTTTTTTTTTTTTTTTTTTTTACGGCGCATCTACATCTAGGTCATTAGCGCCGAATAAAAGTAATTATTCTTCATTCATGAATAAAATAATACATTTATTCATTAATCGTTATTCATCATTCTGAATAATTTTTGCCCAACACTGGTATATTTATATAGAATGAACCGACAAAAGTATATATAGATATTAAAATATAGATTTGCCTCTTCACTCCCTACCGGATAATAGTTATAAAAATACATTGGATTTTTGACTTTTTACTTACTAAACCCGGAAAATGTGTATTAAATGTCATCTCGTCAAGTATTCTTGGAAAATCATGTTTTCCAAAATATATACAAAAGAAGCTTAATAAACTCCTTCCCCTCATAATTAATTAAAAAATTTAATCAATCTTCAATCTTATGAAAGAACTATTTTCTTGAGGAAAACGTAATTAAAAACCATGCTTATATTATTTATTTTATGGTTAAAAATTTATGATTCGATAAATCGTTTTTCATTTTTGTATGTATAATGAACGTCGAAATATAAAAAATTTAATTCTGAATCCAGAAGTTTATTAGCTCGTATTACTTAAATTTTGTAGATCATCTCCCGTCTCTGATATAAAAAATAAATTTAAATAATATAACGATTTAAAAGAGAGCATTAAATGATTCTGAATTTCACTTTATTTCAATGAACGGAACTTAAATACTTGAAGCTCATGAATTTCAAGCATGCATAATAGATACGTTTAAAACGGGAGATAAGTACACAACGCTATGATTCTCACGGAGTCCAAAAATGGTTAAATTTTTACAAGCTATACTTACTCCTAAACATTAATTAAATAAAACGCCAAGCTTCATATATATATATATATATATATATATATATATATATATATATATATATATGCTTGATGTTATTTTTCGTCGCTGGGATAGTATTTTTAGATGGAACGGCATTTCTCTCCAGCGGTGGTCCTGCTCCTCACTTCTTCCTGGAATATTTCGATGGATTCATCTCCATCTTCTTCAGCCAGGTACTTGTTTCTTCCTCGGTGGTAGCCAAGGGAATGACATTTTTCTCGATCTGGGCTCCTTATCTCCCCTCTAGCCACAGTATCGGCGGACGAATGGTGTTGAAGCTCCCTGGTGTAGTTGGGATTCTGTCCGTTGGCAGCGCTGATGGTATTGCGTCTTTTTTCTCTCCTGCTTCTATTTTCCTCGCCGTAAGGATTTATATGCTTGATGTTATTTTTCGTCGCTGGGATAGTATTTTTAGATGGAACGGCATTTCTCTCCAGCGGTGGTCCTGCTCCTCACTTCTTCCTGGAATATTTCGATGGATTCATCTCCATCTTCTTCAGCCAGGTACTTGTTTCTTCCTCGGTGGTAGCCAAGGGAATGACATTTTTCTCGATCTGGGCTCCTTATCTCCCCTCTAGCCACAGTATCGGCGGACGAATGGTGTTGAAGCTCCCTGGTGTAGTTGGGATTCTGTCCGTTGGCAGCGCTGATGGTATTGCGTCTTTTTTCTCTCCTGCTTCTATTTTCCTCGCCGTAAGGATTTATATGCTTGATGTTATTTTTCGTCGCTGGGATAGTATTTTTAGATGGAACGGCATTTCTCTCCAGCGGTGGTCCTGCTCCTCACTTCTTCCTGGAATATTTCGATGGATTCATCTCCATCTTCTTCAGCCAGGTACTTGTTTCTTCCTCGGTGGTAGCCAAGGGAATGACATTTTTCTCGATCTGGGCTCCTTATCTCCCCTCTAGCCACAGTATCGGCGGACGAATGGTGTTGAAGCTCCCTGGTGTAGTTGGGATTCTGTCCGTTGGCAGCGCTGATGGTATTGCGTCTTTTTTCTCTCCTGCTTCTATTTTCCTCGCCGTAAGGATTTATATGCTTGATGTTATTTTTCGTCGCTGGGATAGTATTTTTAGATGGAACGGCATTTCTCTCCAGCGGTGGTCCTGCTCCTCACTTCTTCCTGGAATATTTCGATGGATTCATCTCCATCTTCTTCAGCCAGGTACTTGTTTCTTCCTCGGTGGTAGCCAAGGGAATGACATTTTTCTCGATCTGGGCTCCTTATCTCCCCTCTAGCCACAGTATCGGCGGACGAATGGTGTTGAAGCTCCCTGGTGTAGTTGGGATTCTGTCCGTTGGCAGCGCTGATGGTATTGCGTCTTTTTTCTCTCCTGCTTCTATTTTCCTCGCCGTAAGGATTTATATGCTTGATGTTATTTTTCGTCGCTGGGATAGTATTTTTAGATGGAACGGCATTTCTCTCCAGCGGTGGTCCTGCTCCTCACTTCTTCCTGGAATATTTCGATGGATTCATCTCCATCTTCTTCAGCCAGGTACTTGTTTCTTCCTCGGTGGTAGCCAAGGGAATGACATTTTTCTCGATCTGGGCTCCTTATCTCCCCTCTAGCCACAGTATCGGCGGACGAATGGTGTTGAAGCTCCCTGGTGTAGTTGGGATTCTGTCCGTTGGCAGCGCTGATGGTATTGCGTCTTTTTTCTCTCCTGCTTCTATTTTCCTCGCCGTAAGGATTTATATGCTTGATGTTATTTTTCGTCGCTGGGATAGTATTTTTAGATGGAACGGCATTTCTCTCCAGCGGTGGTCCTGCTCCTCACTTCTTCCTGGAATATTTCGATGGATTCATCTCCATCTTCTTCAGCCAGGTACTTGTTTCTTCCTCGGTGGTAGCCAAGGGAATGACATTTTTCTCGATCTGGGCTCCTTATCTCCCCTCTAGCCACAGTATCGGCGGACGAATGGTGTTGAAGCTCCCTGGTGTAGTTGGGATTCTGTCCGTTGGCAGCGCTGATGGTATTGCGTCTTTTTTCTCTCCTGCTTCTATTTTCCTCGCCGTAAGGATTTATATGCTTGATGTTATTTTTCGTCGCTGGGATAGTATTTTTAGATGGAACGGCATTTCTCTCCAGCGGTGGTCCTGCTCCTCACTTCTTCCTGGAATATTTCGATGGATTCATCTCCATCTTCTTCAGCCAGGTACTTGTTTCTTCCTCGGTGGTAGCCAAGGGAATGACATTCTTCTCGATCTGGGCTCCTTATCTCCCCTCTAGCCACAGTATCGGCGGACGAATGGTGTTGAAGCTCCCTGGTGTAGTTGGGATTCTGTCCGTTGGCAGCGCTGATGGTATTGCGTCTTTTTTCTCTCCTGCTTCTATTTTCCTCGCCGTAAGGATTTATATGCTTGATGTTATTTTTCGTCGCTGGGATAGTATTTTTAGATGGAACGGCATTTCTCTCCAGCGGTGGTCCTGCTCCTCACTTCTTCCTGGAATATTTCGATGGATTCATCTCCATCTTCTTCAGCCAGGTACTTGTTTCTTCCTCGGTGGTAGCCAAGGGAATGACATTTTTCTCGATCTGGGCTCCTTATCTCCCCTCTAGCCACAGTATCGGCGGACGAATGGTGTTGAAGCTCCCTGGTGTAGTTGGGATTCTGTCCGTTGGCAGCGCTGATGGTATTGCGTCTTTTTTCTCTCCTGCTTCTATTTTCCTCGCCGTAAGGATTTATATGCTTGATGTTATTTTTCGTCGCTGGGATAGTATTTTTAGATGGAACGGCATTTCTCTCCAGCGGTGGTCCTGCTCCTCACTTCTTCCTGGAATATTTCGATGGATTCATCTCCATCTTCTTCAGCCAGGTACTTGTTTCTTCCTCGGTGGTAGCCAAGGGAATGACATTTTTCTCGATCTGGGCTCCTTATCTCCCCTCTAGCCACAGTATCGGCGGACGAATGGTGTTGAAGCTCCCTGGTGTAGTTGGGATTCTGTCCGTTGGCAGCGCTGATGGTATTGCGTCTTTTTTCTCTCCTGCTTCTATTTTCCTCGCCGTAAGGATTTATATGCTTGATGTTATTTTTCGTCGCTGGGATAGTATTTTTAGATGGAACGGCATTTCTCTCCAGCGGTGGTCCTGCTCCTCACTTCTTCCTGGAATATTTCGATGGATTCATCTCCATCTTCTTCAGCCAGGTACTTGTTTCTTCCTCGGTGGTAGCCAAGGGAATGACATTTTTCTCGATCTGGGCTCCTTATCTCCCCTCTAGCCACAGTATCGGCGGACGAATGGTGTTGAAGCTCCCTGGTGTAGTTGGGATTCTGTCCGTTGGCAGCGCTGATGGTATTGCGTCTTTTTTCTCTCCTGCTTCTATTTTCCTCGCCGTAAGGATTTATATGCTTGATGTTATTTTTCGTCGCTGGGATAGTATTTTTAGATGGAACGGCATTTCTCTCCAGCGGTGGTCCTGCTCCTCACTTCTTCCTGGAATATTTCGATGGATTCATCTCCATCTTCTTCAGCCAGGTACTTGTTTCTTCCTCGGTGGTAGCCAAGGGAATGACATTTTTCTCGATCTGGGCTCCTTATCTCCCCTCTAGCCACAGTATCGGCGGACGAATGGTGTTGAAGCTCCCTGGTGTAGTTGGGATTCTGTCCGTTGGCAGCGCTGATGGTATTGCGTCTTTTTTCTCTCCTGCTTCTATTTTCCTCGCCGTAAGGATTTATATGCTTGATGTTATTTTTCGTCGCTGGGATAGTATTTTTAGATGGAACGGCATTTCTCTCCAGCGGTGGTCCTGCTCCTCACTTCTTCCTGGAATATTTCGATGGATTCATCTCCATCTTCTTCAGCCAGGTACTTGTTTCTTCCTCGGTGGTAGCCAAGGGAATGACATTTTTCTCGATCTGGGCTCCTTATCTCCCCTCTAGCCACAGTATCGGCGGACGAATGGTGTTGAAGCTCCCTGGTGTAGTTGGGATTCTGTCCGTTGGCAGCGCTGATGGTATTGCGTCTTTTTTCTCTCCTGCTTCTATTTTCCTCGCCGTAAGGATTTATATGCTTGATGTTATTTTTCGTCGCTGGGATAGTATTTTTAGATGGAACGGCATTTCTCTCCAGCGGTGGTCCTGCTCCTCACTTCTTCCTGGAATATTTCGATGGATTCATCTCCATCTTCTTCAGCCAGGTACTTGTTTCTTCCTCGGTGGTAGCCAAGGGAATGACATTTTTCTCGATCTGGGCTCCTTATCTCCCCTCTAGCCACAGTATCGGCGGACGAATGGTGTTGAAGCTCCCTGGTGTAGTTGGGATTCTGTCCGTTGGCAGCGCTGATGGTATTGCGTCTTTTTTCTCTCCTGCTTCTATTTTCCTCGCCGTAAGGATTTATATGCTTGATGTTATTTTTCGTCGCTGGGATAGTATTTTTAGATGGAACGGCATTTCTCTCCAGCGGTGGTCCTGCTCCTCACTTCTTCCTGGAATATTTCGATGGATTCATCTCCATCTTCTTCAGCCAGGTACTTGTTTCTTCCTCGGTGGTAGCCAAGGGAATGACATTTTTCTCGATCTGGGCTCCTTATCTCCCCTCTAGCCACAGTATCGGCGGACGAAAAATAACATCAAGCATATAAATCCTTACGGCGAGGAAAATAGAAGCAGGAGAGAAAAAAGACGCAATACCATCAGCGCTGCCAACGGACAGAATCCCAACTACACCAGGGAGCTTCAACACCATTCGTCCGCCGATACTGTGGCTAGAGGGGAGATAAGGAGCCCAGATCGAGAAAAATGTCATTCCCTTGGCTACCACCGAGGAAGAAACAAGTACCTGGCTGAAGAAGATGGAGATGAATCCATCGAAATATTCCAGGAAGAAGTGAGGAGCAGGACCACCGCTGGAGAGAAATGCCGTTCCATCTAAAAATACTATCCCAGCGACGAAAAATAACATCAAGCATATAAATCCTTACGGCGAGGAAAATCGAAGCAGGAGAGAAAAAAGACGCAATACCATCAGCGCTGCCAACGGACAGAATCCCAACTACACCAGGGAGCTTCAACACCATTCGTCCGCCGATACTGTGGCTAGAGGGGAGATAAGGAGCCCAGATCGAGAAAAATGTCATTCCCTTGGCTACCACCGAGGAAGAAACAAGTACCTGGCTGAAGAAGATGGAGATGAATCCATCGAAATATTCCAGGAAGAAGTGAGGAGCAGGACCACCGCTGGAGAGAAATGCCGTTCCATCTAAAAATACTATCCCAGCGACGAAAAATAACATCAAGCATATAAATCCTTACGGCGAGGAAAATAGAAGCAGGAGAGAAAAAAGACGCAATACCATCAGCGCTGCCAACGGACAGAATCCCAACTACACCAGGGAGCTTCAACACCATTCGTCCGCCGATACTGTGGCTAGAGGGGAGATAAGGAGCCCAGATCGAGAAAAATGTCATTCCCTTGGCTACCACCGAGGAAGAAACAAGTACCTGGCTGAAGAAGATGGAGATGAATCCATCGAAATATTCCAGGAAGAAGTGAGGAGCAGGACCACCGCTGGAGAGAAATGCCGTTCCATCTAAAAATATATATATATATATATATATATATATATATATATATATATATATATATATATATATATATATATATATATTTATATATATATATATATAACATTGACTCAATTATTAAAAACGAAAATAAAACATAAATACTTGTTTTTACGTCAACCGGATTGGCTGGTATTTTTTTTTTGTATTTATTTTTTAGCATAGAATATTTACGGTTTGCTTTTTCCTTACATTTTTTGATTAGTTCAGATTCTTTTAACTTACTTAGGGTCTTATTCAAAATTCTTGAATTATTTTTTAGGCAATCATTTAGCCGCGTGGAAAGATCATGGAGGTTGAATTGGGTTCGGGTTAGGTTACAGTTTATTCAGGGCGATTAACTTATATAGTTTTTACGCCCGAATTGGGTTCGGTAAGCTGGACAGTCTTCGATGATATGCTCAAAGTTGGACATCGCAGGCGTTAAAGATTATGTCTAATCTGTAGACGAACTTTGCTAAATATTTGTCAAACATTTTATATTTGTCACATATATCTTGTCTCGCTTATATTATTGACCCAACTGTGAGGTTCGAAACGAACGACAGCAAGCTAACGCAATTGATCGTGAAAACAGGTCGATTTACGAGAAATGCGTAACGTTCTTTTCCAAAGAACCATACCAAAGGAGACAAGCACATTCTTACAGGAACTCGGCCTAGATGTGAGTAGCCTCCCGCTCTTAGCCGAACAAATTTTGGTAGACTCCCTTGGGATCATCAACCATCATATTTATGGTTAAAAACAATGAACAATCATAAGGAAATAGCACAATCAGTAAGGAGCAGAGGCATGTATACAAAGCGATCATTATTGCAACCCCCGCTTCCCCAGAAGTAACTCGACTCTTTGGATTAAACCACCTAGATTAAACCTGGATCCTAGTGCTAAAATTAAACCCAAATAATTCATAAAAACAATTATCCCAAGACTGATGGTTTAGCTGTGTGATTTAGCAACCCCATTAATTTGGGCAGCCTCACTTTAATTTTTTTTAATGAAGTTTTCTTTCTTTTTTTTTATCAGAATAATGTAGACTTTTTTTTTAGATGACTAGATGAAGGGTATTAATTAATAATACCAACAAGGATGAGGAATAACCCTTCACAGCTGTACAACATACTTTTATTTCAACTTATCGGACCGTTCGTCCATCTTCAGGCAATCATATCCTGTCACTACTTAAAATAACATTTCAAACATCAGAAATTAAAACAAATGATTCCTATAAGGAACCAAGTCAAAAACACTTGAAGACAATTAAAAATGTTCCTCACACAGCCATATTAGAAACCTTATCAACCTATGTACTTAGGTTGATAGGTTGATAAGGTTTCTAATATGGCTGTGTGAGGAACATTTTTAATTGTCTACAATATTTTTTTGACTTGGTTCCTTATAGGAATCATTTGTTTTAATTTATGATGTTTGAAATGTTATTTTAAGTAGTGACAGGATATGATTGCCTGAAGATGGACGAACGGTCCGATAAGTTGAAATAAAAGTATGTTGTACAGCTGTGAAGGGTTATTCCTCATCCTTGTTGGTATTATGTATACTTTTTTTTTTTTTTTTTTTTTTTTTTTTTTTTTTTTTTTTTTTTTTTAATCATTTTATTTGATGAATGCATTTACCTGAAAACCTCAGGCAGTATCTGAAGTTCATCAGCAGTTAATGGTAAGATGTGACCATTTTCGCACAAGAGGACAATGACCAAACTGCGCTCCGTACAAACCTAATCTACCAAAAAAAAAAGTGTAATTTTACGTGTTTTCATTATACACTTCTATCATTAATTTATGGTTTTATACAGCGTGTTTTAATGTAATAACCCCAAATATATTTTGAGCTCCACAAATATACCTATTTTATCAAAAATAGGTAGATTTAGAAAAGTTGTAGAAAAGCCCTCCTGCAAATCTTTTTTCTATATAATTGAATGTTAAAATTTAAATAAATATTTTGTTAAAACACGAATAGCATATATTTCAAAATAGTTTCATAATTGCTCATATATTCTTCGTTTAAATAAGAAGGTTATGATAAGTCAGTTTTCTTCTGTACTATATCAGTTCTCGTGTAGACGGTTCAGTTATTTAAGCAGCTAAAGACGGTGAAAATTCCAATTTCTTTGATCTCCATTCGCCCATGAAAATCGAAGCAGCTATTCTCTCATCACACTTTTCCCTCTCTCATTCTCTCTCTCCATCTATATCCTTCTCATGGAATCCATCGAAAGAGAACGTAAAAAACTTATTAGTTTTCGATAGAAGTTGTGAAACAGGAGGAAATACTTTAAACCAAATATACAGGGCATATCGCAAGTTTATGACAATACTCAGGGGATGGGATTCATAAGCGGGAGATGGTGGGTTCGATTCCCAACCTCCGGCAGGAATTTTATCATCCCACGGCTCGCTGGTAAAATTCCTCGCTGCACCCTGGATGTCGGCGCTAATGACCAAGGCGTAGATGCGCAGTAAAAAAAAAAAAAAAAAAAAAAAAAAAAAAAAAAAAAAAAAAAAAAAAAAAAAATACTCAGGGGGTGAAACTAGACTAAAGTGCAGTTAAGTGCTGCCGACCTCGCGTTTTGTGGAAATGAGAGCAAATAATGTTAAGATTGGAAGGGCTACAGGAGGAGGAGGCCAGTTGTAGAATTTTATAATTCTTGAAGCAATTCCTTCTTTATTTTATTCATCATTAACGTAAGACTTTCATGTTTTCCACGTTGGAGTAACCCTCCAGCGTGGGAGTTTATTTATCTACGTATGCCATCCTTTCTGGATACTACACTTATTAAAGTATAAGACTTACTTCGATCATTAAAAATAAATTACATCAAGAATAATTTGCATTTATTTCTGATAAGATTACAAAAATAAATATTCTCTATTCATTAGAAGTTTTTACACCTAAATTTCAAATCATATTGTTAAATTGAGAGATAATTTCAATTTTCAGAACGCCGTTGGAAAGATAATTAAATCTTTTAACTTTTTTTAGTATTCAGCAGCTTTTAGAATATTTTTTTGGAAGAATAGTGATTCTCAAAAATGTGTCTAACAATTTTTTTTTTAACATAAACTTTTTGAACATTTATTACGGCTTGAAAATGTCTCGCGTTATCCATTTATGGTATAAAACTCGGCCTAACACCCTTGTATCCTGCGTCCCCTATCCGACAAATGTGGCTCTCTCGACAACCTACACGCAACGTATTGGGTATTTTTAACATATATTTTTCGCTATCTGAAGTACTCAATAATAAAACATTTGACAGCCATTATTGTTTGTTCGCGAACCATAGGCTTAAGGTGTCCATTGGCTTAAAGGTGAGCTTGAAAATAACGAAACAACCGGATGCAACAGAAACTCCATGACATTTTTTTTCAAGACGTACTTTACGGTGGGGATTCAGCTACAAATATAGTTATTGTAGTGTTAACTTTTGCATTTAAATAACCATTGTAAGATGTAATAAAAATAAATCCCTACCACTATGGTCATATCGTCTAAAATGGCCAAACCTTGAACAATCTTCTCATGTAGTTTTTTTTTTTGTCAAATAACAGGTGGAAGTAATTGACAAAATGTAATACTCAAATCTCAGGTAATTACATTTTTGAAATCACAGCTCTATTGTAGATGAAGTAGCATACATAATTCTTCGAATAAATATTTTCCGTATGGCCAGTCAACATAGGCCTATATAGGGGGGGGGGGGCTGCAGCCCCCCTATATCTTATACAATCTTATAAGATTAAGTTCATTAAATGTATTCTCTACTTATACCTACAAAAGTCATAACATCATTTAGGAAAGCAAATGTTATATGTAGTAGGAATTTTGAATTGAAATTACACGACCAGTCAAAATGACTTAAGGGCAGAAAACTGCTTGGTCACCACCGCCCTTAGAGTATACTTAAATCGTGTATAGTGTAATGTTAGTATAAACTGCTTGGTCACCACCGCCCTTAGAGTATACTTAAATCGTGTATAGTGTAATGTTAGTATAAACTGTTTGGTCACCACCGCCCTTAGAGTATACTTAAATCGTGTATAGTGTAATGTTAGTATAAACTGCTTGGTCACCAACGCCCTTAGAGTATACTTAAATCGTGTATAGTGTAATGTTAGTATAAACTGCTTGGTCACCACCGCCCTTAGAGTATACTTAAATCGTGTATAGTGTAATGTTAGTATAAACTGCTTGGTCACCACCGCCCTTAGAGTATACTTAAATCGTGTATAGTGTAATGTTAGTATAAACTGCTTGGTCACCACCGCCCTTAGAGTATACTTAAATCGTGTATAGTGTAATGTTAGTATAAACTGCTTGGTCACCACCGCCCTTAGAGTATACTTAAATCGTGTATAGTGTAATGTTAGTATAAACTGCTTGGTCACCACCGCCCTTAGAGTATACTTAAATCGTGTATAGTGTAATGTTAGTATAAACTGCTTGGTCACCAACGCCCTTAGAGTATACTTAAATCGTGTATAGTGTAATGTTAGTATAAACTGCTTGGTCACCACCGCCCTTAGAGTATACTTAAATCGTGTATAGTGTAATGTTAGTATAAACTGCTTGGTCACCACCGCCCTTAGAGTATACTTAAATCGTGTATAGTGTAATGTTAGTATAAACTGCTTGGTCACCACCGCCCTTAGAGTATACTTAAATCGTGTATAGTGTAATGTTAGTATAAACTGCTTGGTCACCACCGCCCTTAGAGTATACTTAAATCGTGTATAGTGTAATGTTAGTATAAACTGCTTGGTCACCACCGCCCTTAGAGTATACTTAAATCGTGTATAGTGTAATGTTAGTATAAACTGCTTGGTCACCAACGCCCTTAGAGTATACTTAAATCGTGTATAGTGTAATGTTAGTATAAACTGCTTGGTCACCAACGCCCTTAGAGTATACTTAAATCGTGTATAGTGTAATGTTAGTATAAACAGTGTTTACAGTATTGTGCGCTTAAGACAGTGTTGTGTTTCTCTTATTGCATTTGACACAATGTTGCTTTGGAAAAAATTATTATTGCATAGATATAAGAACCAGATACAAGCGTCCGTAAAAAAGAAAGAAACACACAAATAAAAATGGCTAATTTTATTGTTTTATTATCCAATGATGGTGAGGTTTACACGTTTTTGTAACGAGATTGTAATGTATGTTTAAGTAATGTGCTGTATGATATTCCCTGATAAACGTAGAGGGTCCTGCTTAACGGAGCGCGAAATGCCTCCTTCATGGGCGCTGTTGCAAATGATCCGATAAACATTGCATTATGGTCTTTTGGTTAAATAACTAAGAATTGGCAGATAGCGAATAAATTTTCAGTATATGATAATAATGGCGTAAAATTATCAAAGCCCGTAAAGATAACAGGTCATATGCTTCCGCCTAACAGCAAGCATTTACTTCGACTTCACTAGGCTTAGGAGTGTCGACAATTAAGGATAGAAAACTAATAGGCCATCAACACCGTGGAAGTATTAAACAAATAGCATTAAAGTAGATTATAATGGTTTGAAACAATGTATTTACGCTAGGTACACCACCCCTAGTACATAGATATATAAACATACACAGAGTGGTTTATTTAATTTATATATATATATATATATATATATATATACATATATATACATATATATATATATATATCCATATATATACATATATATATATATACATATATATATATATATATATATATATATATATATATATATATATTTGTCTGTTCGCGGCATAGCTCAGCGAATAATGGACCGATTTTGATGAAATTTGGTACAAAAATCTTTCGTCTAATTTGAAAGGTCAAGTTCGTTAACCAGGTGAATCCGCCCACCGGAACATGGTTTTTGGAACGAATTTCGCGCGAAAAAATCGTTCCGCTTACTTCATATGCATGCAAATACTCGTTTCATAGGCTTCTTGGCCTAGGAAAACGAATGCCACCATTTTTAAGGCGATAGCTTTAACCGTTTTCGAGAAAATTGGAAAAATAGTTGCTGAATAACGTTTTTGTTTGGTCTAAACGCTAGTTTTTGAACATTTTTGCACTATTTTTCGTTCAGGCCATAGGGGAAATTTAATTCTGATAAAAGCATCAAAATCTGCATCAAATTTCCTATAAGATCTCATGTACATTGTGCAAAAATATTTCAAACCAAATTCACAACAGCTACCCAAACAAATAACTTATCACCAAATAAAGGTTTTCGTTTAAAAAAAAAAAAAAATTCCCTATGGCGTGATCGACAAATAGCTCAAAAATTGTCAAACCAAGCGTTTAGACCCAAAAACATGGAAACAACTATATATAGGGAAATAATGCTGGGGAAAGTTTCTCCTTGGTGGTATTAAACTCTGCTTTAGTAGGCGTACAGACTCCTCAAGTATGGCGATTTTCGTCGGGACCACCCTGTATACATACAAAAACTGAATCATGTGTATATGCACTTACGAACGTTTATATATACACACATACCTGCTACCATATGGCGCCTTCCATAGGTGTCTTCTTGTATCGGCGCCTGTCTAAACTGCGTAGAGCCGAAGGAACTTTTTTGTCGAACTTTTTTCTCTTGCTGCGATGGGCGTGTTTGTCTACCACGTTCGGGCCCAGGTGTCGTGACATATGTGTCAAAGTGATAATATCACTTTGCCACGAACATATTATGTTCGTGGCTTGTTCGTCAGCAGGTAGCTTACCTTTCTTGCGATCCCTGCTCATCCGAGCCTTGTTCTATACCCTTCCTGTTTAGTGTGAGACCTCATAACGAATTCCCGGTTAGTCTTAAGGTCTGGTGTCGTATGATACTGAATCCGCCCTAAAAATTCTTTCAAGGTATTTGACACTGAATTATAATTAATCTACTAAAAGTACATCATTTTAAAAGATTCGTCACTTTTTTATTCTCCTTATATGTTTGCTGAAATAACTATACAAAAGGAAGAATTGGGCCCTGATAGAAATTTTGTTGAAGCCATCACTCCTGAATGTGTTAACACTTCTAAGCAGGGGCTTCCAGGTAGTGTGCAGGTTAAAACCTTTATCACCGTTGAGTCTTCGGTTGTATAAGAATTTCTACACGCTCTCTAAATAATCTTCTTTATAAATTGTTTTCATTAGCTAAAAGCAAGCACATTCTCTGGAAATTATAATTCAATACGAAATTAATTGAATGTTTAGTTTTAATGTTGCTGTCAGTAAATTGTTCTTTGCTTTCATTGAATTAAGATCTTTTTGTAAATTTAATCAAAAATCATACTTAAAAAAAATACTAATAAAATTTTGCTAGCTGAAATAGTATTTTAAAGAGAGAGATAAGAGTTAATTGGCTTGAATGGAAGCCCATTTCATGGGGGTAAAAGGAAAGATAAGGGCTGAAGGGAGTGGGAGCCTATTTGCACAACAATAGAGAAAGGGTTCGGAGAGGGCTCTACCACTAGCCAGCAAATTAGTGTAGGCCTACTTACACAGCATGGTGATATTCGGACAAGTAGCAAGAATAAATGTACCGATTTTCCATCCATACTATAAAGAAGTCTATTCCACAGAGGGAGGGGGGAGGGGTAGAGAGAGAGAGAGAGAGAGAGAGAGGGAGAGAGATTTAAAGTGACGGATGTTTCATAAAAGCTAATAATTTGGATATTGAGTAGGTCCACAGTCCTAATTGATACGTTGTTAATGAACTTGTCTTTTCCTATACAGGGTCTGACCGGAAAGTAATAGGACTGTGTCAATTAAAAAAAAAATTATTGAGTCAACCGTTACATTTTTTAAAAATCTTTCAAAATAGGCTCCTCCTGCGTCGATACAGCACTGCCAGCGCGATTCCCAAGCACTGAAGGCGTCACAGTAGGCATTCTCCGAAATAGCCTTTAGAGCCGCGGTACAAGCTGGCTGGATCCACTCTGTCGTCTTAAAATGCTTTCCTTTCATCGGTCTTTTAAGGCAAGGAAACAAAAAGAAGTCCAGGGGGGCACATCTGGGCTGTAGGGCGGCTGGGAAAGCGTTAGGATGCCTGCCTTGGTCAGGTAGCTGGTCACAAGAAAGGAGGTGTGACCCGGGGCGTTGTCGTGGTGCAACTTCCAGTCGGCTGCGATGTCTCTATGGACCCGATTGACCCTTCGTTTGAGTCTCTTGAGCACTTCCATGTAGAACTTGGAGTTGACGGTTTGTCCAGTAGGAACAAATTCACATTGTCGAAGTTCTTCCAGCACGGTCTTCATCGGCGATCTCTTCCCGGCCCTCCGAAAAGGCCTTGTGCCACCGATGCACACCACTTCTTGCTAAAGTATTTCTAAGTACGACTAAAGTATCTGTCGCAGATTTACCGAGTTTCACACAGAATTTAATCGCCGACCTCTGCTCTAACGAACGCTGCATTTTCGGCTTGTGCCACTCACAAAAACTCGTCGCACGAAAAAGCCTGTCTTGACTCTCCGGATGCTCGGAGACCCTCGACCAACCCCTCGTTTGTTAGCTAGGGACCCATACTATCGAATCCAGTCGGCGCACACGCGCTCTGAAGTACAGTCGCGGCGGAAAAAAATCAATCCTATTACTTTCTGAACAGACCCTGTATTATCTCCATAAATTTGTAATATTTCAGTGGAACTAATTCAATTTCAAATAATTTTTGGACTTATTTATTTATTATCAGATACCTCTATAGTATCTGCCCCTCAGGGCCCTCGAGGCCTGTTACGGGACTGATTGATTGATTGATTTATTTATTAACAGTTCACAACGTGGTGATTCGCTCTTTAAGTCAATGTGCGAACAAAGCTAACATTTATACAGAACCATGTAAACATGACATACAAACATACACAAACTACAATAAATAATTTGGTTGATTATTTATAAAATAGTAAAGTTTATATATATTTATATATATATATATATATTTGTCTGTTCGCGGATTTCTGGCCTCCCTAATGGTCCGATTTTAATGAAATTTGATACAAAAATCTGTCGCCCGATTTGAAAGGTTAAGTTCGTTAACCAGCTAACTCCGCTCACTGGAAGATGGCGTTTGGGGCGAAATTCGCGCAAAAAAAATCGTAAGGCTTACGTTTTTGAGTTCATAAGCTTGTAAGTACTCGTTTTATATGCTTCCTGGGCTAGGAAAACGAATGAAACCATTTTCAAGGCGATAGCTTTAACCGTTTTTGAGAAAATTGGAAAAATAGTTTTTGGTTTGTGTACTTAAAATCATGGGATTCAGTTGAAACATTTTCTGCATGTTCTACTTTCATCAAAACTTATATGTTGAAATTTTGGTTACGTTTGGAGTTAAGGAAGGGTTAGAATGAAATATTTTATTAACAGACATTAAAAGTTTTAGTAAGTTTGTTTACTTTCCTTAATATCTCGAAAAAGGTTGAGAATCTTGGTAAACTGAAGAATACCATTAGAAACCTTATTAAATGCTCTAAAAAAAAGGTTCTAATGAAAGTTTTGATTAGGCGATGTCAATCGGAGAAATAAGAGCTTAAAACTTTAAAGTAATTGATTTCGCTTATTCGAACTGTTCTTTTTGTCTGTTTTTTTATTCCTTGTTATTTTTTAATTGCTTATAGTTGGATAATGTATTTGAAAATAAAACAGGTTAAGAAAAATAAGAAAAACAATTTAATGTTAGAGATATGGATTTCCAGGATTCCAAGACCTTGTCACTAGCGGGACAGTTTCTAGTGTTAGCAGACCCTTCCAGGTAAGATTGTAAATCATGACCTTTCAAGACTTTACTACACACAGGAATGGCGTTAGTGACCTGAAGGGTTGACACGCCATTATAATAATTAATTTAAAAAAAAAGACTGGTGGAACCAAAATAATAACTGCTTCTATTTTAATCTTTCCAAATTAGACTAGGGATATGAACGGAACCGCGCTAAGATGATGCAGTTCCTGCGAGACGGACTTTTTAGTATAAATATGCTTTAGTGAGTACTAAACTGGTATAAAGCGTAGCGATAAAGTGTCACAAAAAAGTGACCGTTGGCGTTTGCGCATGCGCGGTGCCCATGTACGTAAAAGAAGACTGTATGGTATACATTACATTACATAGGTTTGTCGGGTGGACCTAAAGCATATTCATGTTCCTGAATTTGAGCAGAAGGCTCTAAACGATTTATTTTTTTTTTGTGTCATTTATTCCCAAGCTAATTTGTAGGAAAACATTTTTTATAGGAAAATGAGTTTTATTGTTTGCCGACGTTTCGGCCACAAACGAAATTCAAGACTTCTTCTGGGAGATGAGAAGACGGAGAACTATGCCTTACGGATGCGTAATTATTTCTACGCATCTTTTCTGCGTAATCATTAAAATAGAGAAAAAACGTAAGATATTTACAGAAATCAATATTCGGAATGTTTCGGTTACTCCTTGGTAGCCTTTGTCAGCAATGAATGCCAGGGGTGGAGAATTGCCAATATTTTTACCATGGTCACTTAACTGCCAATTTTGGTCTTTGGCATTAATTGCAGACGAAGGCTAGGCTTTCAAAGATAATCTGATGATTCATCTCATAGCCAAATCTCAACCATTCCTTGAATTCTTATCACCTCAACGGCTAAATATCTTCATTACAAATTAATGCGTAATCATTCAGAGATCTGACGTTTTGTGTGATTTCATTCTGTAGAACAAAGTTAAATTGTTCTAGCTTTGTGAGGGCAGATCTGTCAATTTCCTCGATTTTGATGGTTAGCTTGTGTTGTCAAAGGCTGGTGTAAATATAATTATTAGTTTATCAACTAATATTAGTATACAACAGGAAGTGGAATGACAAGAGATTTGGTAAACACAGTGGTTTGTATGTTCATAAGAAATGGTTCCTTTGAGTTTGGTTGATGGTGGTTTTTAAAAGCGGCATTGATAATACCTTAAAACATAAATGCAGAAAGTATAGAATATTTTTTCAAGACGAATTTACCTCCCTTTAGTTTTTTACGGACTAAAGAATGGGCAAAGGGCAAAGAGACATGTAAATCATAATAACAATAGCATTTTATGGTTGCCTTAATGTGAAATTCTCATAGTTAATACATCTCCCATGGGGTATTTATTCATCATAGTTTCTTATAAACAAACCTTTGTGCTAACGATAATTTATGATCATTAAGAATCCTTTTCAACATAAATCTTAATTATCTCATACATAAATTATCTCAATTACTTGTAATTTTAGCAAAATTATTAATATTTAAGGCACGAAAAAACTCATTAAAGAAAAGAAGAATGCAAAAATAATGCTGGTCTTAAAGAGGCTGTACTACCTAAAATAACCAATTAAATTTCTCAAAGAGAAATTAAGCAGTCTGGAAAATGAAGAAAATTTTATAAACAACTCTTAGCTCGCATTAATCAACCAAATCTCTTCCCTTTTTACGTGGAAATTTTAAATGATTACATTAAAAGAGTTTGTTATCCTTGTTATTTAATGCTCTAAATCTTAATGACTCTTCTATATTTATCAAATAAATTTAAAATAATTAAGTTATTTATATTCCAGTAATATTTAATACAGTGAAAATTAGAATATATGTAAATGGATTGTATTTACATATATATTATGACAGTGTTTAATGTATATTTTTTATTTAATTTTTTTTTTGTGTAAATTTTATATTGTTTTTTATTCATTTTGTTTTATTAACCATTTATGTGAGCGAATTGCCTAGCTGTTGTGAAGCTCCGTAAATAAATAAATAATGTATATTTTTAAGTGGACTTTTATTGGCTTTGTCTGAAAAGTTATAATTTTTTAAATAATAATAATTCTGGAACCTTGTCTATTAAGAATAACAAATAAATTTAAATTGTAAAATATACAAATTAAAAAATAAAAGACTAAATCTATAAATGAAAAATAAACTCTAACTCTGTTTACAAAACCTTGAGTAATAAAATTATACATCTGTTATCATAAATACAAAGAAAGGAGCAATTATGAAATTATTTCCGGGTGGGGGGGGGGGGGGTAAGAATAAAAAAAATATAATTATTTATTCTTTATATATGGCCAAGGTCAAAAGAATAGTACTCCAATTCTCTTTGTACTATTTATTGTTTGTACGCCCTACACGTTTCGTGGCCTTTATGCCACCTCCTCAGGGGCCATTACATCCCTATGTGTGGATAGCTCGCCACCCATACCAAGACTGGATTGGTATGGGTGGCGAGCTATCCACACATAGGGATGTAATGGCCCCTGAGGAGGTGGCATAAAGGCCACGAAACGTGTAGGGCGTACAAACAATAAATAGTACAAAGAGAATTGGAGTACTATTCTTTTGACCTTGGCCATATATAAAGAATAAATAATTATACGTAAATAAAGGTCAGAAATACGTGGAAAAAAATATAGTAAATACTTCAATTTAAAACAAAAGTAAAAAAAAAAAGGGAGAGTGCAAGTAAAAGAATACATACATGATAATAAAATCGCAGTAAAAAAAAAATAACCTACAAAAAACAAAGCAAAGGTGAACTTAATCAAACGAAAAGAGCGAGAAAAAACAGCTAACATAACATTTGAAGGTCTATCGGGTTACGTAAATATTCTAGTGTTGCGACTTAGAAGACAGTGGCCCAGAGATACGCTGCAGTTACCTATTGAAGTGTTAGCACTGGATTTCCTTTGTTCAAGTGCGACAGTGTCTGTGGCTCACCGATCTCTCTTTGACTCCAGCCACTGGTCGAACCAGAAGGGAGCTTTCAACGTCATATGTGCGTCTTTCTGACTTAATCGAGGATAAAGTTGGGAGGCCTTGAGCACAGAATTAACACAATGTTTCAGATTACGGGATGTATGTACAGAATACAATAACCAATAAAGAGTAATATGCTTGTGAAAAAAGGTTTCCTTCTTATAATTTGTCCTGTATATAATGAATAATAAACGAGAGAAATATATACTCAATAAAACAGCTGTTGGGGATGGACAGAGGCATAAAAACGTACGGCAATTTGACAAGGGTTGAGAAGATGAATTGACTGAGAAGGTAACAAGATGTAATACACCAGAATAGCCCATACGGCCAAAAACTTAATTCAAATACCCTCTACTGATCAGCAGAAATACTAAAAGTACGCTACGGTAACGCCAGATAACTCTAAAGTCGAGAAATGGATAGAAAAAGATGGTGAGAAATACAAAAATCTCCAGGCTGCTGTGAAAGTCCACTGTTCGTGGGCCGGTCATTCCTCCGACTTCTACACAAGTCTACGAAACACAGAGTCCAGCCACTCTCGACTGCTGGAGCAGTCAAAGGTAGAGAAAGGGGTGTTAGTTGGCAATATTGTTCATTCCAGTTAACAGATTCTATTATTTAAACAAAGCTTCCAAGACAAGATTAATTGTTTGGTTAGCATGGAACTCATAAGCCGAAGTTCAAGAATTAAGAACTCACTACAATAGAGTGAAGAGAACTAAATGAAAGTAAGGAACCGTTCTAAGGAATTGGTTTAAGGAATGTCAAGAGCTGATAAGATCCCCGAGCTAACGCTGTTTGTGAAGTTGTTAATGGGGTTAGCTCTGTTATCCAGGATACATATCAACGGTGAATAACTCTCTTACCAACCCCCCTGTTAGATACCCAATCGTCAGGCTCCCCTTTATAATAGATGTATAGTACACTGAGAAGTTCACTCCGAGGAGAAGGAAAACTGATTACGAAGACATTAGCTATCGCGGCTCAAGTAGTGAACAAGTGGCTCTATAAACTCTCAACTTTAATAAAGGATTCAACAACTATTTGTCTTTAGTTAGAGGAGGACAATTTATATTCAGACCCAACCCACCACCACCTGGATTAATGTACCAAATTACCTCCAGCGCGCAAATATATAAATATGTGCAACACACACACACACACATATATCTATGTTTGATGTTATTTTTCGTCGCTGGGATAGTATTTTTGGATGGAACGGCATTTTTCTCCAGCGGTGGTACTCCTCCTCACTTCTTCCTGGAATATTTCGATGGATTCATCTCCATCTTCTTCAGCCAGGTACTTGTTTCTTCCTCGGTGGTAGCCAAGGGAATGACATTTTTCTCGATCTGGGCTCCTTTTTTCCCCTCTAGCCACAGTATCGGCGGACGAATGGTGTTGAAGCTCCCTGGTGTAGTTGGGATTCTGTCCGTTTGTAGCACTGATGGTATTGCGTCTTAAGACTTTTTTTTTTGTTTTTTACGGCGCCTTGACATCTAGGCTATTAGTGCCGACATCCAGGGTGCAGCGAGGAATATTCCCAACGAGTCAATCGAGAGTCCACTTTCTTCAACCTGTTTTTTCTGCATCACCCTCTAATTCTTCTAAAAACGGGAAAAACGAAAAATAGCATTTTTAATCGAATTATGGTTAAAAACGAAGTCCCTCTTTACTTAATTAAAAATGCCAGTTGTAGGGTATTAAATTCTTTTTTGAAGACATTTTTCATTTTATCTTGCATTGTCCTATTTACTCCCCCATTAGAAGCCAATTCCTCCAGTTTATCAACCAACCTACTGATAATTCCCGATTACTCGAAATCTTAAGCAATGGCTCAAAATTTGAATATATACACATTTATAACTATATAAAAGACTCCTTGAAATTGAGAGCTTCATTAATTTCTGATGGACACAATAATAATAACAATAATAAAAACACACAAAAAAAAAATCCAACATTTAATATTAAGTAATCCATTTTTTGCACTGTTTTCTCTATCTAAAAATAATTTTTAATAATCACTTCTTGGTTAAGAAATTGTATTGTATATTTAGTACATGTATACAAATACTCCTTAAATTTAATGCATAGAAGATGTAATTATTTTCATTTATTTTAAGTTAAACTTTATTATTTCACAATGTATCTGTATGTAAATAGAACATATGTGTAAGTTTTATGTTGGGGTATGTTTATGAATATATTACTAACATAGGACTAAAAACATTATATAAGGTCAACTCCTTGCAATCGGGAAACCCTGTATGCAATAAAAAAAAAAAAAAAAAAAAAAAAAAAAAAAAAAAAAAATCTTTTTTAAACAATCCATTAAAATACGTTAACTATATCTAGAGATATATTGACTTCAAAGCCAATAACTTGTCAGAAAATCGTTATAAATTTGGAATGTGTTGTTGCCTTACGGTCGTACTAAAGCCGTCACAAAAAATTTAATAGTTCTACCTTGAACACTTTTAAAAGTAGAAAAAGAATCTGTGATCAGATTTCTTCTATCTCTTACAATTTGTAAATAAATTTGCGATTATTAAAAAAAAACTTTTATTTTATTTTATTTTCTGATTCAGAAAGGTGTAGGTAACATGAAGCTTCGCCTTGTTTCTCTGGTTCGCCTTTAGTTCTCTGAAAATTTCAAGTTAAAGTGAATAGCACCATCATCTATGAAAAATTCAATGTCATATTTCAAGGGTGAATCCCGGGTCTGAAACGCCTGTCCAAGCATTTTAATACCCATAAATCACTCTTAAAAATTATAATGAAATCATTGAATTTCAATTGCATACTTTTTCAATCACATTTATGAATTAGCATTCCATAGAGTAAACATTCGTCCTTACTAAAGGTCCTAAAATATAATGTTATTAATAACTATTAACCCCGAAAAAAGTGCTCCCAGTAGTAAGGTGTCACTTCAATTATGTAAACGACACCCTTCTGCAATATTAATTTTTCTTTTTATTCAATAATGGACGAGTCCATTTACAAAGTTACTTAAGAATAATATTCCATTCATTCTGAAGGATTCAATGAATTTTTGAGAAGAAATCGATTTCTAGCACCCTTCAGGGAATAGATTTCATATAACCTCATTCTTGAATAAAACAACATACCATAATTGGCTTGAAATATTCACCCTTTTGTTATGATTTTCCTTTTCTAACATTTCCTTGGAAATTATATGTAAAGTGACGGGGCGATTTGAAAAGCTCTTCTTCGAAAAATATATATATACTATGTGTGTGTGTACTAGCTGTTACCCAGTGTGCCATGCTACACCTACTTTTTGCCTATGACTCTCCCCGTATCAAGATCTACCTGTATACCCAGTTACGTCAAAACCGGTCAAACGGTGTGAATTTGTTTATATCTGTCTATTAATTCGCGAAACAGCCAACAGAGGCCAGCACCACAGCCTGCGAGTAGATAGCTCTTATCACAGAAAGGCCAGCGCTCCTTAGTTAGACTGTGACTGTTGATATAAAATTGAAATAAACTGCATTACATGATTATATAATGATGTGAAGTTATCAATGATTCCGAGTTATTCTAATTATCAAGAACATCAACAAATAAATTTGAGACATTATTCAAAATGGTCGTCAGAATCTGAATGGTTCAGTGTAGCTAACTTTTCTTGAACAAAACTTTTGACCTTTTGACCAAATTTGACTATTTTTACCTAGCCTAGGGGATTTCCCGCATCAATGCCTACCTGTGTGCCAAGTTTAGTCAAAATCGGTCAAACGGTGTAGATTTGTATAAGGAACAAACAGACAGACACGTGTTTTATATATATATATATATATATATATATATATATATATATATATATATATATATATATATATATATATATATATATATATATATATATATATATATATGTATAGAGATTTATTATATATATATATATATATATATATATATATATATAATATATAATCATATATATATATATATATATATATAGATTTATTATTTATATATATATATATATATATATATATATATAATATATAATCATATATATATATATATATAATCAAAAGAACTTCGAAAACATTGAGAAAGTTACAATTCATTAAAAGATAATTTTATCGAATACAAAAATTCTTAGGTGATATCTGGAAGTTATAACATACATTTTTGACATTTATGAATAGACACATTTATCCTTATTTCATATGGTACCACATGAAAAAAATAAAATACCCACAATACCAACATTGTAGGCCTCAAAATCAACGGGCAAAAAGTTACAAACCCTCAAAAAATCATGACGTTTTTCGGAAAATGCTTTCATACTATGTCTTGCTCATGAAATTACAGGAGTACATTTCAAGCTCGTAAGAGGCTTATAGAGTCATTATCAAAAAAATATTAACTGCACCTATTAAATTTCTTTGAAGTAACTGTTCACCGATGAAGAGTTAAAATATGTACTAAAATCTACCAAAAATGTATCACTAGGTCCTGTCATTATATAATATCAGATGTTAAAAATACTCCTAAGATTTTCCTTTTACAACAGTTATCAAGGATTTTTTTGTATTGGTTTGACGAGTGCATTGAACCTCAAGAGGTCATGGGCACCCATGGCATTTTTAAAGGGTTTTCTATATTCAATTGAGTACTCAATATTCTAATTTCTTCAATGTTGTTAAATATAAACTAATAAAAATAATAATAAAATAGATTAGGGAATACATAAAGATGAGGTGAGAAGAACGATCCGAAGTAGAGGGACAGAGGACAGCCCGAGGACCCAGCACTGGCTTTTTCTTGGAGTCTATGATGAGACTCTTACTGGCATGAGGTGTGGGATGTGCTGGGTTTACATAGCATGGCTTCCTTAGTACCCACCATGGCTGAGACCGTTCTGGTCTAGAGGTCGATGCAGAGGACAGCCGAGGACCCACCACTGGCTTTTTCTTGGAGTCTATGATGAGACTCTTACAGGCATGAGGTGTGGGATGTGCTGGGTTTACATAGCATGGCTTCCTTAATACCCACCATGGCTGGGACCGTTCTGGTCTAGAGGCCAATGCAGGGCCCCCGGACGCCACCACACCTCCAGCCCGAATCGCTCCTAATTCAAAGTAATTTTACAATGAAATTAAAATAATTATTATTATTCGGACCTATAAATAATACTTATTAAACCAATCCTGAAAGCTTCAGGCCGATCGCTTTAACTAACTCCTCACCAAATCAATACATTGGTGAATACGGAAACACGCACCAGGTCTAGAGACCATTCACTGTTAGATACAATGTGATACAACATATCCTAAAATCTCCAGATACAGAAATATTGTCTTCAGGCCTAATTCTCGTTCCTTCGTGGACTTTAAGCAACTTCAATATAGATATATCATTCTTTCTAATTCCATAAACATTATCGGACATCAAAATTACTTTATCAAAAACATTTCAATGAATTTCATCTAATTAAAGAAATGTCATAAGTATATGACAAAAGACTTGGTTTCTATTCAAAATATACCTGCAAGTCGCATGAATTTTACTGAAAACAAAAATGTTCAGGGGAATGTAATCTACTGTTTAACAATTTAAGCTTTCGTTTGTGACAAAATATTATTGAGCCTACCACAATTAATTGTTTTTGTATGATGATTGGCGAACAGACAAATAAATAAATCATTGTTCTGTTTATTAATGGCGTATTTAAAATTATAGTGACCTAACTCTCACTGCCTCAATTCAGAATAAGATATTCATAATGCCCTCAGTATTATTAGTTGGCCCTTTAAACGATTGAAAGAAAGTAATGGAAGTGGAGAAAGAAATGCTAAAAGGATTAGAGAATAAAGGAAATGGGATCATATTAATGCTATTCTTCGAGAAGGGTTTGGAGGCTGTGTTTTATTCATGAGGTTGTAGGGAGGTCTGACCCTTGTCACCGACGGTCCTGCTCTCTAGGAGACAAAGGGCGAACCACTCTGGAGGAGTGGCTCTCTCTAAGGATACTACAGGCTGTGTGGATATCCGCCTCTACAGTGAAGTTTACAGTATCACTGTATCTCCAGCCTCCTGGAACTTCCTTGTGTATACTTAAGATGTTTGGAACCTCCTTGTATATCCTTGAGTCTTTAGCCTTTTGG
Source organism: Gonocerus acuteangulatus (assembly GCA_946811695.1). NCBI lineage: Eukaryota > Metazoa > Arthropoda > Insecta > Hemiptera > Coreidae > Gonocerus > Gonocerus acuteangulatus. The sequence continues at coordinate 56,171,173 of OX328129.1, read as the reverse complement.
AGTCTTCTTATATATCTTTGGCCTCCAAATCCGTCAGCATTTTGGAACAACCTTCTATACTCTTCAGGCTTTAACTTTTTGGAACCTCCTTGCGTATACTTAAGATGTTTGGAACCTCCTTGTGTATACTTAAGATGTTTGGAACCTCCTTGTATATCCTTGAGTCTTTAGCCTTTTGGAGTCTTCTTATATATCTTTGGCCTCCAAATCCGTCAACATTTTGGAACAACCTTCTATGCTCTTCAGGCTTTAACTTTTTGGAACCTCCTTGTGTATACTTAAGATGTTTGGAACCTCCTTGTGTATACTTAAGATGTTTGGAACTTCCTTGTATATCCTTGAGTCTTTAGCCTTTTGGAGTCTTCTTATATATCTTTGGCCTCCAAATCCGTCAGCATTTTCGAACAACCTTCTATACTCTTCAGGCTTTAACTTTTTGGAACCTCCTACCTTATGGTATTTTGAACATCCTTAAATATCTTTGAGACGTCAGCCATATCGAACTTTCTTGTATATCCTTGAGTCTTCACCTTTTTGGAACCTCCTTCCTTATGATGTTTTCATCATCCTTGTATTCCTTTGAGACGTCAGCCTTTTTGAAATCTCTTGTATATCCTTCAGCCTTCAGTCATTTAGATTCCTCCTGTATATCCTGGATGCGTCGGCCTCTTGGAACCGCCTTGTGAATCCTTGAACCTTCAACTATATGGAACCTCATTCCTTAAGAAGTCTTGAATATCCTTGTATATCTTTGAGACGTCAGCCTTTGGAACTCCCTTGTATATCCTTGACCCTTCAGCTTTTTGGATTCGTCTTATATATTTTTGAGACGTCAGCCTTTTGCGATTTCCTATATATCCTTGAGATGTCAGCCTTGTAAATCCTTGAGCCGTCAACTTTTCGGAACCTTGTTCCTTATGATGTTTTTAACATCCTTGTATTTACTTTAAACGTCTGCCTTTTGGAACCTACTTGAATATCCTTGTGTCATCACCCTTTTGGATTCCTCTTTTATATTCCTGAGCATTCAACCTATTAGAACCTCTTTGTATATCCTTAGGCATTCAAAATTTAAAATCATTCTTTCATATGCTGGTGCCATCATCCATCTCGAAGCTCCTTATATTTCCTTTAGTCTTCGGACTTCTGTAATTTCATTGTATATCCGTAAGGATTGGTCACTTTTCTACGAAAGGCCAGTATTGGAATTGAATCAATGTCGGCCATAAAAAATATATACTAGTCAAAGCGACAAAATTCAACCTTGCCATATTTTTCCTGTAGGACTCTCGGGGAAAGACTCTCGTTTAAGTCATGCTAAAATGAAGGAAAGAACTTTGGTGAGGCATTAAAATAGAGTTTGACTCCTGATACACTTTGTAAAGAAAAGCAGAAATAACCGCACGAAATTATGAAGAATTGTCACAGTTGTAAGGGAATTTAATTTGGTCACATTACAGTGATATTCAAGTTGATTTTTGTCAAGCATACAAACATTTTGGAAGTAGTTTGTCTCCTTAGGTGCATTTTGAGAGTTATGCCTGGATCTCTCTTCTAAATTATCCGTCCTGGTACGATCAGTTCACAGGATGGAGAATGTTTTCGTCAAGATATTTTTCCCCGTGGAAAAAAAGGGGTCAAGGAAAATGGAATGGGCGGAAATTTTATTTTCCATGGCATAGATATCCTAATGAAAACACTCTCCATTCCCGTCACGGACCGAGATTCTTAGGAATGATACTCGTGTTGGATTCCAAGCAATCCGCCTAAAGGGGCATGCTACACCCTAAATCTTTGTGAATTTGTTACAATTTTCACTAAAATTCCCAATAATATGATCGAATTCAATTTCAGGGATATTTATTGTTTCTAAATTGTTAGTATTATTTTTAACATTTATAAATTACTTCCATGCTGATTTTTCAAGTTCTTTTACTTAGTCCTCAAAAAAGGCATACCGAATCGAAAGCCTAATTTAGGAACTTACGTCAGGGAATTTCTTCTTCAAATAGAGCAAATCAGAAACATTTTTTTTTTTTTTATGCATTAACAGCGGTTACAAGTTGTGTTTTTTTTATTTTCAATTTCACTGATTTCATTATGATAATTTCAAGAAAATACTATAACAGCTAACTATTCTTTCATTCAGGAACATATTATCTCACTCTCTATTTATTTACTACTATGAAGTGTCCATTACTTATATAAAACCTTCACCTTTAGAATCTATTGCTTCCAAAGAGGTAAACAAACTTGAAAAAAATTGAAATTATACATTGTTAGTAAAGGAAAATAAGAATAAAAACATTGTCAGAGCCCTCTAACGAACAGATGACTAATAATGTTTGGGTGGTTTTTTCTGCTCCTCCCCTGAGGGTTTATAAAATGATACATACTTAGTTTTCCCTTTTATCTTTTTTATACACAAACATAACCCTTAGATCTAGATCCTTGGCTCCGGTCAGGAGTTCTGCCTAAAAACACTATAAAAGAAGGAAGAAAAGAGTTATAAAAGAAATACTAAATTAATTAATCTTGTTATTTTAATTAGGCTCCTATTGTACATGTTCCCCTGCTCAAGTAATCACAGAATGAAAAAGATGTTTTTTCAAGAGCCTTCAGACCGGATAAATTCACTGATGAGAAAACTTTACAAATTTCTATACTTTTGTTTTATGAGTAAAGTACCTAATAATGAAAGCGTAGATATGAAAAAAAACAAAACTTATACAGTGTTTCGAAGAAAACAATAAGTTCATAATGCTATTCTGATTGTACAGAAAATCCTTATTATTTCTATAGAAACAACTCTTCAATAACAATTAATTTAGACTTCAGTAATTATTAATCCTTTTATTAAATACAATATTGAATATAAAGAAATCTATAGAAATAAAAGAGTTTTTTTCACTCCTTTGTATTCTTTATTGCCTCAAAGTTATCATGAAGTGAATTTCTTTTATTTTTCCTCTCCATTTTTATTAATTTGCTAATTATTTTATCTTTACACATTCATTATTTTTACCGTAACCAACAAAGACATGATTGCACATTAAAATATAGGGTCAAATAGGAAATCAAACCCAACTGAAGTCAATTAAAACATTTTTATGGAAAATCGTACAGCTCTACTTTAATTTATTTTTGCCGGCGTTTTGTTTTCTTTTTTGAATTTTTATTATGAAGTAATTTATAAATACCATTATAACATGCTTTGTCGTATAAGATATTATTATGGCAATTTAACTCCTTCATAATGGTACCTGTAAGGCCATAAGATGTTTAAACAAAAGATATTAGAAAAAGTGATATAACAACAGCTTAATAAAAATTTCTTACTGTGATATATACTAAATTTACTATCATTTGATAGAGTAACGTTCAAAACGCTTAATTAACGAACCCGGTTTTTTGCGTACTTTTTTTGTGTGGCTCACAGTATTTCAATGGAAGCCCACTTGTACAACATTTTTATGACACATGAAATTCCCCTGTCAATTTTTTTCCTTAATCCTCAGAATTTATCCCGGACTGTCTTTGCTGACTATAAATTGAAGCATTTAAAGCTTTTGGTTAATGTTTTTTTGGATATCAAAAACGGAAATAACTAGACTGATTTAGTAGACGCCTTTTCGAGCAAGTAAATACTGCTAAAATTTAAGATTTCACCGACTTAAATTTTCTTCACTCTTATTTAGACTTTTTCGCTAAAAATTGTAGATCTTGAGTGACGAACAGGGAGAGCAATTTCATAAAGATATTTCTTCAATGGAAAGGATATATTAAGGTCCATATTTCAATTCTTGCTGATTACTGTTGGAACGTTATGAGGGATCTGCCAGAATAACAGTAAAATCATAGCAGAACATTCTAAATAAATTTTGCCAAGGTACTATTTCTTGCAAACAGTAAATAATAAAACACTTGCATTGCATAACAAATATTCGCAAATTTTCGATAACTTATTCCTTTAAGATGACCCTCGGCATGCTTATCTAAAGAATGATAAGCATGCCCAGGGGTTGATTTGATAGAGGATTATGTTGATATAATTTAATTTTAATTTTAACGTCCATTTATTATTAACTAAGAATATGTTGATATAAAAATAAAGAGTTGATCACGATAGATCACGATTTCTCATTTTTTTTAGGGAACACTGTTGCTGCAGTAACTAACAGTAAAAAAAAAAAAATGTTTCCATCAAATATCGCCTTCCAAAGTTCCGATTTGTTTTTGTGAGTTCTTAATATATATTTGTTTCTGCATGAAAGGTCATATAATTCATTTCGTCAAAATAAAACAGGCATTACAGACCCCTTAATGGAGCGACATCGCTTACATTCATTCGTAATACATCTGCTTCAATCGATTATAATTGATAATCAAAATTATTATTTCTTTAAATTTTGACGTCTATTTTTATTAACCAAGAATTTTAGGACGGGTTACCCCAACTTTCAATGGATCTATTTTATTTAATTTTTATTTTTTCACAACACAGGTTTCTTATTAGTGGGGTCAGTTATCTTTCGACTTTCGTGGTATGTAATATAATAATTTGCTGTAGACTTCTATAGCATGGCACTTAAGTACATCTTGGTCAATAAAGTGACGATCCGAATTATGTTAAGTAAACTGCCTATAAAAAATTAATTAAAAAAATAATCCATCTTTTGATAAATTGAAACGCCTGTTGAATGACAGATCAGTATAGACAAAAACAAAAAATAAACACGATAAATATCGTGAAAGCCTACGCAACCATCATTTATCGAAGGTTCCACGTCAAACCTCTTCCATTTTAGCCTAAAAGTCTAATTAATTCAGTAGAAGAGAAAGAAAATGTCAAACTGCCAGGACCTAAACTGAAAATGACAAAATAAAAGCCCTTTTGATCAAAAATCAACTTCCCGAAAGAAAGAAAGGGGAAAATAACATTTATTATTAATAGCGTCAATAAGGAACTTAAAGAGAAGAGCTTCTTGATTTTTCACTTTGGTGGAAAAAGAAGTAGCTTCTGTGCTTTCTATTTTAACTTATTTATAGAATGCAAGGGAAAATTGTATCAAAGGAAAAGTTTTAACGACTAAATCTAATGGAACTACTGACCTGATAGAAAAGTTAAAAAAATCATTATTTGTTGAGAATTTAGAAACTGACGTCAATTGATTCTTTAGTGGGTGTTACATTATCCTTAAGGGCAGCTATAAGCAATCTTTGACTTGTGGGCCAAATTTTAGAATGCAAATACGCTCGCAGGCCTCGTAGATGGTTCAAAATAAAATAACCTACGACTTTATTCATTTATTTATTATAGAGTCCGCAAATGTAGCGATTCGCTCTTATCCAGATGTTCGCAGCAGAAACCACTAACAGTTATAAAATTTCAAAATATAAATATTTGCAGTTTTTCTTGGACAAAAGGTATAGAGCAACTAAAAAGAAATGTACAGATTTTACACTATTGAATTATATATATATATATATATATATATATATATATATATATACACACACACATATATGGAGCCTCCGATTTTAAATTATTGTGCATTCCATTTGGTTATTTTAATACATTTTATTATAATAACATTGTCGTTTTATTTTATGCCTGATACCTATCGCTAATTTTTTTTTTTTTTTTTTTTTTAACGGCGCATCTACAAATCTGGGCCAATAGCGCCGCGCTAAATTCACACTTCAACTGACCTTTAAAAACAACAATAAAAATACTTATATCCAGTTACTAAAACATCACTTTCCTCAACCAGGTATATTCTTAAACTTGTGTCAGTGTTTCTTTGTGGGGGCAGGAACTTGGCCTCTATTTCACATTTATGTTTTTTTGGGGGATATGACCTTTCATGCAGAAACAAAAATATATTAAGAACTCACAAAAACAAATCGGAACTTTGGAAGGCGATATTTGATGGAAAAATTTTTTTTTTTTTTTTTTTTTTTTTTTTTTTTTTTTTTTTTTAACGGCGCATCTACAAATCTGGGCCAATAGCGCCCCGCTAAATTCATTTTAGCGTAGTGTGCATAATTTTTAGCGATAGGTAGCAGGCATGAAATAATACGACAATGTTATTATAATGAAATGTATTAAAATAACAAAATGGAATGAAAAAAAAATTACAACAATAAAATTAAATCCTGAAATTATTACAAACTACGAAAATTAAAAAGCTACAAGAAATCAATGAGACACTTAAGCTTGAATTTTGGGGAATAATCCACCGATGTTTGGATTAATTTCAATGATACAAAGAGGTATCGTATTTTTCAAATTATTGTCTGCCTTGTACTGTTTTCATTTATTAACTTTCATTATTGAAATGAACTGTTCGCATTTATAATTCCTACCAAATACACAACTCAATCTTCTTGCGGATTTCTGAGGTGCGGAAAATGGGTTATTTTTTTTTTTTTGTAGAAATTTTTAATTCGGGTTTTCAAAATTTCTTGCGGGCTGGATCAAATACTACAGCGGCCCAGATCAAATATATTCTCCTTAAAATGCTTTAGGGCGTTCAAGACCTCACTCTGTTGAAGTTCTTGTAGAATTTTATAAATTGAAGATGAAATTAATAACAACATGAAATAATGAGAATAAAATGTAATCCTAATTGTATATTAGATGGCAGAAGGTCATATTTCATTACATACACATTATTACTTAATATTCCATTAATTTCACTCTACATTTTTCACGTCCATTTGACGCCTTTTCAGAACACATAAAACACGAAAAAAGCCTTGACAAGAGTGACAATAAAACCGCTCAGGTGGATAAAGCTATGAGATACAATCAAAAATATAACTTGGGATGGTTAAAATATTAGATAAAGAGAGGAATCTCTCAAAACGACAAATAAATGAAAATATGCATATAAGGAAAAATAGGGAAAATACAGTTAATGAAAAATCTAAAATTAAATATTTTTTTAACTTAATAGAAAATACTTTACATATAACAAATTATTTAAAGCAATGATGATATCTTTTAGTAAATCGATGTTTAGCGTAAAGCAATAGATTTAAAGAGCTTATCTAGAGTAGCAATGATGGATAAGACATGGTTCTGCCTGCAGAAGGTTCTCTGATGTTGAAATTATGTATTTTAAGTGCTCCTGAAGAGGCGTCAAAGAAACGTGAAACAAGCGAAATAAAGGATTATCAAAAAATAATGTTGGGTACACATAATGCACATTAAAAATATCGGCCACACAGGAGCAGCATAGCTGTGGCCTGGTCTGGTAGACGGAAAAGTTCAACTCCGCATGCGCGAAACATTGAGAGAAATATTCACGAAGGTTCCTCCTTTTCCGATTTCCCATTTCAAGGAAAAACGCAAAACGTGAAACACTATAAAAACTGTTTATGTCTCGTTAAAGACTATGGAAGGCTTTGAGAGGTCAGGGGAATCGAGGTGTTGTTTAATATTTATCAATACTTAGCCAAAGCTAAGGCTATAAACATTTTACACCTCTTAATGATAAGGGAAGTTGTATATAGTCGGTCGTATTTTGTTAAATAAAAAATAAAACTCATAAAAATAAATACAACTCATTTTGTTATATAACTTAATTTTATAACTATATGTGTTGTATTTTTTTCGGCGTTTCAACTTGACATTCAATCCTTCTTCAGGGCTATGGGGAGAGGGTGAACAGGTGCGTATATTTGGGGCTACATCTTTGAAGATACTGCTCATGCGCAGAGAAGTACCTCCAAAAAACAAAACAATTAATTATGTTGTAAACTGTATTTCTATTTACTATACGATCGAAAAACAACTACCTATACCTTCTCAATGCAGCAGTCAACGATTTCTTCTGAACGCTGTTAATGATAAAGTTATGAAAGATGGAATTGTTACTGCGCATCTCATTCTAGCATATGCGCAGTAAAAATGCCATTCCCTTTTTCCTTAACTACACAATCTGTTTTAACAGGCAACGCTATAGTTTAAACTGTTTTCGGCCTTAGCTCTGGCTATTTTTTTTTGTGTGTGTGTTTAACGGCGTATCAACAATGTGGATATTAACGCCGGGCTATCTACAGGTTGCCACCCTTTTATAATGCCAACGGCACGTGGTCGGTCACCCATTCAGGTACTGGCCACGCCCGACGTTGCTGAACTTCGGTGATCTATGGGAACCGGTGCATTCAACGTGGCTATGGCCGTTGGCTCTGGCTAATTATTGATACAAAATTAAACACTATCTCCCTTGCCTGACCTTTCAAAGGCTTCCCTGGTCCTAAGCGCGACATAATCAGTTTTTAGCGTGTTGTTCATTGAAATAGGAACTTGAAAATAACGGAAAATTCAATATATCTATCAATAAGCGAATTTCTCAGCTCCTAGGTAGCAATTGTTTGCAATGTACCCGAAGGATGTGCATAACATAACTTATATAAGTACAAAACATAGATAGTTCTTCCTTTCCAATATCTATATATATATATCTATATATATATATATATATATATATATATCTATATATATATATATATATATATATATATATTATTATATCTCAAGAACTTCTTTTTGTCGGTACGCAATAACTTCCTTAATACTTCATGGACTTTCATAAATGAGGCATTATTTTAAAGCTTCCTTAACCGCTACACCGGAAACCATACAAAGTACTCACATTTTAATTGTTTTTCGAAAACATTCAATTGAAAAAAACGGTTTTTTAAATCTTTCCGATTTCGATTTCATGCTTCTATTGACTAATTCCGTATTTAATTTAGGCTTCAAAATTTATAAGACGAATCAAATTAATCAAAACTTGAATTTATATTTACTTCCCCAAACTAGTCATTTGTTTTTACTTAGTCGATGACGATCAACTTACTTCGTCTCCGCTCTCAACGATAAACAAACCCGGCGATCAAATCAGATTATTTGCTTTAAAGAAATGATACACATGAAACTATACTATTTCATGACTGCTGTCGACTCCCCTCTACTATAATATGAACTACTGTTCACATTCTCACGCAATCAGGCCTCAAGGTTTCTTTCTAATACAACTTTAACAAATGAATTAGTGCATCTGACCTGGCCACTGTTATTGCTCTAAATTTCATTTTGGGTCTCAGCTTGGCATGATATTGGGTGCAATTGGACTTCCTAAATCCAAACCACCACGGAGAGGAAGAACACACACCCTCAACCGTGTCTTAGCAAACACAAGGCGTGAGAATGCTTCGCACCGGTCGACTAGTTTGTAACAATTCTCATTTATGATTCTTTTATGGCTTTATATATATATATATATATATATATATATATATATGCCAGCTGTTCCCCGGCGTGCCATGCTACACCTACTTTCTGCCTATGACTCTCCCCGCATCAAGATCTACCTGTATACACAGTTACGTCAAAATCGATCAAACGGTGTGAATTTTTTCATAAAGTAGCCGGCAGAGGCCAGCACCACAGCAATTCATAAAACAGCCGACAGAGGCCAGCACCACAGCCTGCAAGTAGATAGCTCTTATGAAAGAGAGGCCAGCGCTCCTTAGTTAGACCGTGGCTGTTGATATTAAATTGAAATAAACTGTATTACATGATTATATAATGATGTAAAGTTATCAATGATTCCGAGTTATTCTAATTATCAAAAACATCAACAAATAAATTTGAGACATTATTCAAAATGGCCTTGAATGGTTCAGTGTAGCCAATTTTTCTTCAACAAAACTTTTGACTTTTACATATATATTCTCTCATATCTTAGGAGGCATGGGGCATGAAAGCAGTCTTCCATTCTTCACACTATTTTATGTATTAGGCCCGACATGTTTCGTGCATATTTTCGCACTTCTTCTGCTACACTTCTTGTTAGGAAGACCTCTCGTCACCATGCACTTGCTCTGGAGCTTTTTATTGTTCCTGGGTAATCCAGGCTTAATAAACTAATCTCAATATCAGTTTAGGTACAAAACAGATCAATTCAAGAATATGAAAATTACCAACGGGCAAGATCCTGATGATAAAACATTTTTTTTTTTCTCTAACATTACAGATTAACCCTAAAGATTTACACAAACGAGAGAGGGAAAAGCTTAATGTGCTATAATTGAATCTACAGAGGATCCACTGAGATATACTCGTATTTCACAAGACAAATATGTGTCTGCTGATAAACAGGACCACAATCACGAAGTGCCCCTAAGTATAAACACATATATCACCACATAAACTCTATCTAGTGAAACAACATCGCCATCTAGAACATGGGACTAACCATTTGTAAACTTATCCATTGGTACCAAAACACCATTAAATTAACATTTTCCCATTTTTTTATTTATTTATTTTTTTACGGACAATTTTAAGAAAATTAAGACAAGCGACTTACAATTAATAAGGAAATAGAAGAATGCACTAACATACACACATAAGAGAAAAAAAAAATTGAAATTCTAAGGGCACTTCAAATGAATGGATCCTTCGATACTAACAAAGCTTTAAAAAAATCTTATTGATATTTTTCTTGCCGAATCACTGCAATTATCTATTCAGCGGAACTGCATACCATATCTCTCGCTTTGGACAATATACGGGACGTGAAACAAGATAAAATAAAAAACTGCACGGATTCACTTAGCTCAATATAATCCAATAATTACAAATATACTTGAACGGATACATCAGAAGACCAAGGTGATCACTATATATTGGCTCCCAGGACACGAGCGCTTAGGACAAAACACCCAAGCCGACGTACTTGCACGGACGACAGCTAGACAAAACAATCCCTATATACACAATGATACAATAAAAGATTTGCAAGCTGAGGCCATAAGGCTAATTACAGGAAACTGGCACCACTCTTGGCACATGACGACAGAGAACAAACTCAGAGAAATAAAACAAACCGTTGGTGAATGGCCTTCAAACAAAAGAAACAACAGGAGAGAAAAAGTTGTATTATGTCGCTTAAGAATCGGCCATTCACGGCTGACTCACATACACCTCATGACGAGACAGGACTCAACACTGACCATAAAACACCTACTGACACAAAGTATACTTCGACAAAACTATGACTTACCGTACAATATGACAGACCTACTAGGTGATAGGAGCCAATATATAGGACAAATATTTAACTACCTGCAGATGACTAACTCATTTCACAAATTATAACATGACCTCTACGACTAAATTGGCAACAACACATCAACATGAAAAAAAAAATAACAGAGAGAAAAGGTTCGTTTATATGCAGAGAAGATGTTATTTATTCTATTAAAATAAAACACACATACGGCCAACAACTTCCAAATACTAAGACCTTATTGACAGACACAGAAATCATTGTAACAAAACCAATACTAATACCATACATTCTAGACAAGTTGACGTCAAACAAATTTGATATTTTTATATTATTATATACATATTCATTTAATATTTTTTAAAAGTTGAATCGCCTAGCCGCTACAACTTGTTAAATAATAAATAAATAAAATCTTGACGAATCCCAACTATTCCTTGGATGCTTATTACCTCGACGGATAACTATCTACACCTCATGTGTATCTACAAGTTCATGGTATTTTCAGTATGGCAGAAGAATGTTCTGAGCTTACTCATAGTAAGTTTATTGTATTTTCTGTGTTCCAGAAGAATGTTCTGAGCTTACTCATAGTAAGTTTATTGTATTTTCTGTGTTCCAGAAGAATGTTCTGAGCTTACTCATAGTAAGTTTATTGTATTTTCTGTGTTCCAGAAGAATGTTCTGAGCTTACTCATAGTGAGTTTATTGTATTTTCTGTGTTCCAGAAGAATGTTCTGAGCTTACTCATAGTGAGTTTATTGTATTTTCTGTGTTCCAGAAGAATGTTCTGAGCTTATGTGGCTGCTTGAGGAGTTTTTCTCCTCATAGTAAGTTGTTCTATACAAATTAATCTTCCATTTATGGACTAGTTTGAACTACAATTACTCTCACAATTCATGAGATAGTTCAATAACTGTTAATTGAAATGTAAAAGGAGTTGTACTTTATCTCGAAGTTTAAATTAATCTTTCTATACTAAATTGATAATTTTTCATAGAGAACGCTTTCTCTCAACTTCTTCGAGCAAGTTCTCTGGGTAGTTGGTTCTGATCGTTTATCATTCTGTTTTCTTAACACTAGCCTTGAAGAGTGGAAAGTAAAATGCCCAGAAATTATTTTCGCCAAAAAAAATGCTACTTCGTGTAATGGATGCTCTCGTATTTCAAATTTAAATGCCCTGGCGCGGAGCCAGGATTTCAGTTAGACTGGAGTGGAGATAAATATTCTTGCGGGATATGGGGCTCTAGTACGTCACTATAGTGGCGTTTGTATCTAGTCCTAATATTCTTGCGGGATATGGGGCTGTAGTACGTCACTATAGTGGCGTTTGTATCTAGTCCTAATATTCTTGCGGGATATGGGGCTGTAGTACGTCACTATAGTGGCGTTTGTATCTAGTCCTAATATTCTTGCGGGATATGGGGCTGTAGTACGTCACTATAGTGGCGTTTGTATCTAGTGTTAATGTATACCGTATTATTCGCAAAGGATTGAGAAAGAGTCGGTTACTACACAGTCGGAGAGCTGGTAACGCACTTTTCACGAAGTGTTTTATGCACCTTGAAATTTTGCTATAATGTACCTCTTGGGTAGATAACAAGGTAAGTATGTAGTTTCCTGGACATACCTTGGAACACCAGGTACTGCGCATAGGGGAAAGGTGCAAATCAATACTGCCCCAAAAGAGTGTTTTATTCTAAAGTATAATTAATGTAAAAATATTGCAAATTAAGGCAATTTTACAATGAATAATAAATAAGGCAGACACTTTTAAGGAGGTTAAAATGTAATAAAAAAAAACACAAGGTGCAAGTTTTTATTTTTAATATTAACTGAAGTGCTTTATTCACGCTGCGATTTAAACAGCGTCTTCAATAAACATATTTGAAATAATTACAAAACGGCAGACACTTTTGTGGGGTTTAATTATCAGGAAACATAAAAATAAATGTTGCCTATGATAGACTGCAATACACTGCGTGTAACCGTAAGAGTGAATTAGAGCACCGCGCAGTGGTCTAAACTCCAAAATAGAGTTTCATTAAATAGAATTTAAACACTCGCTAAGAAAGTTTTTTTTTTTTTTTTTATATTCAAATGTTTAAGTACTTTGGGGGGGGGGTTGAATTATTAAGACGTCTCTCATCGGCTCAAAAATGGTCCGATTTTGATGACGTTTGGTACAAAAATCTTTCTTCTCATTTGAAATGTCATATTCATTAACCAGCTGAAATTCCGTTCACTGGATCATGGTTTTTGGAGCAAAATTTGCGCAAAAAAATTGGAACGCTTACATTTTCGAGTCCATATGCTTGCAGGTACGCGTTATATAGGTTCCTTAACGTAGGAAAACGAATGAACCCATTTTTAAAGCGATTTCTGTAGCCGTTTACGAGAAAAAATGGTTGAAATACTTTTCCAAACTAATTTTCTGTTTGGGTATTCAGAAACGATGATTGGTTCACTTGAAACTTGTACCAGGTATTTGACATTCATCGAATCTAAGATATTTAAACTTTGGTATCGTTTGGAGGTAATAAGTATGTGGCAAAAAATTGTATTAATGTTGATACAAAGTTTTCGGATCTCAGTATATTTTCTAAAATATCTCGAAAACGGTTGGGAAATCGTAGTAAGTGGAAGGCGGCTATTCGAAAGGTTAACTCTAAAGTCCGTGCAATAATAAGTTGTACAAAATTATGTAGTAGTGTTAATTTTGATGATACCTTATTTAACGCATTATAAAAACTACTTATCGGCCGTGGTGAAGCACGGATAGTCAGCTATTATATTAATATTATTTAAAAAGCTGCGTTAGGAACAGTTAGAAAATACAGTTACATCTTTTGATTAATTAAAACAACATCTAGGGAGTGAAAAAGAAAGAGGACGACCCCACCCACCTTATTTCCCTCTAAATGGATGGCCAGAAAAATGTCATTTGGGTTGTTTTTAAAAACCAGTCATTCATTTTGCGTAATAAGTTGTACGTTAATAATAACCGCTGTTTCTCATGTGTAATATATACAATTTTTAAAAATCCATCCCGCCAAATTACAAATTTTATTTCCCTCCAAAATCGATTTCTAGTCACGTGCCCGATTACGTCACATGTGTTACACTTCTCTAATTTAAAATAGCAATAAACAAAAATAAATTGTCAATTCGACAAATTGTTCAATGTTTTTGAAAGAAAAGCCATCATTACTAATGGGAAACCAAGATACAAAACCCTATACATCGTTCTGTTGGTTAACGAACTATACTAAGATAATATATATACCTTATCTTAGTATATATATATATATATATATATATATATATATACTAGGATGTAACCTATATGTATATACATATAATTTCTATGGCATGGGGGTCAATAATGCAGTACGCCATTCGTTCATATTTGATATATTTTGCTCGACATGTTTTGTGATTTGGTCGCACCACTTCAGTGGGTTTCCTATGCAAAAGGTTTTTTTTGTTGTTTTTTTTTAATCTCAAATTCACATTTTTTACGCTCATATACACTCATCTTTTCCCTAAATTAATTTAAATTTGAATAAATAATATATATATTTTTTAAATTCTAGTCCTAACTTATCATGAAGTCCTCCAGATTCAGGTCCTTACATTATTCAGGAAGGGCTTCCCAAAAGGGTAGAATTAGAATTTAAAATAAAATATTGTATATTAAAATGTAAATTTATTTAGGAAAAAAATAAGTGTATATTTGTGAAAAAAAAAAAAAAAATCACTCACGAAACATGTCGGGAAAAATGTATCAAATAAAGTAGTAAATGCCCTAAAAAGAAATAAGAAAAATTGGGAAATATATACTGGGCCACCTTTCAGAAGAATTTATATAAATGTAAATATATTCCTAGAGACGCAAAACATGAGCTGTTTTATATGCAAAGGCCACCATTTGGCTGCTGGGTGTCCTGACACTCCTAAAAATCAGAACGATTTTCGACCGAGAATTCTGTTCCACCTGAAGCGTTCATACACGGAAATGCTGACATTTCAAAAATCGGTTCACTGGCTCAAGAAACAAATGAACATATACCTTTTTCTCACAGTACTCAAGGAGCCTCAACATCTTTCACAAACCCTTTTTCTGTTACTGCTGACCAAAACTCATCCAAATAAAACCGACACCAAGATTTTCCTACTTACATAATAGAACAGAATTTAGAGGAAAAGGAAAATATTACAGAAGATGTAGGGGAAGCACGTGAAGATAGTCGTATGTGTTAATTATTGAGCTCAGCAGAAATAATGTTGCAAAGGTTTGAACAACTAGAAAAGCTTGCTTTGTTAAAGTTCCCCGGCACTGATATTCACATTGGCTCTGAACTTGAACAAGACACAGCTCCTCCTCGCCTAGAAGAAACCAAGGTAGTGACGACAGAAAGGCCGGTACTCGTGGCTGGGACACTAGTGTCTGATCAGAGTGGGGAATCCCCTAAGGAAGGAAAAAACCGCAAATTTGCGAAAGGAAGCCTTCAGAGATCTTCTAGAAAAACTGCGAAAGTTAAGAAAAAGTAGATGGCTTTTCCAGAAAAAAACATTTCTCTGTTTTTTCAATGTTCTTTTTTTTCTTTTCTTTTGAAATCTTCTGTTTTTAATGTTGACTATAGGTACTGAGGTGTCCTTAAAATACTTATATCCAGTTTCTAAAATATCACTTTCCTCAACCAGGTATATTCTTAAACTTGGCAATGTTTAGTTTTCTCTCTAAAGATAACTTCGGCACAAATAAAACATTGCCAAGTTTAAGAATATACCTGGTTGAGGAAAGTGATATTTTAGAAACTGGATATAAGTATTTTTATTGATGTTTTTAAAGGTCAGTGGAAGTGTCTTTACTGTTCTTAGTAAGTAACTAATAGGTCTTCTAAGTAATGAACTTGGACATTTCTTTCTTGTATCATCTCTTCTATTGGGAAATATTTTTGGTTGAAAATATGGTACACCTAATACACCAACTCATACTCCTTTTTTGGCGTGTAAGATGGTAAAGCGTTTTTTGGGGGTTTTAGGAGGGGATATTTCTCGCTTTTTGGGGAAGGGAGTGTTTCTTTGTGGGATATATATATATATATATATATATATATATATATATATATATATATATATATATATAACAGCAGTGTACGTCAAAATCGATGTCATTAGTACTATAATGATAAGTAATAATTAGTATAAACGGTAGGAAATGCTTTCCTCTTGCTGGGAATAAAGCAGGAGAAATATATATAATTAACATTTCTAAGGAGTTGCTTTTAGGAGTTTAATCCTGGCTGATGCTTTAACTCCTCTCAACTTTATTGAGTTGCTAAACTTGCTAAGAATAGGATCTATTCCATTTAAATGTCTCTTCAGAATTACAGCAGGAAATTGCCAAGGAATACCTCGAGTATCTTGGATTTGAGTTATTTATTCGAATTTCCTTCTGCAGGTCAGATAGCTGTGGGTGTTTGGGGGGGAGGGGGGGGGGGGAAAGAATCCCTTCTCGAGGGAACTCCGCCATCTTAGCGCATTTCCAAAATTATAATTCCTATAGCCGTTTAAAAGCCTGGAATAAATATAGGTATTATTTTGTGAACAATTGAAGGGCTCAGTGCCAAAGGAGACTAACCCACAATTAAATCAATCTGAGAACATTGGAGTTAAACTAAGGGAGAATCTAAACAAAATTAGTGTTGATGATAGAAATGATTTTAATTGGTCATTATCCATAAATACACAAAATTGCTATGAGTATAAAATAATAATCTTATAATATAAGTTTATAGTCCGGCATGATAACGAAAAGCAAAAAGTATAGTCATGCTTAGCTATCACAGAAATAAAAAATAACTTACACTTGAAGAATAGTGATCACACATACGGAGATTAGTTTTTTATTGCAATAATTGTAATAAAAAACTAAATAGAATAATTAATAAATAATTGTAATAAATAATCATAGAATTATTCTATGATTATTTATCACTACAACAAAAGTTCAGATAAAATGTAAACTTAATGATTCTAGTACAAGAGTTTCTTATTAAATTTACCGTAAAAATAAATCGCTACATCTAGATTTTAGCACTTTCCTCCGAAGGAAAGTAGCTATTGAGGTTGGACTCATGACGGAATTTTTGAAAAATGTCTTCAAATCTTTATCGATCCTACCTAGTAGACACCGAAAATGACCCCCGTTAAAATTTATATATATCTATATATATATATATATATATATATATATATATATATATATATGCATATATATATATATATATATATATATATATATATATATATATATATATGTCTGTTAACACGATAGCGGCCAGAGTTTTTGTTTTTTCGTCACAAAACTTGGTATATAGCATTCAATTAGCAAACGATTGAACGAGTTCGTTAACCACCAAAGTCGGTCCATCAGAAGGGGGGGTTTACCCCGAACCCAAAACACTAATTTGACTATGTCAGCCGTAATATTTGTTATATTTCAAGGAAACTTGATATTCGTAGTAGTAATATAGAGAGAAAAGTGAGATATAAAAATGAACTAAATCGGTTGATTAGAAGGGGGGGGGGGGGGGTTTACTCCGGACCCACAATACCAATTCGCCACTACCAGCCGTGATTTTTGGTATATTTCGACGAAACTCGGTATTCGTAGTAGTAATCTACAGGTAAATATGTGTTGTAAAAATAAACTAAATCGGTTCATTAGAAGGGGGGGTTTACTCCGGACCCAAATTCCTAATATACTCATACCGGTCGTAATTTCTGCTGTATTGTAACGAAACGCGGTATACGTCGTGGGTAACTCGTGAGAAAGAAGTGTTGTAAAAATGAGCTGAATCGGTCAATCGGAAAGCGGGGGTTTAATTTGTAATATATTTCAATAGAAAAGCCCGTCAGACGTAGGTTCACAAAGCCGCCGCAAGGAGCGCTTTCTACCACTAGAGTGAATGTATCCTGTTCCTGCGTTAGATCAAAATACGATAATATGAGGTTTTTTGTATTTATTACGTAGTGTAGTAGGTACCATGTGTAAACATAACTCTGGAAGCAAATTAATAATTGATCAGTTACTCATTACAAAATTAAAAGAGAACTATTCACGTTTTTATTTTATTTATGTAGGATATTTTAAGCAAATTGTTCTGTAAAGCAGTCTACACTACCCAAATTCTGAGGAAAGTGCTTAGTTATGCAGCTCCTGCGTGACGGACTTTTTTTTTATTTCTACGAGAACAGCAACAAATTTTTTGTTAAAATAAAATTTGAAATTCTACAGAGAGGAAAGAATATAAATAAAATTAATAATTTATATGTGGAGTGGATACAATTTTGATGCCTTTAAAATAAAACATTCCAATGGAAATTTAATATTCTAAAAGTTTAATATTGAGACTATTATATTAATATATGAGAGTTTTTAAATTGGTGTGGTAATAAAATTGTTGTTTTATTTTTTTTTAAATTTAAATTCAGTAATGCATGTTCAAGTGGTGCGCCATTTGGACATTCGATACCTGGAGTAAAATTGACGCTTTTTGATATTTTAATTGTCTCCCATTAGACAGACGTCATGACGACGTTGAGGAAAAATAATATAACATATTTCTTAATTCACATTAAGAGCAATTAAACGAAAAAATATATAATTTATTCACAAGATATATTAGTGTTATGAATAATATTATTCTTCCGGATATTGAGTTTTAATTATTAAATGCCGACATTTTCCCTTTATCGTTTGATTATAAAGATCAGATACTCTGATTATTTCAGTATTCAATTGATGCTCACAGAATAAGATAAGCATTTCAATGGCTCGGCTGTAAAACTAGTTCCTAATTAGTTTTCTTCTCCTTAGCCTTCTCTATAAAGTATATAGCTCCGTAGAATGTATATTATATATATATATATATATATATATATATATATATATATATATATATATATATATATAAACAGTAGACTCTCCCTACAGGGGTACCGTCGGTTTAGACTGTCCCTACAGGGGTACGGTCGGTTTAGAGAAAACGCCGGATTAAAGAATTTAGTTAGAAACGGTCACTTATGTATTTGAAAAACCTTATTACTTGAGGATATAATGATATGTATCATTTCTAATATTTCATATTTAAATAAACTTTAGGTACCGATTTATAAAATAAATGCAAAATATGTAAATGCATGCTGGAGTATTATTGACAAGTTCCTATGCATGTAAAAGTTTCAAGTAATAAAATTATGTAGACAGTCCAACTAATTAAAAATCTAAATCACATATGTATGCATGTATTATTACAATATTAAAAACTAGTTACATGGAAAATCAGGCGTTCCAGGCGCAGGTGCCTTTGTAGGAACATGTATTTTCTTAGTAGAAACACAAGTTCTTGCCCCTAAAACGAAGCATATATGGCTTCATTGACTTCCATTCAATGAAGGCAAACAAATGTTTGGCTAGCTTGGAAGGGAAGGTTTTCAAGGAACCCTCGAGCCGGCGAGTTTCGAGATCCGTCACTCGCGACTGATAAGAGAACTACATATATACACATACACACATATATAAATATATATATATAAATATATATATATATATATATGTATATTTATACATATATATATATATATATATATATATATATATATATATATATATATATATATATATATAGGATTATATATTTTAAAATAATTATTGTAATATCTTTATTAAAAGGATAATGAATGGAAGATAACTGACTTTCCTCTGTTAGCCCGATGTCTGGTTTAATTCCAATTCTGGCTTTAATATTGGAAGATTCCCACTTTCTCGTTTCTAAAATTTTCCATTTAGAACTTCCTTATATAACTTCCTGTCGAATTCGTTCAACTACAAAGATAAGATTATACCAATTGGTTATCTCTATAATCCAATGAATCGGAGTTATATGTGCTGTGAACACATTATATGCCAGGAAAATAGGACCAATCTAACACTGCTCATTTAGCTCGTTAGGAGGAAGCTATTTATTACGTCCACACGATGATGCAATCTCGAGGTGCCGACTGATAAAATCGCCGTTCAGATATTTTATATCACGAAAATATAGGTGGTTCAAATTTAAATATATAGTATACATATTTTAGGATCCTCGAAGGCCTATAGAGAAAATATAGGTGGTTCAAATTTAAATATATAGTATACATATTTTAGGATCCTCGAAGGCCTATAGAGAAAATATAGGTGGTTCAAATTTAAATATATAGTATACATATTTTAGGATCCTCGAAGGCCTATACAGAAAATATAGGTGGTTCAAATTTAAATATATAGTATACATATTTTAGGATCCTCGAAGGCCTATAGAGAAAATATAGGTGGTTCAAATTTAAATATATAGTATACATATTTTAGGATCCTCGAAGGCCTATACAGAAAATATAGGTGGTTCAAATTTAAATATATAGTATACATATTTTAGGATCCTCGAAGGCCTATAGAGAAAATATAGGTGGTTCAAATTTAAATATATAGTATACATATTTTAGGATCCTCGAAGGCCTATAGAGAAAATGTAGTGGTATTTATTTATTTTTATTTCTAAATTACGAATTTTAGCGGTAAGCTACAGGGAATAGCGACTGAGATTTAGTTTCAGAGGTACATTATCAGCACTCCTCAATTCTCTGCAAATCAGCATTTAGACAAACTAATTCACCTTTCTCTCACTTGATATTGTCTCCTCCTTACACCACCTTCTAGCACAGAGCAGCAACTTCCGGGTGACCATGAAGGTTACCTCCTATTTTAGGGCTACGAGCCCTGAATCTAGGGCCCTATTGAACACCACAACCAGTACCTCGCTGCATACTGTCTTCAGGCGAGCTGAGGTGCAGATTATTCTCCCCACTAAGCCTGCATCTTCAAACTTAGCGTTCAGCGGTTACTTGCCCAGGATAGATGTCTGCAGGTGAGATACGGAGGTGCAACGCGCGCTCGTGCCTGAGTTGAACATTTTCTCATGCTAAGAGCCTCAGTCGCCGCTATTTCCAATTTTTATCATTTATATCATACTTTTCTCATTTACTTATTCTCTCTCAAAGAGGCCAATTATAAGATTAATATTTTTTTTTTTTCTTATTTAACACTACTAACAAGTATTGCTCCACATGGAGATTTTTTTTTGTTTTATTCACTATAAATGAAGTCAGATTTTTTTATTTTCATAATTTTGCTTTTTTTTATAATTTTTTATGGGCCAAAATTCGTCCTTAACTAATCAAAAATGATATCCAAGAGTGTTTGTGCGAAGGAAACGTTTTTAAATGGACAAAAAATACGATTTTCCGAGTGAAGTCCGGATGCTAAGTGAACATGATGCTGATATGAGCATAATTTTTTGAGCGAGCTTCGATAGGTCCCTTTTTAATTCTTGTTTTTTTTTTTTTTTTTTTTTTTTTTTGTCTTCCTTCAATACATTTCAAAATTAGTCGTTTCCTGAAAACTATGTTTTTCAAATCAAGCGATACTCTGTCGTCTTCAATTATTGCCCGATGAACTTCTAATTCTAACTGCAGCTTCCTAATGATATTTGCTAGTAACGACTTTATGACCAATGATTTTCGACGGATTTTTAATTATAAAATGAATAATTGTACACCATTTTCGAAAGAATTAATATTTCTAAAAAATCCTACGTATTTTACTACATTTAACCTTCTTCTTACGGAATGATTTGAGTTTTTCGTTCTAGATTAAAAATTGCCGCCTGCAGACTATCGTTCATAAAAAAAAAAAGGGTTTCCGTTCGTCAGACACAGCGCTACCATTTATTTTTCGAAAAATTGAAACTTTTTTTTTT
This sequence comes from Gonocerus acuteangulatus, assembly GCA_946811695.1. Taxonomy (NCBI): domain Eukaryota; kingdom Metazoa; phylum Arthropoda; class Insecta; order Hemiptera; family Coreidae; genus Gonocerus; species Gonocerus acuteangulatus. The sequence continues at coordinate 56,149,215 of OX328129.1, read as the reverse complement.
TGGATACTTTAACATCCTATATAAAACGTTAGATATAAACAATTTATAAATATTGATTTGATTTTGATCGCACCATGTAGTATTACCCCTTAAAACGATAAACAATCTCAAAAATAGATTTGCTTGTCAAAAATAAATTGACTCACATGCAAAACTTACCGCAACAGAACCTGAGCTCGACCTAATAATCACACAAGAGTACTTGACCAATGCAATCAAACAAAATATTTTAAATTATTGGCACGACAGCTGGACTCGACTAACCGACAATAAATTACGTAGAATTAAAACTACTACTCAGGAGTATACATCCAGCTACCGAGACAACAGGCGAGAAGAAACAGTACTTGCTCGACTACGAATCGGCCACACAGGAATACCTCATGACAAGACTGGACAAACCATCGAGTAATATATGCAATACATAGTTTACTGTAAAACACCTACTTACGGAGTGCAGAAGACGACAAAACCTAAATATTCCACATGACATATACGAATTGTTGAGGGAGAGCAGCCAGTACATAAACACAATATTTTCCTACTTGCAGGACACTAAACTATACACTCGCATTTGAAGACATCTGCTGAATAACCAGAGGCTTCCAGGCATATTATTTTATTTTATTTTATTATAGTTTTACATCATGTTGGTGATCCAACTTATGCAATAATATGATTTTACATTATTAGATTAGTTTCTGTAGAGGTAATAATGTAGCCATGTTGTATTTGATATAATTATTTGTATGTTCTTTGCTATTTGTCAGGTCAATGATGCCGAATCAACATCACAAAGTGGCTTTAGTTATCTTTTCTTTATTTAAACACTATTGTATAAATGTGTGCCTATTAGATATTTCATCACTATTTCAATCTACTGGCTGCCATCAGAAAGTAATTCTGTCAGATTGTACGGTAGTTGAAGATTTGTCCCGAGTGTACAGTCTGTTAGAATATGTTTTATTGTTAATTCTGTATTGCAGTAGGTACAAGTGGGTCTGTCCTGTCTTGACATAATGTACGAGTACGTCAACCGAGTGTGGCATATTACAGACATTTCTAAACCTCTGGTTATGGAAATAATTAAATTAAATGCCCATCTTAATGCTGTTTCATTAGACCATACAGGTACTACCTTGAAGGAGTGAAATCGCAATAGATGCGAAACACTTATAAATAAATAAATAAAAATAAATTAAATAAGATCACCGAGCTCAGAAAAAAAATAATTTTATTTGGATGTAATAGCGTTTTAACTGGCTAACTATTCAATTCCTCCCAGCACATTCCTCACAACCCCATTCGCCGACTGAAACGCAAGTGGCCAAGAGATCAACTCTAGAAAGTGTAGATCTGTGAAAAAAATAAATTCTGTCTTGTGGGTACTACAACTGTGCAGCTTCCCACCTCATGTACATCCATGTCATATAATCTTGCAATAATTTACTAGAAATGTACCTTATACATTGTTGTAAATTCTAAATAAATAAATAAATAAATAAAACTATTCAATGCTCCAGTCCCCCCCCCCGAAATTATTTCCTATATACGCCTCTGCTTACATATATACAAATTAGAAAATATATTCCTACAGGTAGCATTCAACTCTAGAGTAAAATGACTAATTTCCTTTTAAATTCACCTGCAGGATAAGGGGTAGAGTAATGAGTCTCGGATTGAATGGGCTTGCAAAACGTGAGATAACAACAACAACAAAAAAGGTATAACAAACAAAAAAACAGAGAAGGGCCCCGAGAGTCTGGCTCTGGATTGTAGAAGACACCACTTCCTAGCATTGTCTGGGCCCAGCGAAGCGTGGAGTCAGATAGTACCCCCACTGCTTGAGACAAAACACCACTCTCTCTTCTCAATAACTCTTCTTCAGAAATACTCTAGTCTCTTCAGAAATTCAAGAATATCTTTGGCTTTTGACCTTTAATTGTTCTCTAGTTCACCTTTAGTATTTTGTGAATTCAAGTGTGTATACGTGATACGTGATAAAACAGTATATAAACTATTAGATATAAACGAGATATATTTTAGCGTATATTCTAGCGCCGACTAGAAACGTTTACATTTCAGAACCCCTAAAGAACGAAAAAAGTGGTGGTTTAGATGTGTGTGCACACATATATATATATATATATATATATATATATATATATATATTTGTCTGTTAGCGCTCTAGCGCGCGCTATTTTGATTAAATTTGGTACACAAATCTTTCGTCTAATTTGAAAGGTCACATTTGTTAACCAGCAGAATCCATCCACCGGGGCATGGTTTTTGGGGCGAAGTTCACGCGGAAAAAATCGTTCCGCTTATATCATATGCTTGCAAGTACTTGTTTTATAGTCTTGTTGGTCTAGGAAAACAAATGAAACCATTTTTTAGGCTATAGCTTTGGCCGTTTTTGAGAAAAGTAGAAAAATAGTTGTTGAATCAAGTTTTTGGTTTGGGTACTTAGAATCAAGGGACTTAGTTAAAATATTTTCTGCATGTTTGAAATTCATATAAACGAAGATGTTTAAATTTTGGTTAAGTTTGGAGCTAAGCAAGGATTAGAACACAATATTTTATTAAGATACATGAAAAGTTTAGGGAACTTCGAACTTCTCGAAAACAGTTGAGAAATCATGGTATGGAGACTATTTAAAAGCTTACTAAATTTTCTACAAAAAACAAGAAACGTTCTGAAGATATTTTTGATTAGGCGATGTCAATCGGAGAAATAAGTGCTTAAAACTTCAAACACATTTGTTTTGTTCTTTTAAACGGGTTTTTGTCGTCATTTAACTCGCTAACTTTTGTCTCCTTCCGTTAGTTTTTTTTTAGCTTTTTATTTTTGTAATTGCTTATATTAGGAAACTGCATTTTTCTGTAAAACAGGGTACGTAAAATGAGAATCAATCTGTTATTAGAAATAGATGGGTTAGAAAAATATTTTTCGGATTTGTGAGCGAAGCGGTTGTTTTTATGATAAATATATTTCAGACAACAATTCTAGATCATGCCATTATGTACAAAACTTGTACTCACTCTATTTTTCATTAGATTTCTGAGAAAATGCGATTCCAAAAGTTACTTTAGTTGTTTTCATCATCATAGTAAGCATTATGTTGTCTTGGTGAAAGTGTCCATGTTCCTCCTCCTCCTCTTTCTAAAGACCCAAACAAAGCTACCGTTACTGCCATAAACCTGGAGATGTTGGGGCCTCCACAATTTTCAACCCTCAATTGATAACATCCAAATTTTGTATGTTATAAGTAACATGCGTCTGTGAGACGTGGGGATAGTAAAAAATGTTTTTGGGGCAAATATTTAGAAAAAAATGTTTATAATGAAGGTATAGTTTATTAATATAATTAAAAAAATAATTTTCATCGCTACGTATTAAAATCAGGTCTGAAAACAAGCAAACATTCTTCAGTCAAGGAGCTCAAGTATTGCACAGTTTTGTTGAACACTCTTGCCATAATGGATTCAACATTTTATGCATTTGTAAGGTGTTTGTGTTCTTTATGAGTATGGATTTTAGCGGCGTGTTTTCTATTTGGAAAAATAATCACAAATTTCCAAAAACCTGCCAATTTTTTCTTCGCGTTCCCCAAGTCCAAGAATATCTCATCCCATTTTCTCGACGTCATCTTGGATGTTCAACAATTATCAAACGACGTCACCTTTTTTTTATAAGAATTTTAGGCAAAATTCCCCCTTTTTTCCCTATAGTGCCAACGATTCAAATTATGTGACTCTATTCATTTACTATTTCAAATGAAGAAAACTCATTGACAACAGTAACGTTGGGAATGAAATGTGCAATTGGTTTCGAAATAAAATATAAATAGAGAGGAAAAATAATTAAATTTTGTTTTAAATGGTTATTGTTGATTTGCTGCGTACCTCAATTGTAGTAAATAAATTTTACGTAATACACGTCTGTGAGACGAACATGAAAATGAGCGCTATTAGTAACACGCGTCTACCAGACGTTGTACTTTTTAGTTAGAGCCTTACTTCTACCACAAAATACACTTGATCGGGTTATAATTTCACTAGCGTTTTTACATGATCTAACGTGAGCATACACTGGGGGTTTAATTTAAAAAATAGCTCTAAGCACCACAATGCGGGAAAATACTATACCTAGGCGTCTCTCAGACGTATGTTACCAGTTGAGGGTTAAAATTACAGGTCTGACATTTAATAATATTAAACTTGTGTAATTCCAACTTTTGTATAAGTTGGCTACAGCCGGTTTCATGTGCATTGACGACTCAGTATCGCTTCTATTCCGGATTTTTGAGAGGGAATTTATTTAAAAAAAAAAAAAAAAAGAAATGTTAAACCTCAATCTCCCACTCCACTCTGTAGCAGTAATGAATTTTCCTTGTCCAATGGACGTCATGAGGATAATAAAGGAAAAATGTCAAGTGGTAAAAGCCACCATATGAAACAAGGCGTCCGATATGTGCGTGATGACCAGCAAGCAATTTAGTTCATGTAACACAGAGTAGACACATATTGGGCACCTGTCAGCTGATTAGCTATCCCGATGTGTCAATCATGCTTGTGATTATGTATTATCAGTACCGGGCAATCAATAGACAGCAGATTATCTCCCGTTACTCATCCTCAATGCGGCATGTTCAATCAATACGTGTAATCTATAATTTTTTTGTCACTATTCTCATTCATTTTATGACATTCAACAATGTATAATAATATACTAAAGCTGCAAATTGATTGTGTAGTAGATAAACTCCAGATTTCCACACATCTCAAGTCAACAACCATTGATGGCTGCCATTATGACGTACATATCGATCAAAACTCTCATTAACAAAATAATAAAAAGTGTACCTATCTACGTTCTATCTGACGTTCTCAGTGATTTCATCTGTTCCCCATACATATATATATATATATATATATATATATATATATATATATATATATATAGTTGTTAATATCGCATTTTCCAGCGGTTGGTTGTGTGAAGTAATATTTCAGAGGAATCCCATCCTCCTTCACATAAGACAGTTGTGAATTTTTTCAAATAACGTTTTACCACTTTCCTCCGAAGGAACGTATCTATTGAGGTTGCACTCATGACGGAAAATGCTCACTCAGACGCCAAAAATGACCCCCGTTAAAATTTATATATATATATGCATATATATGTCTGTTAACACGATAGCGGCCAGAGTTTTTTTTATTCTTCACGAAACGTGGTATATAGCGTTCAATTAGCAAACTGTTGAACGAGTTCGTTAACCACCAAAATCGGTCCACCGGAAGGGGGGCTTACCCCGAACCCAAAACACTAATTTGACCATGCCAGCCGTAATATTGGTAATATGTCAACGAAACTCGGTATTCGTGGTGGTAATCAACAGAGAAAAGTGGGTTGTAAAAATAAACTAAATAGGGTTATTTTGAGGGGGGTTTACTCCGGACCTAAAGTACTAATACACTCATACCGGTCGTAATTTCTGCAGTATTGTAACGAAACGTGGTATACGTCGTGGGTAACTCATGAGAAAGAAGTGTTGTAAAAATGAAGTAAATCGGTCTATTGGAAAGGAGGGTTTACTTTAAACTCTGTTTCATTAGAATTAGCCCGCCCGACGTAGGTTCCCAAAGCCGCCGCGAGGAGTGCTATCTCCCACTAATGGGACTGTATCCTGTTCCAGCGTCAGATCAAAAGACGGAAAATGAAGTTTTTGTGTATTTATTAAGTAGTACAGTATCATGTATTAACATAACTATGGAAGCAAATTATTTACAAAATTAATAATAGAACAGTCCTCATAAGAAATGTAAATGAGCAGAACTATTCACGTTTTCATTTTATTTGTATAGGTAATTTACAGCAAATTATTCAGTAATGTAGTATACACTAGAAAATTCTGAGGAAAGTGCTTAGTTATGCAGCTTCTGCGTGACGGACTTTTTGAATATTCATAATATTTGTATTTAAAAAAAATTATTAAAATATGCGGAACATTCTTATGAACCTGGATGTTATTCCTGAAATATTGAATACAGTGTAAATACATAGGCTATTATAAGTGTCGATAATAATTTCTAACGTCTCATTTGAAATATTTTGGTGATTTAGATGGGTTTTTACGCTTTTCCGTCATCCTCTGGGCAACTCGGATTGGCCCTGGTCCCAGTTGATAAGGGTAAATGAGGTTTTACTGTATATATATATATATATATATAAATTCTTTTATATTAGGAGGCATGGGGTCCTTAGAGCAGTCTTCCTTTATTATACTACTTTATTTAATAGGCCCTCCTTCTGGAGTCTGGCTTAATACCAGAGTACCGATAGTATTAAGCCAGACTCCAAAGGGAGTACATGGTAATGAGAGGACTTCCTAGCAAGAAGTGCCCCTGAAGAGGTGCGAAGAAAAGATGCACAAAACATGTCGGGCCTATTATTAAATAAAGTAGTATAATAAAGGAAGACTGCTTTAACGACCCCATGCCGCCTAATAAAAAATAATTTAGATATTTTGGGTCATCTACAAGAATAAATAATATATTTATTTTTTTATTTATTTATTTCTCTTGCAAGACCGTAGCGATGGCGATTTACAAGAATGAATGTGTGCATGGAAACGTCAGCTTTTAAACGTTTAGAGTTTTAAATATTATAATTAAAATAAATTATAATAATCTTATATATAAGTTTGGGAAAAATATAAAACCAAGTAAATTGATATGAAAAGAAAATGTAAAAAATAAATAAAATAAAATGTAAATAACATCTTTAGTCAAATTTAGTGCATTTTAGTTATATTTTGTCATATATACCTCTGTAATGTAAATATTCAAATATTGTTTCCAAGTAATGGCTACCATCAGTCAGAAGTACTGTAAGGTCGGTAGGTATGTGTAAATGTTCTCGTCCTCTGCAGTCTGTAAGTAAATGTCTTATGGTCAGTAGTTCGTTACACTGTCTACATATTGGTACGTCTCTTTTGGTCATTAGGTGTCCGTGAGTAAGTAGAGAATGGCCAACTCGCAGTCGAGTTAAAACCACCTCTTCTCTCCGGTTGTTTCTATTACTGGATGGCCATTATACTACCGTTTGTTTAATTTGTCGCAGTTTATTGTCGTTGTTATTATTCCATTCTGTTTGCCATTGTAGTATCTCTTTTTTTAAATGTGCGTTTAGGTCTTCGTACGTTGTCTCAACTGTTTCTATATTCTGCAGTGCAGTGGCTAACTTGGCTTGTCGGTCAACGTCTGTGCTTTGAGTAATGTCCACATGTCCTGGTAGCCATACTAGTGTTATGGATTTGTTTAAATTTTGGAGCCGTATGATTTCATTTAAAATTTTGATAGCCAAAGGGTGTGTATTGTATGTATTCTGTAATGTTTTCAATGAGCTCAAAGAGTCTGTAAATAAAATAATTTTTTCCAAATCTGTCCGTTGTATATTCCTTAAAGCTAGAAACATTGCCTGAAGCTCAGCAGAATATGAACTAGAGACTGTTGCTAGTTTCAGTTGGAAGACCTTTCCCCCTACAATAGCAGCAGCACCGGTTCCATGCTCAGTCCGAGAGCCATCACTGAAAGAGAAGAGGCTGTCAGGGTTACTGTTGAGGATTTCTTGGAAAAGTAATTTATAAATGTGTCTTGATGTTTCGTCTGATTTTTTATAGTTTGTCAGTGTTGTGTCAATTGTCAAATTTTGTATTTTCCAAGGAGGGATGTCAAGGAATATGTTCATATGTAAAGGCGTATCGGTATCGGGTATGTTTTTGATGTATTCTTCATACCTGACAATGAGAGGTTTTGGTCTAGTACGCTCTTGTATATATTTATTGTAGAATGGATTATTAAGAGTCATATTTGTGCAGGTAAAATTCAAATACTTATGCTTTAGGACGTGCTTAATACATAACGTCTCTCTTCTATATTTTAACGGAAGTTCACCTGCTTCTGCATAAATACTGCTTATCGGACTAGACCTGAACGCTCCCGTTGCCAGGCGAAGTCCTGCGTTGTGGATAGGGTCTAACATTTTAAGAGCACCGTCGCGGGCCGATGAGTATGCTACACAGCCGTAGTCCAGTAATGACCTGGTATAGGCACGGTAAAACTTGAGCATAGAGCATCTGTCCGCTCCCCAGTTAGTGTTGCTTAGAATTCTTAGCATATTCATAGATCTCTTGCATCTAAGGACAAGATCTTTTAAGTGGGGAATCCAAGTGAGCTTCTTATCAAATGTCAGCCCTAGAAATTTGATGTTGTCGCTGTTCTGTATTATGGAGTTGTGTAATGTCAGGTTGGGATCTTGACAGCTTCTTCTCTTTGAGAATAATACACATCTAGAATTTTCATTAGATAATCTGAAACCTGTATTATTCTCCCACTGCTCTAATCTCTCTAATGTGAGTTGTATTTTATCACAAGCTGATTCAGAACTGCAGGATGCATTATAAATTAATAAATCGTCTGCAAATAAACAATAACTCACGTCCTGAGGTACGAACACACAGACAGAGTTCATTGCTATGTTGAAGAGCGTGGTACTGAGAACTCCCCCTTGTGGAACACCATTTTCTTGTAAGAACTCCTCAGATAATTCCGATCCAATCCTGACCTGGAAGGATCTATTGTGTAGATAATTATTGATGAACCTAAGCATATTACCTTGTATTCCCCATTCCGTTAATTTTGTTAGAATTAATCGCCTCCAAACTGGGTCATATGCTTTTTCAACATCTAATGCTACAGCTACAAGTACATTTTTGTTCAGGAAAGCATTGAGAATGTCATTCTCTAATCTGGTCAAGTGGTGTGTGGTGGAATGGTGTTTCCTAAAGCCTCATTGAAAAGGTGACAACAACTTATTCTTATCCAAGAACCACTGTAACCTTCTGGAAAGCATTTTTTCAAGTAATTTACAGACACAGCTGGTTAATGAAACCGGGCGAAAACTTGATAGGGAGGTTGCATCTTTTCCTTGTTTTAAAATAGGAATCACAATAGAGTTTCTCCAAGAATCAGGGTAGATTCCGGACTCATAAATAGAATTAAAAATACGTAGAAGAGTGCTGAGAGCGCAGTCGGGCAAATTCTTTAACATTTGATAACATATTTGGTCTTTTCCTGGAGCAGTATTGGGTAAGTTGTCAGTGCAAGTTTCAGTTCATGATTAGAAAATAAATCGTTCAAAGGATGATTGTAATTTGTATTGATGTGTAAAGGTATAGTTCATTTAGAGTCTTTGTACTGCTGAAACTCGTCAGTGTAATTTTGGGAACTAGAAATTTTACTGAAATGTGAACCAAGTAAATTACACATCAGAGAAACATCAGTTGTCAGTGAGTTGTTGTACTGTAGTGCAGTAATGGGTTGTTTGTATCTTCGGTGCAGTATTCTGTTTATTGTCGTCCATATTGTGTGTGCTGGAGTATTTACGTTTAGTCCTGCCAAAAAGTCTTTCCAAGATTGACGTTTACTGTTCTTGATTACCCACTGTGCTCTAGCCTTCTTCTTTTTATAATTTGTGAGATTAATATCTGAAGGGTTCCTACAAAACAGTCGAAGTGCCCTCTTTCGTTCTAAGACAGCTATTTTACACTCTTCGTTCCACCAAGGAGCTGGGGTTTTACTGTATTTGGGAGCAGTCTTCGGTATACTTCTGTCTGCACAGTTTATTATTAGGTTATTAAACTCAATCATGGTAGATACACTCGATCGATTTAAGGCTTGTGAAATTTCATTCTTAAATAAAGCCCAATCAGCCTTACTCATGCTGTATCTGCTTGGGGAGGTAAAATTAGGAATATTGTTTGGATGAGCGGATATCATAATCGGTGCATGATCACTACCATAAAAATCGTCACAAACCTTCCACTGAAATCGAGTGTAGCTATCAGGAGTGCAGACAGAAATATCTATGTGTGATAAAGTACCTGTTTGTGAGCAAAGATGTGTCGGTGATGTCGTGTTAAGAGGTATTAGGTCGAATTTGTCCAGTATTGTCTGTAATTGTAATATATAAATAATATATATATATATAACACATTGCTTTCTCGGCCATACGGCTCACTAGCGAAATAATGTAGTCAGTACTTTGATCCGGCCGCATGATTTTCCCCTTTGCAGGTGCTAATTGCAGAATGTATGGACATTCTAGCAGTCTGGTACCCTGAATTCAACCCTCCAATGAAGACACTAGATGATAAAATCTTTACTGTGCCCCGAAGTTTGAACTCAGTTCCTCTAGCATACAAATATATTTGTTGTTGTAATCCTCCAAAACATTATTTTTTTAGTTAGTTGTGATGTAGACTAGTATTAACCTTTGTGGTTATTTGGCTATCTCATCCAGACATAAATAAAACAGCAGGCCACCGCAAACCCTTAAGCCCAAGTGTAATATTCATATCGCCGACCAGCCATGTTTCTGGCCAGTTTCTAGAATAATCAGCACTCAGCTGTTCAGCGGCTTTCGAGGGGCTGTAAATTCTCAAGATACTCGCCTGGTATTATCTTTTCGTTCCAGTGACACACAATTTAATTAACGCAAATCCTGATGTAGTAGCATCGCTTCAACAGTTTCAATAAAATTACTGGTCGTAATGTGGACTTTCTATAAATCAGGTATTATAATCAATAAGACTGGGTGGAAAATCAGCTTATGTGCTAAATACGTACAGAACTTTACATCTCTCTCTCTCTCTCTCTCTTTCTCTCTCTCTCTCTCTCTCTCTCTCTATATATATATATATATATATATATATATATATCATAATGAAAATCATATATCTTTTTATCTCTCCCTTTCTTATATTTTCGTTCTTCCCTCATCTCTCTGATATCGTAATTTGTTTCTGTTTTCGAAAAACCTAAGACAAAAACCAGAATTTTTAGGATTGGGATGTCCTAAAAGTAAATTTTTGTTGGCAGTCATTCAAACAAATATATAAATATTTTCATTTCGAATCGAGCAAGTGCTCAAAACATTTTCATTCCTAATGAAACTAATTTTTACAACACACTCCAACCAAAATAAGGAATATAAATTTCACCAAAATAAGGAAATTTGTATCCGAAGTACCCGGCAAAGATGGACCGATTTTTCTGGATATTAAATTCGTTAAATTATTTGTTAGGAAAGTTTTTTTGAGGGGGGGGGGGAACAAACATTGTTACGTAGGATCATTGAAAATTTGAAGAAATATTACAAAAAATCATTTATGAGTGCAACCTCAGTAGCTAAATTCATTCGTTACGGGAATTACGTACTCTTCTGAAGTATTTTTCTTCGTGGGGAAGCATTTTATTTACTAATATGGCGTTCGCCTGAGCTTGTTCGTATATTTTCAGACTTTCGTTCATTATTTCATGTTTTGTTTTTTTAAATTTTCTAATAACTTTGTGTTACGATATATATATATATATATTCAATTGAAAATATTTCTACATTCCAGTTCGAAATTCTGTCTTTCTTTTATTATAAAAGCCTTTTTTTCCTTCGGGTTTCTTTTCGACGGTTTTTAACATCTCCTATTTGACTGCATTTACACTCTTGTCATATTTTAAATATTTAATAAATAAAAGCCCTTCATTCGGTAGGTATTTATTTTTTCAATTGTACGTAACGATTAAATGCAAAAAAACTAAGAATGTATTTACAAAGCTTGACACGAGAGATAAGCTGGATTTGGAAAAGCTCTCACTGCTCCTGCGTTACGGATCATTCTTGTTTTTTCGTGTTAACGACGTTTAAACTATTGGGCTATTACGCCGGGCTATCTACAGGTTGCCACCCTTTTATAATGCCAACAGCACGTGGTCGGTCACCACGCTTCAGGTACTGGCCACGCCCGACGTTCCTTAACTTCGGTGATCTACGGGGTGTAAGTCAGAGTAATACTCCTTTTTAGCGCGGTTCCTCCCTCCCTTCATAGGGAGGAACCCCGCTTATAAGGTTGATCTCATGAAACAATCCGGAAGTGCCGATTAGGAAATCTTGTGTTTCAGAACCCCTAGAGACCGAAAATGACGGTGGTTCAAATTTGTATATATATATATGTATATATATATATATATATATATATATATATATATATATATTTGTCTGTTCGCTCTCTAGCTCCCAAACGAATGGTCCGATTTTGATGAAATTTGGTACAAAAATCTTTCGTCTAATTTGAAAGGTCAAGTTCGTTAACCAGCAGAAACATAAATTTTGGAGCGAATGTCGGTGAAAAAAATCGTTCCGCTTACTGCATATGCTTGCAAGTACTAGTCTAAATAAGAGACAAAAATGGTTAAATTCCCATTACTATTAGCAAGATATAAATAACTTTTAATAGTATAAATATGACCATAATTTGTTCAAAACTAATTTAAGATTTTTTATCTAAATGAAATAGTTTGATGCTAAAAGAAAGCTGGTGCATAAATTGACTCCATATCTGCATTATTATTTTCAGAAACTCTGATGAACGTTCAGGAAAATAATTCTGTCCAAAAGAAGAATTGTTTGATGTTTAATTAATTGTGTAATCTCGGTCTATATATCTTCTCATGAATAATTAAGTAGGGAATAAGCATTTCTTGATTGCCTGCTTGTAAAGAAAGTAAAAGATAAAAAGATTGTAAAAATTGTCTGAAGGGCTTATACTAAAGGATTCAAAGAGAATAAATTTCAAGGCTAATCTTATAAGTAACTAGCTGTTACCCAGTGTGCCATGCTACACCTAATTTCTGCCTATGACTCTCCCCGTATCAAGATCTGCTTGATACCTAGTTGTCTATACCCAGTTACGAAAATCGGTCAAACGATGTGAATTTGTTTTAGTTCATAATGATTCCCGGCAGGGGCCAGGCCAGCACAACAGCACTTCATTTAACAGTCGACAGGGGCCAGTAGTTGTCGATTCAAAATGGCCGCCAGTTATTCGTCAGTTCAGTGTAGCCAATTTTTCTTGAACAAAACTTTTGACCTTTTGACCAAATTTTGAATTTTGACCTAGCCTAGGTGATTTCTCGTATCAAGACCTACCTGAGTGCCAAGTTTGCTCCATACCGGTCAATCGGTGTGGATTTTTATAAGGAACAAACAAAGAAACAGACAGACAGACACGTTATTTTAGCCCGGTTACTCCCTATCTCCATAGGAAGAACTTGCTTATGAGGTTGACCTCATGACGCAATCCGGAAGTGCCGACTAGAAACATTCTCGTTTCAGACCCCATAGATCACGAAAATATAGGTGGTTCAAATTTGTATATATATATATATGTGTGTGTGTATATATATATATATATTGATTTTGATGAAATTTGATACAAAAATCTGTCGTCTAATTTGATAGGTCAAGTTCGTTAACCAGCAGAATCCGCCCACTGGAAGACAGTGTTTGGGGCGAAATTCGCGCAAAAAAAATCGTAACGCTTACGTTTTTGAGTTCATAAGCTTGTAAGTACTCGTTTTATATGCTTCCTGGGCTAGAAAAACGAATCAAACCATTTTCAAGGCGATAGCTTTAACCGTTTTCGAGAAAATTGGAAAAATAGTTTTTGAATACCGTTTTTGGTTTGGGTACTTAGAATTATGGGATTCAGTTGAAACATTTTCTGCATGTTCTACTTTCATCAAAACTAATATGTGAAATTTTGGTTACGTTTGGAGTTAAGGAAGGGTTAGAATAAAATATTTTATTAACAGACATAAAAAGTTTTAGTAACTTTGTTTACTTTCCTTAATATCTCGAAAAAGGTTGAGAATCTTGGTAAACGGAAGAATACCATTAGAATCTTATTAAATGGTCTAAAAAAAAGGTTCTAATGAAAGTTTTGATTAGGCGATGTCAATCGGAGAAATAAGAGCTTAAAACTTTAAAGTAATTGATTTCGCTTATTCGAACTGTTCTTTTTGTCTGTTTTTTATTCCTTGTTATTTTTTAATTGCTTATAGTTGGATAATGTATTTGAAAATAAAACAGGTTAAGAAAAATAAGAAAAACAATTTAATGTTAGAGATATGGATTTCCAAGATACAGCTTTTCAACTGCCTAGCGTCCTTCCTAGGGAGGGTTGTTTGTCTTTGATTTTGGTACTTAGAATTATGGGATTCAGTTGAAACATTTTCTGCATGTTCGAATTTCATCAACACTAATATGTTGAAATTTTTGTTACGTTTAGAGTAAAGGAAGGGTTAGAATAAAATATTTTATTAACAGACAAAAAAAGTTTTGGTAACTTTGTATACTTTTGTTAGTATCTCGAAAACCGTTGAAAATCTTGTGAAGCGGAAGATTACCATTTGAAAGCTTACTAAATGCTCTACAAAAAAGGTTCTAAATAAAGTTTTAATTAGGCGATGTCAATCGGAGAAATAAGTGCTTAAAACTTTAAATTAATTGATTTCGTTTATTCGAATGGTTCTTTTTGTCTGTTTTATTCCTTGTTATTTTTTAATTGCTTATAGTTGGATAATGTATTTGACAATAAAACTGGTTAAGTAAAAAAACAAAAACAATTTATGGTTAGAAATATAGATTTCCAGGATTCCAAGACCTTGTCACTAGCGAGTCCGTTTCTAGTGTTAGCAGACCCTTCCAGGTAAGATTGTAAATCATGATTTTTCAAGACTTTACTACACACAGGAATGGCGTTAGTGACCTTAAGGGTTGACACGCCATTATAATAATTAATTTAAAAAAAAGACTGGTGGAACCAAAATAATAACTGCTTCTATTTTAATCTTTCCAAATTAGACTAGGGATATGAACAGAACCGCGCTAAGATGATGCAGTTCCTGCGAGACGGACTTTTTGAGTTCATATGCTTGCAGGTACTTGTTTTATAGGTTTCTTAACATAGGAAAACTAATGAAACCATTTTTAAGGCTATACCTATATATTTTTTTGTGGGTACTTAAATATTTTCTACATCTTGTAAATTAATTCCAACTAAGATGTTTAAATTTTGGTTATATTTGGAGTTAAGGAAGTATGCGAAAAAAAATATTTTATTAATAGACATGAAAAGTTTTCGGCTCTTCATATATTTTTCATAAATATCTCGATAACGGTTGGGAAATCGTAGTAAGTGAAAGGTGACCATTCGAATGCTTACTAAATTCTCTACAAAAAAGGTTCTGAAGCAATATTCGATGGGGCAACGTCAATCAGAGATATAAGCGCTTAAAACTTAAAAAGTGTTTGTTTTATTGTTTTGAAAGGGTTTTTCTCTTTGTTTATCTCACTTTTTAATTGGTTGTGTTTTGTATTGCATTTATCAGTAAAATTAGTATTGTAGTAAAATAAGCTAAGAAGCGGTGAAAGGTATTGGTAATAAGTTTGGAGCGGCTGTGGTAATCATGATGGCTGTGGCTAATCATGATGACGTTTGCATAGTTTGTTTTGAATTCTCCTATCTATTTAACCTTCCTCATAGTCTCAAACTGAAGTTATCGTTATTTCTTATTTTATAGAAAGGTTTAACCCACGACAGAATGGAATTTTATTCGCCATGAAGCACATATTTACAGTTGATTATAACAGTAATACGAATTTGCTAGTAAAACAAGATACTTAAAATTACATAGAATTTTTGGTTGTTTAGAATAGAGCCTTCTCAGCAGTAGTCGAAGAGTAAGTTCGTTTTCAGTACAGAATTGTATTGACTTATTCAGATTACGAATTATCCGCTTCTGTGTAAGTTGGCTACTGTCAGTTTCCTGTGATTTGTGATGCTAATCTATTCCATTTCTTCGAGATGTAGGTAACCGCGCTAAGATGACGCAGTTCCTGCGAGTCGGACTTTTTATATATATAGATATAGCGTCTGTCCAGTTTTAAATCTTCAGCTCGAAGATAACATTAAGTTTTATGTTCTTCTATTTCTTTTTTTCGATTTTACCCAACTATTTAGGGCCTTGTGTACTAATTAAAACAGATAATGTTAAAAATTCTATCAGAGACATGTTTACTCAGAAGAATATATAGTTTAAGGGCACCACCTTTGGAATAACTTAATATCCAAACCAACCAATCTGCAGCTGTAGTCCAGTCAAATTATCTCCGAAAAGAGTGTTACGTGAAAAAACATCCAGTGAAGTCTAGACAATTTTTTATTTACATAGGCAATATATGTCAATAATATGATCTTTTATCACTCAACTTTTAGATTATCTACTTTTTTTCAGAGGATTTTTATAAAACCTGAGAAATGTCCGAAAATGTCGTGACTTTATTTTAGGAAAGTCAGATTTTATTCTTTTACTAATAAAAATAAAAGAAATGATTTCACGATGAACACTGAAATTATTTTTACGTTTGAAGGAAAATACATAACATATCAAATTAATGTATATTATTGAAGGGAATACAATACTCTACAACCCTATAACCGTTATTTAGTTTTTTGGTACATCGTTGAAGAGTTATCCCGTCAAAACGGTGGAAAAATATGCGGCAAAAGTGTTTTTCCCCAAAATGACAGACTCTCAAGAGCGGATATTTCGAAAACTAAAGATATCTCGAAAAACTTTATTGAATAGAACTTGTAGGAACTTTAATCAGCTTTCATTTGTTATAGAATAGTCATATCGCTAGGACAAAGGGTTTCCGAGATATAAGTGAAAACCCGAAAAATGGGACCATCTAACCCCCCCCCCCCCCCCCTCAGCCCCGGCAAAAGACTACGGGCGAGGACTTATGATATGTTCACCTCCTATCCAGCCCAAACAAAGTCACGAAGTCAAAAATGTTGTTCCAAAAATTTCCATCTTTAACTGTTCGTTGCCTGGACTGTAAATAAGGAATATGAAAAACATCAGACATTTTTAAGAGCAGTGTTATCCATA
The DNA here is from genome assembly GCA_946811695.1 of Gonocerus acuteangulatus. Taxonomy (NCBI): domain Eukaryota; kingdom Metazoa; phylum Arthropoda; class Insecta; order Hemiptera; family Coreidae; genus Gonocerus; species Gonocerus acuteangulatus. The sequence goes on along the minus strand of OX328129.1, from coordinate 56,132,358 downwards.
ACGATCTGAAATTCAAAGAGCTTCTTTATATGTATGGTGATTTAGTACACTTATTCTGATCCACACTTCGCGTGTGTAATTATGCATTCTGTCAGGATCTGTGAATACATTTTCGTTTTTAGCAGTCCGATGTTCATTAAAAAGTAATCTGCTATTAGCAAATGATTCCTCGCATTTCAAGCATAAATGGCATAGAGGAGGAAAAAAAAACCTAATCCTCAATAAAGATTATTGTGTGTTGTAACATGTAAAAAGTAAACTTAGCGCAATATTTAGCAGAATGCAACTTCTAAAAACATAAAACTTATATTTTTACATTCCAAGCCTCAGACATGTAAATCAATTAAAAAGAAATAAATACTCACTTTAAAAAAAAAAAATCCTAGAAAAGTATCTTATACATTGTTGTAAATTCCAAATAAATAAATCTATTATATAAAAATGAATCGCTAAATGTGTTGGTAAGTGCAAATCTCGCGAACAACTGAACCCATTTCGCTAATTCTTTTTTTATATTATTCCTTGAAGTACGAGGATGGTTCTGACGGAGAGAAAAATTTAAAAAATTGCCTGAAAAAGTCTAAAAACACCCCTTTTCGGGTCTTTTTTACTTCGTTAACGCAAATTCATTTTTAATTAAAAGCATATGTTCTCAATTATAATATTTTTAACAGTTAACGTATTAGGTTATTTGTGAATAAGCAAAAAAATTAAATAAATAAGAACAAGTAATCACTAGGTGACAATAGAATCACATGTTAATAATGCAATTTAAATTAATTTATATTTGCGTTAACGAAGTAAAAAAGACCCCATTTTTCTATATTCCCATACAAAAGATTCGTAATAATACTTAAAGGTCAATTAGAACTTTAATACCATACCAAAAAGTTTAAGTGTTAGTGGAGGGGTTCTGGGAAGGTAAAACAATTAAGTGATATTAGTATCGTATAGGTAAATATTAATGTCAATATTTGTCAAATTTTATACGAAGGTAACATTACTCAAAAACAAATTGTCTTTGGTAAAATGTAAACTGTCTGTTGTAAAATGTCACTTGAAATTTAAACATCTCTTTGCTGGGCATCTATAATATTACTAAATCTAAAAGCCACAAATTTCTATAAAATTACTAAAGTGTTGTGTGTTTGTGACTTACTAAATGTGCCTATAAAGCGGCGGACAAATTTAGGCAGAACAACCCGAAATTCAAAGAATCAAAAAAAAAAAAAGTTTGACTGTAAACAAATCCCAGGGGCAGTCATTAGGTGTTTGTGGTATTAATCTAAAAAACCCATGTTTCTCGCATGGTCAATTGTATGTTGCCTGTTTCCGTGTTGGAAAACCATCTGCTCTGTTTGTTTACGCGTCAGGTAATGAAAAAAAAATATCGTGTACCATAAAGTACTACAATAAAAGTGAAACTTAATTTAGAATAGGTAAGTAAAAATAAAATGAAATATAATAAGTAGGTATCATAATAAGATATATGATATTGTAATTTTCATTGTGTTTTTTAGTGACTATTAAAAGAATTTTAAGTGTTTTATAATTTTTATTTTTTGACAAAATGTAATTGTTGACTTATAGAATAAGTATTAAAAGAAAAAAAAATAGAGAATCGACTGTTAGGCGGTACGAGGTTCGCCGGGTCAGCTAAAAAATACTCACTTATATTTTAGCCGAGTGAGCGAGCTTGTTTTGATAACACATGTTTCTTATTAGTTCGGATGCTAAATAGTGAGTTTTAAAACTAAAATAAAATGTCGGCCGGTATGTGCAAATGAATTGTTTGGTGTAGTGGGAGTGTAGTGAGAGTAATCAGCTATGCCTTTACTCCTAATTGTTTGGTGTAGTGGGAGTGTAGTGAGAGTAATCAGCTATGCCTTTACTCCTAATTGTTTGGTGTAGTGGGAGTGTAGTGAGAGTAATCAGCTATGCCTTTACTCCTAATTGTTTGGTGTAGTGGGAGTGTAGTGAGAGTAATCAGCTATGCCTTTACTCCTAATTGTTTGGTGTAGTGGGAGTGTAGTGAGAGTAATCAGCTATGCCTTTACTCCTAATTGTTTGGTGTAGTGGGAGTGTAGTGAGAGTAATCAGCTATGCCTTTACTCCTAATTGTTTGGTGTAGTGGGAGTGTAGTGAGAGTAATCAGCTATGCCTTTACTCCTAATTGTTTGGTGTAGTGGGAGTGTAGTGAGAGTAATCAGCTATGCCTTTACTCCTAATTGTTTGGTGTAGTGGGAGTGTAGTGAGAGTAATCAGCTATGCCTTTACTCCTAATTGTTTGGTGTAGTGGGAGTGTAGTGAGAGTAATCAGCTATGCCTTTACTCCTAATTGTTTGGTGTAGTGGGAGTGTAGTGAGAGTAATCAGCTATGCCTTTACTCCTAATTGTTTGGTGTAGTGGGAGTGTAGTGAGAGTAATCAGCTATGCCTTTACTCCTAATTGTTTGGTGTAGTGGGAGTGTAGTGAGAGTAATCAGCTATGCCTTTACTCCTAATTGTTTGGTGTAGTGGGAGTGTAGTGAGAGTAATCAGCTATGCCTTTACTCCTAATTGTTTGGTGTAGTGGGAGTGTAGTGAGAGTAATCAGCTATGCCTTTACTCCTAATTGTTTGGTGTAGTGGGAGTGTAGTGAGAGTAATCAGCTATGCCTTTACTCCTAATTGTTTGGTGTAGTGGGAGTGTAGTGAGAGTAATCAGCTATGCCTTTACTCCTAATTGTTTGGTGTAGTGGGAGTGTAGTGAGAGTAATCAGCTATGCCTTTACTCCTAATTGTTTGGTGTAGTGGGAGTGTAGTGAGAGTAATCAGCTATGCCTTTACTCCTAATTGTTTGGTGTAGTGGGAGTGTAGTGAGAGTAATCAGCTATGCCTTTACTCCTAATTGTTTGGTGTAGTGGGAGTGTAGTGAGAGTAATCAGCTATGCCTTTACTCCTAATTGTTTGGTGTAGTGGGAGTGTAGTGAGAGTAATCAGCTATGCCTTTACTCCTAATTGTTTGGTGTAGTGGGAGTGTAGTGAGAGTAATCAGCTATGCCTTTACTCCTAATTGTTTGGTGTAGTGGGAGTGTAGTGAGAGTAATCAGCTATGCCTTTACTCCTAATTGTTTGGTGTAGTGGGAGTGTAGTGAGAGTAATCAGCTATGCCTTTACTCCTAATTGTTTGGTGTAGTGGGAGTGTAGTGAGAGTAATCAGCTATGCCTTTACTCCTAATTGTTTGGTGTAGTGGGAGTGTAGTGAGAGTAATCAGCTATGCCTTTACTCCTAATTGTTTGTTTCTTTTTTTGTTTTTGTTTTTTTCATGATACCCCTTTATCTCTAGTTTTGTATAGCAAATTTCTTATTAATACAACAAGAAATAGACATCTACTTGAAGGTGCCCCCGCGGATATGGGGAAGAAACTAAAATTTTGTCACGCAGGAGCAGCACAACTGAGGACATTCCTTAGAAGGTGGTTAATGTACTCTCCATTCGTGGATCGTTAGTTTAAAATAACCAATACAAATCTCCCAAGACACGTATAGTTTTTATATTTGTAATGAAGAGCTACAATTTTTCAGAAATACAAAATAAAACTGTGACTGTTACGTCTTCCTAGAATCGTTGAAGAGTGTTTCAAAAATTCTTTCATGAGCGAAAACTCAACTTTCAGAAAGTGGTAAATGAAATTTTAAAATGTAAAATTATTTATGTAATTTTAGAAACGTGTAAAAAATATATCGTACTAGTATTTCTAAAGTGACACAACTCAAAATAAAACTCAACTGTAAATGTGTCACTCTTGCCTATGTAGAAGCCTTAGGATTAACCCAGGAAGGGTGTCACAAGTTCCCTCTGGTGTACAAGCTCTGAAGCTTGGAGGTATACGAGACAGTTTTGATGGTTGATAAAGATATATTTACCATGTCTTTCATAGTCATAACTATGACGGCCTGAATAAAACCAATTTTTGAGTTGTGTCACTTTAGAAATACTAGTGCGATATGATCTTCTAGTGTTGATCGTGTCACCATCTCCTTCACTGACGTTTCGCCGATAGTCATGAGGGTTTAGTCTGATAAACTAAAGATTTCCAAGACTAAACCCTGAAGCTAGTAAACTAATTAAAAATTACTGTACTTTTTTTTTTTTTTTTTTTTTTTTTAACGGCGCATCGACAAATCTGGGCCATTAGCGCCGACATCCAGGGTGCAGCCCCCTCAGATCCCGGTGGGGATCGAACCCACCATCACCCGCTTATGAATCGAAGGCGCTATCCATTAGACCACGGGAGACACCAAAAGTGACTGTACTAACTAAAAAAGTAAACAATATACAAAAATATCCCTAAAGAATTATAAAGCTAATTATTTATTGTATTAAGTAAATAAAAATAGTATTGAATTCTTGATGTTCCTAGATAAAAAATAGAAATTCTTAGACATCTTCCAAATTCCTTAGAGTATTTATTATAAGCGGAGAAAAAAATTAAGCCATATGCCTTCTCTGGTAGGATCGTGGCTTAGGTCCAAGAATATTTTTAGCCCAGGCACTTGAGAAGCAATTTTGTTTAATTTCTAATGTTTATTTACTCTAGAATTAATTACTGTTTATACTCGAGCTTTGTGTAACTATTTCTTTGAAGGGGCCAAAGGAATCTCTGCGAAGCAGTCATTACACAAAAATTATCCCATAATCATGTCAGCTCTACTCGCTTCAAAAATATCTCATAAGTATACAATTTCAAATGTATCTTTCGAGGCCCTTTTTAGATCTAATAAAAAGGTTTTTTTTTTTGGTTGAATTTAAGGCGTGTCAACCGTAGGATAAAAAGGTTTGATTTATTACTAAGTATAAATATCTTGACTCTTAAAACTTGTGAGTATTTCTGGAATACCTGTGCTTCCATAATTCAGATTCAATTCATACAATACTTATATATAAATACTTACAATGGATTTAAACGTTAATTCTTTAGTTTAATTGTTTTGTTAATTAGTCTTAATTAGTCGATCGAGCTTCTTATAACAACTGGGAAATTTTAAAAATCTTATTAAGAAAATATTTCATACAGTCTACATAGCGTCATATTTTTCTGGCCCCAAACTTTTTATGCTCATTTAAAGCTTTGGTTGATATATATATATATATAGAGAGAGAGAGAGAGAGAGAGAGAGAGAGAGAGAGAGAGATAAATATATGTTTGTGTGTGTGTATATATATATATATATATATATATATATATATATATATATATATATATAGAGAGAGAGAGAGAGAGAGAGAGAGATAAATATATGTTTGTGTGTGTATATATATATATATGTATATATATATATATATATATATATATATATATATATATGTGTGTGTGTCTGTTAACACGATAGCTGCCAGAGATTTTGTATTTTCGTCACGAAACTTGGTATACATCGTTCAATTAACAAACGATTGAACGAGTTCGTAAACCACCAAAATTGGTCCAAAACCGCCAAAAAGGGGGGTTTACCCCGGACCCAAAACACTTATTTGACCATGCCAGCCGTAGTTTTTGATATATTTCAACGAAACTTGGTATTCGTAGTGTTAATCTACAGAGAAAAATGTGTTGTAAAAATAAACTAAATCAGTTTATTATAAGGGGGGGGGGGTTACTTCGGACCTAAATTACTAATATACTCATACCGGTTGTAATTTCTGCGGGATTATAACGAAACTCGGTATGTAAAAATGAGCTAAATCGGTCTATCGGAAAGGGGGGTTTACTTTGTACTATATTTCAATAGAATTAGCCCGCCTGACGTAGGTTCACAAAGCCGCCATGAGGAGCGGATTCTACCACTAGGTGGAAGCCCCCCTACAGTCCTGTATCCTCTTCCTGCGTCAGAAAACATGAAGTTTTTGTGTGTTTATTAAGTTCATGTTTTTATTTTAATTATATAGGATATTTTAAGGAAATTATTCAGGAATGCAATCTACACTACCCAAATTCTGAGGAAAGTGCTTAGTTATGCAGCTCCTGCGGGACGGACTTTTATTGTTATTTAGTGTTTTATTCAGAAGCCAACTATCTTTAATATAAAATTAAGACAATTTTACAATGAATAATAAATAAGACAGAAACTTTTAAGGGGTATAAAATGTATTCAAAAAACAAAAACATTGTTTGATTATAATTTTAAATGAGGGTTATATTCACGCTGCCATTTAAACCGGAACAGCTGTAGAAGATCATGTGAGCAAGAACCAACGAGAGCGCAGAGAATAACCACAACTGCGCGGTGCTCTAACTCACTCTTACGGTTACACGCAGTGTATTTCAGTCTATCATAGGAAACATTTATTTTTATGTTTCTTGATAATTAAACCCCGCGAAATTGTCTGCCTTTTTGTAATTATTTCAAATATGTTTATTGAAGACGCTGTTTAAATCGCAGCGTGATTAAAGCACTTCATTCAATATTAAAAATAAAAACTAGGCACTTTGTGTTTTTTTTTTTTTTTTGTTTTTTACATTTTAACCTCCTTAAAAGTGTCTGCCTTATTTATTATTCATTTTAAAATTGCCTTAATTTGCAATATTTTTACATTAATGATACTTTAGAATAAAACACTACTTTTGGGCAATATTGATTTGCACCTTTCTCCTATGCGCAGTACCTGGTGTTCCAAGGTATGTCCAGGAAACACATACTTACCTTCTTATCTACCTAAGAGTTACATTATAGCAAAATTCCAAGGTGCATAAAGCACTTCATGAAAAGTGCGTTACCAGCTCTCCGACTGTACAGTAACCGACTCTTTCTCAATCCTTTGCGAATAATACATGTTATTCGCAATACATAATACATTTCATGTTTTTATTTTAATTATATAGGATATTTTAAGGAAATTATTCAGGAATGCAATCTACACTACCCAAATTCTGAGGAAAGTGCTTAGTTATGCAGCACCTGCGTGACGGACTTTTTTTCCAAGTCATAGACTGTTATCATGATGGAGTTATTAAAGTAGGGGAAGGGGTGTTTTGGAAAAACTCTATCACTTAATCAAACCTGATAGCGGCCATATTGGTTGGCCACATCTCTCAGGAAGTTTTACTTTGTTTTTGATGGCTTACTATTATAATAATTTTAAATTTGCAATAAATATTCAGTACACAATGCCTACCTGTTCGGCGTTTGGATGTTCCAATCGTACAAGAGCACAATCGAAGAAAGTTGGAGTAACCTTCCAAGGTAAGCAGATTAAAACTTATTATGTTCCATTTTTTTAATCATTTTCCCACAATGTCAATAGATATTAAAACCTGTGAGAAGTCCCAGCAATAGGTACATAACTACCTCGAATTTTCGAATGTGAGTCGATTCGAATGGAAATAAAATACGAATTTGGTAGATAATTTAAGTAATCTTATAATCGATCTTCTGAGCCTAGAAGATCGATCTTCTGAGTCTAGAATCGACCTGAACTTTCCGACCTTTTATGTGGATCGATCTTTTCATTTCTATTCGAATCGATTCATATTCGAGAATTGCCCATCCCTACGGTGTGATAGCAAGCACGAAGAGAATGTAAATTAAAATGGGAAAATCTCAGTTCAAATCCTGAGAACGTTAATTTTTTTTTTAAAAAAAAAGGTATATTACAAATAATTAATATATAAGTTAAATGAAATGAACATTTTTTCATCCTTATTCCGGGACACAAGTCCCATAGGAATAATTTTGCAATTATAAAATAATAAAGAATTTAATATATAAACTTATAAATACTACCAGTATATTTTTTTTTTCTCGGCGCATCTACATCTAGGTCATTAGCGCCGACATCCAGGGTGCAGCGAGGAATTTTACCAGCGAGCCGTGGGATGATAAAATTCCTGCCGGAGGTTGGGAATCGAACCCACCATCTCCCGCTTATGAATCCAAGGCGCTAGCCATTAGACCACGGGAGACCCCCCTACCAGTATATAATACACAGCTTCTATATAAACTAGGGATTGGGTAAAACTTGCAGGGATAGAAGGTGGTGGAAGAGTCGGGATTTAAAGGTTAAAGGGTTTCTAGGTTGGTAGAATGGCGTACAAACAGAAGTAAGGAATTCCATAGCGAGGTGGCACGGGTGACGGAATGATTTTTCGAATATTGCTGTTCGGTGGCAAGGAATATAAAGATCGGAAGGGCGACATCGGGTGTTAAGGGAGTGAAGAGTGAGTTTAAATTTAAGGAGTTGAAAAATATAAGAGGGTCTTAGGGATTGAATTACTTGGTAAAGGAGTGGGCCGAGGAAGTACTGTCGACGATAAAGCGGGAATAACCAATTTAGCTCCTGGTAGAAATTTGATATGTGGGAGTCTCTGGGGATCCCGAGGATAAAACGAATGAAACAGTTCTTGAGGCGTTTGAGTTTTGCCTCAAGATCGCCAGAAAGTCCATAGCTGTGGAACATGAACTTTTCACTAGTCACTTCAATTCAAGTAGTGTCATCTGTAAAACCGTTCCTATACTGATACCAGAAATATCATTTACATTTTCACTGCCGTTCCTCTATGGACTAATAGAATATCGTACAAAATCACAAGAGATCAACGATTTTTATTAACGGGGTTCGAAAATTAACTGCTACCAAAAGTAAATGTTTACTTTATGTTTTTTTTAACTCTGCAGTCTGTAGTTTCAAAACATACTCTGGTGAGGAGGTTCTATTGTAAATTGTAGGTATATTTTAAATTGCGTATGAGTATATGTAACAATTGTATGTATAAGGATATGTAATAACTACATGTAACAATAGCATTCGGCCAATCGCCGTTGTTGCAGATGCTCACAAATAAATAAATAAAATAAAAATATATTAGTCTTGGAAAAAGATCATAAAATATCCTCTTAAGGACCTTCCTAGCAATATCTTCTTCCACCATTCAAATAAGGGACCCAACCTAGACTCCCGAGCTCTATAAATTAGAAACCAAATAAGTAATATTAAAATCTAATAACACAAATTGGTAACTGTTCAGGTCAACAGTTTCGAACCCGTGCCCTCCGAACTGTAAGTCCTAGACGATTTTAACATAGCGTATGGCACTCCCCGGATCAAGACCTACCGGTGTGCTAGGTTTGGTCAAAATCGGCCAAAGGGTGTTGATTTGTAAAAGGAACAAACACCTCATAGACGATTTTGACCTAGAATATGACACTCCCCAGATCAAGACCGACCTGTGTGACAAGTTTGGCTCCTGAATTGCTTCATTATATAGCATTTACGACATGATAAATATTTGAAAAAATGTATCGCTGGATATTTAAAAAAATAGTGTTGCACATTTATATAAATCAACAGAAGAAAAAAAAACAACAAAAAAAACAGTTTTGTTGCTGACGTTAGCGTCTGATTAGCAGAATCCGTAGGGAACACACATTTGATTAGCTGACCACAACAAATTGAAACATTTTGTACAATTAAAAAATAAAAATTGGCCTAAAATTGTCCTAAAAGTAAAAAAAAAATATTCCCCAACTTAGAAATCTTGAGCTCAACATTTAAAACCATCCTTTGAGTAGGTGCGTAATCGATTCATTATAACCTTAGATTCTTTAAGAATTATGATTCGAACAATTTATTAATTAGATATACAACTCATAAAGATAGAGAATTACAAATAAAAATAAGTTGATGATATAAATTGTATTGACAAACCTTCAAGATTGTAAAGTAGAATTCATCTTCTTCGTTCTGTATGTCTTAAGCGGCGTCAGACACCTACCTAAAATCAATAAAGATTTGTATTAATTGTATGTGTAAATTCTATTTTTTTTTTTTTAATATTCTGCAAGTCTGCTCCAGTTGTCATTGGTGCCGCATAAAAAAAAGAAAAAAAAAATTAAAAAAAAACAAACAACAACACTGCTAATAGTCTAATAAAAGCATTTTTCTTAAAAGAATCACAATAAAAAAAGTCAATAAAAATTTTGAAATAAAATAGCCCAATTAACAATTCTGACATTAATGTCCTACGCCATGACATCCTAAATTAAATCAAAGGACCATTTAATTAATCATTATATTTTTAAAGAAGGAAACAGATGATAATGTTATTATACCAAATAAATACTAAAAAAAAATAGTACTCTTTGAAGCCACATTGAGCTTATTACTTAAAAAATACTCTCTTTTTTTCCTAAATTCAAAGCAGAGAACAGAAAGGGAAAAATACGAGATTTAAAAGGACAAAAAATAGGTTTATATATAGGTCAGCGAACAAGTTTTAAAGCTTTATTTGCGACTGGACTTGACAACGAAAATAGGATCATAAAATTTATCCCACGAACAATATGGCCTCTATTTGTGGGATTTTCACAAATTTAACTTATAAACACGTAACTCGAATAATAAAGTAACTTGACGATAAAGATGTTTGGATCTTTGGAACAATGGTGTCATGAGATAGTTGTTATAAGGATTATCATATGTCAGGCACACAAAAATAATCCTTTATATGTGGTTCACTCATATGAACTTTCATAAGAAGAAAACCCGCTTATGAAGTCGAGCCAGAGGTGCGCGAGAGAAATGTTTGCGTTGACATTGCACAGTGTGCAATATTGCTAAGCTAGGAGGACGAAAATCGAAGAATGAACTACTTTTTTAAGGTTTTGAAATGCTTCAAATTACATATACAATGTCCAAGGATAGTGGAAATGAAAGTTTTGGAATTTTTTAGCCAGTTAAACGGGCCAAATTTGCCCTTTCAAAGTTCACATAAATGTGATAAGTGCAAGCTTTCCCTCATTCGTTTCTTGATCTTCACTTTTTAAGGTTCTCTTCGCCAGCCATGTCACCGTGTTAATTATTCTCTATTTTAAGTGAATATTCAAAGGTATACATAAAATGATATATCATTTCAAGGGCTTAGAAATTGATTTAAGATAAATGATTAAAAGCCCTTATAGTAGCCCTTATATTACTTTACTTAAAGAACACTAACGATTAAAAAAACTAGCCAATTTTAATTGTTTATTTTCATAGCCTATGAATATAATTTTATTACACTAACGATCTTTATTTTTACTAATTTAAAAATGATTTGTGTTTTATATTTTGTATTGTAGTGAATTTTAAATGTAAATGAATTGTGTATTATGTTTATATATATATATATATATATATATATATATATATATATATATATATATGTGTACATTTTATTTAAATGTAAATTGGGAAAATGGTGACATAATGTAAGTAAAGTGTACCTATTTTATAACCTGTATTACGGCTTATCGCAATAGACACGAAGCCCTTAGAATTTATATATATATATATATATATATATATATATATATATATATATATACGAATATATACCTGAAATGTGTGTCCTTCTTGGGTCGATACGCAATTCTTAAACGGTTATAATCTTTATATTGTAAAAATTTCATCATATGAATTCAAAATTTATTTAAAATCAAAATATACATCGACCGTCCAATAAAGAAAAACAATTTTCTATCTGGGTTTAATGAGTTTAAGAATTTCTGTTTAATTTGTGGAAATACCTAAAGCAGAAGCTCCGAACGAGGTGGTTACCCGAGTAGAATTCACCGGATTAATTAAAATACAGAACTCATTTATGTCTGTCTTAATCTGACCTTACTCAGTCCATTAGCTTACTACAGGGATTAAATAAAGCCAACTCATTTCTCCATTTTATATTGTTACAAAGTCTTAGGGTAATTAATTACATTAAACTTTATCCTTTTAGAGCATGTTCTCTAGCAATAGATAGGAAACACGCTAATCGACGTAACCACGATGTGCCGATGAAACATTTCAACATTCCGGATCCTGTAGCTTATACCATGTTGTGGAAAAATGTGCTGAACTAATCTATGAACATACAAAAATATTTTTAGCGTGCTTCCTACTTCAACCTATACGGATGTAACCCGCATATAAGTTTGACCACATGACGCAATCCGGAAGTGCCGACTAGAAATGTTTACGTTTCATAACCAATGGATCACGACAATAACGGTTCATAGGCTTGTAGTTATACTCATTGTGGAGTATTTAACGTGGGGAACAGAACCAATTAACAATATATGTAACCGGATTTGAGAGAAGTGAGTAAAGCTCCTAACTAATTTTCAGTTCGTTTACGTAGAAACGATGTATTTATTTGTAACTTTTTCAAAATGTTTATTAAAAAAATATAGTTTGTTAACAGACAAGAGCATTTCCGGGATTTTCAATATCGTTTTCCAAAACTTTCGTAAAAAAATATTGAAAGCGGTTGGGAAATCGTAGTAAGTAGACAGTGGCCATTCCAAAAGCCTTTCTAAAATGTCTAAAAAAAGGTACTTAGTTTGTTGAGTTTTTTGCAATCAAAAAAATATCAAGCGTCTGGAGGGGGGGGTTATTAATAACACAGGCTCACACAAAAAAAGTGGTCTATTCCAAAGACACCATACATATATTCTTATGTATTTCTACACGCTGAATCCGAATTCGGAGTCCATTTCACCCCATCACGTCAGGTTTATGGCAAAATCAGGATCTTCTCAAGGACAAATACGTTTACTTTGCAAGAAATGTATCTGCAATCAAAATTCTTTTTTTTTGCAAAATAGACATATTTCTCCTTGATATGACCTTGATTTTGTGCCGATGGGCTGAAACAGACCCCGGATTCAATTTCAGCGACCCACAAAACCAAGAAAGCTCTATTTATTTGTTCTTAAACGATTTTGATACGAAATGTGGCTCTTAAACCTGACGTGGTGGGGTGAAACGGACTCCGGGTTCGGATTCAGCGTGTCGAAATACAAAAAAGTATACGTATGGTGTCTTTGTAAAGTACCACTTTTTTTTGTGTCTGTGCATGTTTAATTTGTGTCCCGCTTATTGATGGACCCATTTTCGTGGTACGATCCAAAATGGTTGCACCTACCGTGAGTGAGACATACTCACGCACCTATACATACATAAATATACGTTTTAACTGGGTGGTTTTGATAAGTAGAATCTAGAACCGTTGCAGATTCAAGACATTTTTCTATTATTCTTTTATGAATGCAACCTCAATAGCTAGTATGACACTCCTTTTACATCTATATATATATATATATATATATATATATATATATATATATATATATACATATATATAAATCTCGTGGCTATCTGTTTATCTGCCTGTTTGTTCCTTATACAGATTCACACCGATTTTGACCAAACTTGGTACAGAGGTTGATCATGATACGGGGAGTGTCATAGGCTAAGTCAAAATTGTCTATCAGATGTCTGTCTGTATGTTTTTTTGTTTACAAAATCCACACTTGTGTAGCATGGCACGCCGGGGAACTGCTGGTCATAAATAAAGAACAGTAGGCACGTTGGCCTAGTGTGCTGAAGCCTATCGGTTAACCGACCTGAAATTGTGTCTCAATTGTACATAGACTTTAAAACTTTAATAAAATAAAGGAGAAATAAATAATTTATATTTATTGATTTTAAGAGCTCGCACACGTGGCGACAGAAACATTATACAAATTTATATAATTTATAAAGACTTAATGTGTAATTCTGAATTTGTAATTTTAGTTTTCCTGAATGCGAGAAAGAGTGAGTGACTGTTTGGTATCTCTAAGAGAGATACAGAGAGAAGAGAGACTCTCCTATCTCTTTCCCTTTTATACTGCTAGGGGCAGGTGTATTTATCTCTAGCCGCCATATTGAATACATACCCGGCTTAGGTCGGCCCTTTAAAAGGAATTCCCAACTTCTGGGGCCGTGGAGGTTTGGTTTTCAATCGCCAACTCTTTACCGCCAAACTCTCCACGACTATGTCGGAATCATATGTATATTACTGTAATATTTTTAAGAACATGTTGTTATTAGAACTTACCCATGTTGAACCGCTTAAATACCACGCCCAAGTGGTACTAAAATTTTATTAGTGGATATTAAAAGTGTTAGGATCTCCGTATATTTTCGTAAATATTTCGAAGACTGTCAGGAATCGTGGTAAGTGGAAGGTGACCATTCGAATGCTTACTAAATTGTCTACAAAAAAGGTTCCAGAGCGAATTTCTATGAGGCAATGCCAATCGGAAAAATAAGTGCTTAAAACTTTAAAAGTGTTTGTTTTGTTTTTTGAACGGGCTTCTGTGTTTGTTTCACTCACATTTCAATTGGGTTTGCATTTATCAGTAAAATTAGTATTTTAGTAAAAAAGGCAAGAAAAAGAGAAGCTCGCTGGCAATAGTGGTTTCCTAGTGCGAACGTTAAGATGGCGGGCGAGTCATTTCCGCTTAGGATACTGTCAGTTTCGCGCCTTAAACTTCCGTCCCTTAAAGATTTCATTTTTATTTTCACCGATAGATTAAACGCTACCAATTATTTCTTATATTGTTTATCTAATGGCACTAGGGATAAGTACGGAAACTACATTTATTGAGGTATGTCTGTAGCTAATAAAAATTATGTAAATCATCGGGCTTTATAAGCTGTATTCCTAATATAATTACATCGCTTTCCATTTACCACGATTTCCTAACCATTTTCCAGATATTTAAAAACAATTAGGAAGATCCCAAAACTTTTTATGTCTGTTAATAAAGTATGTTTTCCCTAATAATTTCTTAACTCCGAACGCAACCAAAACTAGTCGCATATTTTTTTTCTTTTATACAGTTACACATACCGCGTAAAAATGGTTTCATTCATTTTCCTACGTTTTACAACTTGTAAAAAAATATACCTGTAAGCATATTAAAGCAAAAACGTAAGCAGGGCGATTTTTTCTTGCGTTATTCCCCAAAAACCATTTTCTGATGGACGGATTCAGCTACAGTTTAACTAACTGCATTAACAGTTTTAGCTAAAGAGCGAACAGACACACACACACACAAACATATATATATGTTTATATATATATATATATATATATATATATATATATATATATATATATAACCATCGTTATTTTTATTATCTATGGGTTCTGAAATGTGAAATTTTCTTGCGTCATGAGGTCAATCCTATGAGCGGGTTTTTTAACATCCTTTTAAACTGATATTCCAGTCTGTCGAACTCTTTTGGTTTTCAGTGAATTATAAGGCCGGTTCTATTTATCATTTCATGTTTTCTCTTGTATTTTTTGTTTTCTATTTAATATTTAACATATTAATTTATGCTAGGGTCTCCCCGTGGTCGAGTGGCTAACTCGTTAGAGTCACATGCGGGAGATGGTGCGTTCGATTCCCACGGGCGGTTTCTTATCTCACGGCTCGTTGAGGGGAAAAAATTATGTAATATTAAAAGTAATTCGAAAGTAATACTAAAATAGATAAACTATTTCAAAAAAAGGCAAGGGAGATATTGTATTCTGTGAGCTGTGATATTATCCCCTCAAATACCGAGAAAATATTGTTATCTTCCTATCTAACCCTCCATCCATTAGCATTAGTCCGAACAATGGTTGCTATATTGCATATATATTTTAGCGGAACCACTAAAATATCTCAGCGGATTACGGAATAATAACTACTCATACCGAGTTAATGCTCCCATAGGATTAAACTCCGTGGTTACTGAGAATTAATGACCAAAGCTTAGTGACTCCCTTCTGGTCCGTGTTATCCGATATCCATGGCATCGTTATCATAATTTGACATTTAACTTATAGATAAGAAAAACCTACTCGGTTTGAACGCATTTTCTGCATGTCGGATTTTTTTAAGTTCTCTCTAAAACGTTTAAAGATATATTGAAGATATTTACAAACAATTCTGTTGTATGCATTTATTTGCTGTATGTTCCCTCATTTAGGGTAGTAAGGAAAGTGTAAATTTACCTATTTACGGAATACCAGTAGCAATCACGATTAATTAAACATGCACGAGGTATTGGGCGAAAACCAGAGTGCGAGGTTGCAAACTATGCACGTGGGAGCAGCAGAATAAGGGTGAGAAAGTTATACAAACACACGAATAGGAGGGATTTAGAATTTATTTTATTTTTTGTTAATTATAGTAAAATTTTTCTCCCATCCCTAGTTTAGATTATCTAAAAGTACAATAAAAAAAATTCCGTCCTTTCTAGTGCGGTTCCTCCCTCCCTCCATAGGGAGGAAACCCGCTTATGAGGTTGGCCTCATGATGCAATATGGAAGTGCCGACTAGAAAGTTTTACGTTTCAGAACTCCTAGATCTCAAAAATAACGGTGGTTCAAATTTATATATATATATATATATATATATATATATAGGGGAAGGTGTTGTACCTTTGACCACTTTGCAAAATTTAATTTTTTTTAGCTTGAATATTAAGGCTAAATTCATTTTTTTTATTTCATTGTAATTAGTATTCTATTGGTTATCATATTTAATTTTTTCAAGGTTCTAGCTTTACATTTAATATTTTTTATTAATTTAAAAAAAAAATAATCGTACAGTGGTCAAAGGTACAACATGTAGTTGTACCTTTGACCACGGGGTGTTGTACCTCTGACCACGTAAAAACAAGACAGCAGTCCAGAAAAAAAATTGTATTCAGTAATATTGTAATTAATTGTAAGTTTAATAAATACAGGACAAGGATGTAAACATAATAAAAACAACTATTATTGATATTATGTTATGCTTAATGTGCTGAAAAATCCAGTCCAACCGATAAACGTTTTAACTGTCAAGCAGATCCACTAGCAATAGTTGGGTATGGAAGTTTAGCCACAGTGTCTTCAACATCAATATCATACAAATTTTCATCTTCTCTCGTAAAATTGTCACTTAAAGTTTGTTTTTTCAAATATTGGATCTTAAACATTGGACATTTGATACCACGGATCTCTGCGACTAAATATGTAATAGTAATATTAATTATTTTTTTAAAATTTGTAGCAGAAGAACATAAAAGTTGAATTATAAAAAAAATACTCAGGTGTGTTGTACCTTTGACCTGGTCAAAGGAACAACAACTAGTCGTGGTCAGAGGTACAACACCCTGGTAGTGAAAATTAAAAAGTATGCTAAACATTTTAGGGTTGAGATAAATCAATTTCAGAGGCTACACCATGTTTCTTCTTGCAATAGCTACTTTGTCAAATGATTTCCATCTAAAAAGACATAATACAAAAAATATTATGAGGCAAAACATCATCAATAAATAACATTTTTATTACAGATATGGATAAGTATTTTTCGCAAGAATCCTCTTTGACTTGAATAGTCCAAAGTAGGTTACACAAGCCCTCTAGTGAAGGAGCTAAACACTGATTACATCAAAATTTATAAAATGTTGCTCGGTGGTCAAAGGTACAATATGGTCAGAGGTACAACACCTTCCCCTATATATATATATATATATATATATATATATATATATATATATATATATATATGTTTATTTTGTTTTAAATTGCATCGCTGGGTATCACATGTTTGTTTGGAACGGCTTCTTTCTCCAGCGTTGTCTCTCCTCTCTCCATCGCAATATTTCGTCGGGTCCACTTCTTCAGGCTGCTTGACTTCTTAAGCAGCCTGAAGAAGTCGGAGATGAACCCGGTCTTTCTGGAGAAAGAAGCCGTTCCAAACAAATATATATATATATATATATATATATATATATATATATATATATATATATATATATATTTGTCAGTTCTGGTCTGATTTTAATAAAATTTAGTTCAAAAATCTTTCGTCTTATTTATAAGGTCTAGTTCATTAACCAAAAGAATCCGGCAATTGGAACATTCTTTTTAGAGAGAAATTCGCGCGAAAAAATCGCAACGCTTAAGTTTTTTAGTACATATGCTTGCAGATACCCGTTTCATAAGTTCATTGGTATAGGAAAACGAATGAAACCACTTTTAAGGCGATATCTGTAACCGTTTTTGAGAAAAGTGGAAAAAATAATTTGTAACTAGGTTTGGGTAGTTAGAATAGTAGGATTTTATTGAGATATTTTATACGTGTTTGAAATTAATCTTAACTAAGATTCTTGAATATTGGTTGCATTTGGAATTCAGAAAGTATTCGAAAAAAATACGTTATTAATAGACATGAAATGTTTATGGATCATCTTATATTTTCGTACGTATCTCGAAAGCGGTCAGGAAATCGTGGTAAGTGGATCGTGTCCATTCATTAGCTCACTAAATTCTCTACAAAAATGATTCCGAAGCAATTTTCGATGGGGCGATGTCATTCGGAGAAATAAGCGCTTTAAACGTCAAATGTGTTAGTTTTGTTCTTTTGAATGGGTTTTTATCATTGATTTATTCACTTCTTAATTGGCTGTTTTTTCTATTCATTTATCAGTAAAATTAATATTTTCGTAAAATAAGGCAAGAAAATTAGAAACTTATTTGTAATAGTGTTTAACTCGAGCGAACGTTCAGAGGGTAGGGGAGTCATTTCTGCTTAGGATACTCTCAGTTTCCTGTTGAGATTTCATTAACCCTCCGTCGACCACGCGAGAGAGAGTTACACCGTCGCCCACCAGGACCCCACTTGCATTTATGGTGGTAACGTGCTAATACTTCATAAGACTACCTTCAAAAAATATTCAATCAATTTGTAGTTGTCAGTGAAGATACCCTTCAAATATGGAGTCTCAGGTTCCTAAATTGTGGTTGTAGGATTTGAAATTCCATTACAGAAAGACAATAACACAGGAAAATGTAATCCTTTCGTCAGATTGTAAAATTCGACGAATTCAGTTTTATCTTGATACCAGATACTACCATGATGCAAACTAATTAAATTGGATAAATAAAATACATGCAAATATTTAAAAAAAAACTTATCACGGAAGCCCACGTGGGGTCCACTCTTGAGGTCTGAGCCGTTTTTCCGAATTTGAAGCGTGGGCTATTCTTTATGAGCGATTTGACACTGCCCATCTTCGGAGCACTACTGATTAGGAAACTACTCAAAGAGCAGGAAGGTAAGAGATTCGGTGGCTATAAGGGAGGGGGGGGGGGAATAGTGAGCGTTCCTGCGAGTCGGACTGTCTATTGACTTCTTAAGTCATATGAATCATAGGTTAAATACTGTTTTTTATTCATGAATAAGTAAAAAGTACATGAGAGCTATTTGTTAACCATTATATTCGAAATATTGATTTATAAAGAACAATATCAGTTTATATTCTTTCACATTCCTTGAAGACAATGAACACTTTCTGTAATTAATGAGTTTGCATTGTTAAATGTTTTATTATCAAGGCAATAGCATTTTCCATTATAATATGTGTGAATGGTTATCTCATAATGTAAAACTTATCCATAGGCACAATAGTGGTGTTATGAATTGATGAATAGATTGAATGAAGATATTGATGGGCTTATCAGGCGATGATGGGGTAAGGATGATGAATCGCTCGATGTAAAATAACTGACTTGATGCCTACAGAATATCTGACCTTCGCCTAAGCAGGTTAGAACTAAGCCTGGAATAGGAATTTTTATTTAGCATCAACTTCTTTTTTACGCGCAGGATTTTATATGCATAATCTCCAAACGCTTCAAGAACATAACATCAAAACATATACCAAGCCAAATTGTCAACTAATAAAAAGAAGCATAGTTTAGATCAGGACTTCCGCTCATTTAAGGACAAGATGTGCTAATATAGGCTTGCGGGTTCCTGTTTTTTTTTTTGCTCTCGTCCCGGTGTCCCGGCCGTAAGTTGTCAAATGTAATGAATTTATGTTTTTAAGAATCTTTTATGAATCGGTCACTGTTCTACAATGAACACTTTAATATTTTACCACCGCGCACAGTGTAAAATTAGTGTCAAGTATTCTAACTGTAATCTGCGAGAAAACTACTTGCACAGCGCTGCCAGCGGCCAGCTCCTCTACTATTTGTCTGGGCGATTATTTTAATTACAGGCTGTCACAAAAATAATGATCATCCGTTGTCCAAATGATTATCCAATGGGAGATCGGAAAAATAAGCCCCATATTAACCCCCGCAAAATTTACCTTGAAATGTTATTCAAGGTCAATTTTTTTTAGTGCATTTTTTGAATCTAAGAGTCACGATGACGAAAAAAGTCAACGACACCACATGTCAGAAATGACTCCTTGTGGTCAAAATGACCATTAACAGCGTATACGTGGGCCATTCCATTCCAATCGACAAATGGTTGCTGATTTAGATCATTTAATTTTTTTTTTTTTTTTTTACATGTTCTACTAACACCTAAAGAAACCCCTGTATTTCCGATTAGTTCTTTGTACGTTACAAAAAAGTGTCACAAAAAGGTTCAAAAAATAAGAATGTTATATAGTACACTAGCCGTTACCCGGCGTGCCATGCTACGCCTACTTTCTGCGTATAGAAAAGCCTAAATAAATTAGACACCAAATAAGTATTATTAAAATCTAATAACACGAATCTGTAACTGTTATGAACCCGTGGCCTCCCAACTGTGAGTCCTAGACGACTTTGACCTAACCTATAACACCCCCCGTATCAAGACATACATGTATACCAAGTTTCGTAAAAATTGGTCTAACGGTGTGGATTTGTATAAGGGACAAACATACAGACAGACAGCTATAAGACGTTTTTGACTTAGCCTACGACACTCCCCAGATTAAGATCTACATGTGTACCGAGTTTAGTCAAAATCGGACGAACGGTGTGGATTTGTATAAGGGACAAACATACAGACAGACAGCTGGTAGACGTTTTTGAATTAGCCTACGGCACTCCTCAGATTAAGATCTACATGTGTACCGAGTTTAGTCGAAATCGGACGAACGGTGTGGATTTGTATAAGGGACCAACATACAGACAGACAGCTGGTAGATTTTTTGACCTAGCCTAGGAGATTTCTCGTATCAAGACCTACCATTATTCCAAGTTTGGTCAAAATCGGTCAAACGGTTAGATTTGTATAAGGAACAAACAAACAGACAGACACGTGATTTTTATATATATAGATTACATAGGTTTGTCGGGTGGACCTTAAGCATATTTATGTTCCTGAATTTTAGCAGAAAGCTCTAAACGAAATAATTTTTTTTTTTTTTTTTTTGTTTTTACTCATTATAGATGAAAAGAGGCTGTTTCTATTTATATTACAGTTTTGTTTTGTTTTTTTAGTTTATTGTGCAGTCAAATCCTGTGTTTAAAAACATTTAACTATAAAATTTAAAGGCTTTTAGAAGAAGAAGGGAAGAGGCCTCTTGATACCTGCGAGCCAAAACTTTTTTTTATTTATTTATTTTTTTTGCAGGGCAACACGAAACTTTAAAAACCCATTTATCGCCATATTATTATTTTCGAATGAGTATGTATGTCTGATAAATGAATTATGGACCACCCTGAGCAACACCGGTACATAAAATCAAAATTGATTCTTGCTGCTGCAGAACTCAACATCGGCTGGCAGTTTACTCCTGACGACCCAGTCAATCACGTTGAACGGGTCAGGATATTATTGATCTCAGTCCGAGCAGAGCTGAATCTGTAAGTAAATTGTTGTCAGTTTGCTGAGCCGTGGAAGAGGGTCAGTCAATAGTTGTGGATTATTTAGCGGATCTTTAGTTCCTCGAAAGACTTCTCAATTCTTTTGGCTGTCAATCAAGGCCGATATAACCACCTTCGTAGGTTTTAAATCAAGGAAAATTGAAGTTGACTTTCCTTTATAAAATTCCTAAAGAATCGATTCATTCATTCATTTACCATTGTTGGTACTTTGATAAAGTATCTATTTTCCCACTAAACTTTAATATTTCATAAGGTGGTTTTCAGTATCATAAAATAAGAGTGAAAACAAAGTATTATTGTTATGGTGTCCATTTGTAATTTCGCCGAAATTATAGTGATCTGGTAGTCGGATTCGGCTGGTTAACGAACTGGCAAAGGATCTATATACCAAATTTCATCAAAATCGGACCATTTTTGTGCCTGTGTGTGCAGTATTTAAAAAGAGGATAATTGGATAACATACCAGGAGGTCCATTAATCCCCTTAAAACATGTGAACTTTATGAAAAAAAATAAAAATAGATCTACTATAATTTACATTAGATCCACACCTCAGCCATTTTTATTTATCAGCTAATTACATTTTTTTACTTGACGTTTCGGCCCCAGGGCCATCCTCATAAAACTTCATTCATTTGTCCACATATTATTAACCCTATTTCAACAAGGGCTTGTCATCACTTTTAATCTTGAAACTGCTAACGTTTAAATTTTAGTTACATTTAACTTAGCCCATTTGACTTAGTTTGTCACATCTTCTATAACTAAAAATTGTTTACATTTTTCTCACACATAAGCTACACCAGACCATGTGGCCACAACATTCCCCTGTCTGTTGTAGCTTATGTGTGAGAAAAATGTAAACAATTTTTAGTTATAGAAGATGTGACAAACTAAGTCAAATAGGCTAAGTTAAATGTAACTAAAATTTAAAGGTTAGCAGTATCAAGATTAAAAGTGATGACAAGCCCTTGTTGAAATAGGGTTAATAATATGTGGACAAATGAATGAAGTTTTATGAGGATGGTCCTGAGGCCGAAACGTCAAGTAAAAAAATGTAATTACAGTAGGACCTCCATTATCCGGTGTAATGACGGGGAGGGTGGTCCACGGATAATCGAAAACCCCGGATAATCGAAACACAATATTTTATTGACTAAATGTGCTGGATTATAAGGTTATAAAGAAAAACTGTGTACAAGATGTCATGTAAACCTTCTTATTTGCATTGAGAAATGTGTATATAAACGTTTTATTAATTAATAATTTGTATAAGTGCAAAAATAAACTCAAGATCAAATTAAATTTTTTTGTCGTGAAAGTCAGTAATATTTCCTCATTTTTTGATACATAATTATTTTCTTATATCTGTTCTGATCGCCTGTAACAAGATAATTCTGCTGAAATCGGGATTCGTATGTACTCGAGTAAAGAGTTAAAGCCCAACAGAGGAAATATTTCCTTAGTAGGCTAACAGCCCAGTAGGGGATTCATAGAAAGAATTGAAAACGTTTCAGTTCCAAGAATATGAAATAAATTGAGATGCTTCCAGAAATATGGAATCATCACATTCTTCCGAAAACAGCGCTTCCATTCGTTAATTTACAAGGTATATAATTAATTTAATTTCATATTTATGTACATAATCGTCATTACATACATACAAATATTTAATACATAATTATGAAATCAAATGCTTAAGTTGATAAAAATAATGCAATAAATACCTATGTTCGTATGTGCATAATATTTAAAGAAGGAATGAAAATAAAAATTCCCATATCGAGACCCCGGTTAATTGGAATCCCGGATAATAGAGTCCCGGATAATGGAGGTCTTACTGTAGCTGATAAATAAAAATGGCTGAGGTGTGGATATAATGTAAATTATAGTGGAAATAATTTATACTTCGGAAATTCCTGTGGATAATCCTTAACGTGTCAATAAAAATAGATGTTTAACATGGTTAGTTTAGGCCAAACTATAGTGAATTAGATTTCTTCCAACTTTTCAACTCCAAAAATCAATTCACATATATTAACGTCTGTAATTTTTTGTCAAGCGCATTTATAAACAGAAAGACTTTTTGATATAATATAGTTTAATACAAAATTAATTTCGTTTAGAGCCTTCTGCTCAAATTCAGAAACATAAACATGCTTTAGCTTCCCCCGACCAACCTATATAATTTACTGTATAACATACAGTCACATTTTTTTTACATGGCCACCCCGCCAGCGTGAACGCCAGCGGACACGTTTTAGCGCGGTTCCTCCCTCCCTCCATAAGGAGGAACCCCGCTTATAAGGTTGATCTCATGACGCAATCCGGGTGCCGACTAGAAAATTTTGCGTTTCAGAACCCCTAGAGACCGAAAAGTATGGTGGTTAAAATTTTTTTTGTATATATATATATATATATATATATATATATATATATGTCAGACGAATGGTCCGATTTTGATGAAATTTGGTACAAAAATCTTTCGTCTAATATGAAAGGTCAAGTTCGGTAACCAGAAGAATCCGCCCACCGGAACATGGTTTTTGGAGCGAATGTCGCGCGAAAAAAATCGTTCCGCTTACTTCATATGCTTGCAAGTACTCTTTTTATAGGGTTCTTGGCCTAGAAAAACGAATGAAACCATTTTTAAGGCGATAGCTTTAACCGTTGTCGAGAAAATTGGAAAAATAGTTGTTGAATAACGTTTTTGGTTTGGGTATTTAGAATCATGGGATTCAGTTGAAACATTTTCTGCATGTTCAAATTTCATCAAAACTAATATGTTGAAATTTTGGTTACGTTTGGAGATAAGGAAGGGTTAGAATAAAATATGTTATTAACAGACATGAAAAGTTTTGGTAACTTTGTATACTTTCCTTAATATCTCGAAAACGGTTGAGAATATTGGTAAGCGGAAGGTTACCATTAGAAAGCGTACTAAATGCTCTAAAAAAAATGTTCTGAAGAAAGTTTTGATTAGGCGATGTCAATCGGAAAATAAGTATTAAAACTTTAAAGTAATTGATTTCGGTTATTCGAACGGTTCTTTTTGTCTGTTTTTATTTCTTGTTATTTTTTAATTGCTTATAGTTGGCTAATATATTTGACAATAAAACAGGTTAAGTTAATTAAGAAAGACAATTTATTGTTAGAAATATAGCTTCGAGAGTGATTCGAAGACCTTGTGACAATTTTCAATTGCCTAGCGGTGGCCTTTCTGGGGTTGGCCGACCCATCCAGGTAAGATCATAAATAAATACCTTTAAAGAAAAGTGGAACCAAAACAATAAATGCTTATATTTTAATCTTTCCACATGAGACTAGGGATAAGAACGGAACCGCGCTAAGATGATGCAGTTCCTGCGAGTCGGACTTTTTTGTAACTAACGTTGAAACGATATGCCGCCACCTTCAAAATCTATACTTACAACATGACATGTACAAAGAATTTTAATAACTGTAGGATAAAGAAATAGCAAAAAAAAAAAATGTGATGAACTGGTGAGCTCAGGCAGCTCAAAACGGAAGGCGCTAACTATGGGAAATTATCGCCGCTCGCTGAGAGGGCAGGTAGAAGAATAAAAGCTGGAACCGGGCATAAAACTGCACCGAAGGACAACTTCGTAACACCAATGAGAGCGGATTGCTTAATACTTTCAGAGAAGCATAAGAAACACCGAATATACTGTGTCTGGAGCACTGAGCACATGGGCACATCGGCAAGCTGGAACCTCTCTCGTAGCAGTCAAGTAAAGGAATGGCGCGGGCTAGGACGTCTCTCATAGATTAGAAGGCCGGTGGTTTCTATATAAAAATACCCACTACACGTATTATGTGTCGCAAAAATTAAAATATTTGAATGCCTTTCATAAAAATAACAATTAATTCTAATAATTAATTTTAACGAACATAACAAACACTAACATATAAATGAATTTCTTATAAAATAAATAGTTACAGGCTTAATTGCAGCCCTTACGGAATCCCCTCTCAGTCAGGTTAAGGGGTTTTGGAAACCCACCTAGGACAATTACATCTGCATATTCAGTAGTACTCTGAAAAGCGTAAATGTTTTTAAAATACAATCCTCTATTCCCAGAAAGACTTGATAATGTATCCGTAGAATGAGTATTATATTCGTTAAGAATTAAATACAGAAAGAGCCTTGCCGTGTATGGACCATTGTGTTAATTGCTTGTGGTTGATGTAGTGAATGGAAAGCGAGCTGCTCATGAATAAAGATGCAAGTTCGCTATTCTCCACGATCCAGGTTGAACAGTCCAAGTGGAAAATCAT
The DNA here is from genome assembly GCA_946811695.1 of Gonocerus acuteangulatus. Classification (NCBI taxonomy): domain Eukaryota; kingdom Metazoa; phylum Arthropoda; class Insecta; order Hemiptera; family Coreidae; genus Gonocerus; species Gonocerus acuteangulatus. Next base: position 56,106,564 of record OX328129.1, on the reverse strand, counting down.
TCCCTCAGAGACTTTAGTGCCCGTAATCAAAATATTCCGGCGCGCTTTCATTTACTTCTCTGTTCTAGCTTTATTTTGGAGAACTTTCCGAGGAATGTACATATTATCATTGCTCTCATAAAAGATATTATGTGAGTGTGGGCTTTAAAACTTGGCATATATTATTCCAATAACAAACGATTGGACGGGTTCGTTAAACAGTGAAATCGGTGCATTTGGAGGGCAAGTTACCATTATTATTCCGAAAACAGTCGCTAACGTTGTCACTTTGCAACGAAACGCGGCATGCATCATGGCCATCTATAAAGAAGAATGTTTTGTAAAAGCACAATAATTCGGTCAATTTGGAATAAGGGTTTACTCCGGAACCAAACTATTAATTGTTCCTATCGACTGTTATTGTATTACTTCCTTGCAATGAAACTCGGTAGATATTGTACACAACTAATTAGGAACATGTATTGTCAGAAATAACAATATCGCACCTTCATAAGTTAGAGTTTGCTCCATAAAAAAACAACAATTTAGTCAACTGTTCATTACAAATAAGGACCCCAGAAAACAACTGGTCTAAGTGACATTTTTGAAAAAACTTAGTACCCATATAATGCCTCAGATTACTTTCTTCAGATCTACATAAATGTTTAATATTTGATGAGGCCAAGGCAACCTTTTTTCCTTGGGAAATACAGCCTTGCCATTGAAGATGTTGGATGGTGCATTCGTACTTTAGTTATTTCAGTTCGAATGAGTCAATCCAAATCCCATAGTGACGTATCCGACCATTTTATCACACCAAAACTATACGTTACTGAAGGTATTGCCCAATTTTAATATTAATCGCAGCCGTTTTAAAAACTTATTTTTAACATCCTCCTTCACACTTGATCATTGTACATTTTATATTTTGTACAGATTTCAAATAAATAAAAAAAAAAAAAAAAAAAAAAAAAAAGAGAAAAAAAAAAAAAAAAAAAAAAAAAAAAAAAAAAAAAAAAAAAAAAAAAAAAAAAAAAAACCTCCTTAACATTTTTGTGGCAGATCTTAAGGTCCTGTGTGATACCAAGGTACTTTTACGATTCAGTTTCCTCCAATTCACGTACATGGTCCCCATCCAAAAGTGGTTTCAGTAGATACTGTGCGTCCTTTTGTAACATGAAGCACAGTACACTTATCAGAACCAAAGTACATTCGAATGAAATTTCGTTACTGAAATTTCGCACGATGCTTATCGTGCTCTCTAGTTGGGAAGCATTCTTTGCGTACAATTTCAGATCGTCCATGTACAGGCTGTGAGATATCCTGGTTTCTTGGTCATTGATAGTCAGCTGGTAAGCGTACCCACTATAACGCAGCAACTGGCTCAAGGGGTTCAGGGACAAGACAAACCACAAAGGACTCTGACTACCGCCTTGATTTAAATTATTATTATTATGTTTTGTTTTGAACTATAAGTACTTCGTTATTTTATAAGAAGTACTAACAAAATTAACAATAAATACCTAACCTCCATGGCAATGTCTTGTACTTATGGGGGTCGCGGCAACCAGATGTGTTCTCACCCGTAGTTCTGCATCACGATGGGTCGGACTGTTCTTTTCAGCCGTGCTTGTAGTCTTCAGGTCACAGCCCCACGTTGGGCACCAATATGTTACCGTGCCGATACTACAGCGGGTGCGGCAACTGGGTTTGTTCCGGTCTTCTGTGCCGCTGAGAGACTGGAGGCTTGTAGGGCTTGAGAGAAAGAAGAGGCAAGTCGCAGTTGTTCCCTTACCAACCCGGAGTCCCCGGACTTAAGCCGATAGGCGGACCGTAAGACATCCAGCCAGTGAAGTGGGTAGTTACGGCGTGGTGGGGACTGACTACCGTAGAGGGGGCTTAGAGCCGGGCTGGGGGAGTTCCCGGTAGAGAGGGGTAAGACGCCGTCAGACGGTATCAACTATCTATCTATATATCTAGTATATTTCAGATAGGATTGAAATCATTATAGACATAAGTCGCTTATGAGGGAATATAAAAGAATATATAAATGTAGAAAAATCGAAATATATCGATAGATAAAAGAGGAAGATAGAGATAGAAAGAGGTAAGAAGGTATAAAGCGTATTTATGATTTATTCATGGGAGCCTAGAGAGCGTATGGAGCCTCGTAAGAGATCTGCTGTAGTTATTAAGTACTCTGAGGAAGGAGGCACGTATCTCTCTCCGCTCTAGACCTCTCAGGGGGAGGGGAGAATCTATTGCAAACTTTATACACATATAAACATTGACCTTTGTGCCAGTATAAACACAGGTAAGGGAAAACTCTGTTTATGAAGCCATTCGAACATTATTATACAAGTCTCAGGGAGAACTTTATTATTAAGAACTGTTTAACGGGGATTTCTTTCCTATGGGGAAATGTGGTTCAAGTAGTGATTGAGTTGGAAGAAAATAACGTAATATGCTACCGATAATTTCAGTGGAAAGCAATTAACCCTTTAGCCGGTCGCAATATTTCAACGCCATCGGTCGGGAGCAACGTGCCAAAAAAAGGACACAATTTAAAAACATCATCAATTCTGTCCTCGTTTTATCTGGAGGATGTGCTGTGAAACATATTTTCTTCAGGGTTTAAATTCTGAGCAAAAGAAAATTAAAAATAATTCAAAACAAAAATGCTGAATTTATAGAATATGGAAGATTTTTGTCGTCAGCCACACCAAGCGCTTTCCTCAGCATGGTATGAATGTGCACTCATTCCTCGAGAATTTGCTTAAAATAATTTACACATTACTACCAAATAAGCATAAATAATATTGCTATTTTATAGCTCTTATAAAAAAACCTGCGCACCATGGATATCGGCGTTAAATACCTAGAAGTCGGTGTGAAGTAAAAATAAAAATAAAATTGGATTTATTGTAAGTCTATTTCAAACGTGTATTTCTTACGTTTGAAATAGACTTACAATAAATCCAATTTCATTTTTATTTTTACGTCACACCGACTTCTAGGCATTTAACGCCGACATCCATGGTGCGCAGGTTTTTTTCTTAACGGGCCTTGAAATGAGAAAAATCTTTACTGAAGGCGCGACTGGAACCCCCATCTCCTGCATAAGAATCCAAGGCGTTAGCCACTAGACCACGGGATTAAAAAAAAAAGTCCGTCACGCAGGAGCTGCATAACTAAGCACTTTCCTCAGAATTTGGGTAGTGTAGATTGCTTTCCAGAACAATTTGCTTAAAATATCCAACATAAATAAAATAAAAACATGAATAGTTATCTTTTAAATTTGTAATGAGTAACTGATCAATTAATAATTTGCTTCCAGAGTTATGTTTACACATGGTACCTATTACACTTCGTAATAAATACAAAAAACCTCATATTATCGTATTTTGATCTAACGCAGGAACAGGATACAGTCACTCCAGTGGTAGAAAGCACTCCTTGCGGCGGCTTTGTGAACCTACGTCTGACGGGCTTTTCTATTGAAATATATTACAAATTAAACCCCCGCTTTCCGATTGACCGATTCAGCTCATTTCTACAACACTTCTTTCTCATGAGTTACCCACGACGTATACCGCGTTTCGTTACAATACAGCAGAAATTACGACCGATATGAGTATATTAAGAATTTGGGTCAGGAGTAAACCCCCCCTTCTAATGAACCGATTTAGTTTATTTTTACAACACATATTTACCTGTAGATTACCACTACGAATGCCGAGTTTCGTCGAAATATACCAAAAATCACTGCTGGTAGTGGCGAATTGGTATTGTGGGTCCGGAGTAACCCCCCCCCCCCCCCCCGTCCTAATGAACCGATTTAGTTTATTTTTACAACAGTTATTTACCTGTGGATTACCTCTACGAATACCGAGTTCCGTTGAAATATAACAAAAATCACGGCTGGTAGTGGCGAATTGGTATTGTGGGTCCGGAGTAAACCCCCCCTTCTAATGAACCGATTTAGTTCATTTTTATATCTCACTTTTCTCTCTATATTACCACTACGAATACCAAGTTTCGTTGAAATATAACAAATATTACGGCTGACATAGTCAAATTAGTGTTTTGGGTTCGGGGTAAACCCCCCCTTCCGGTGGACCGACTTTGGTGGTTAACGAACTCGTTCAATTGTATGCTAATTTAATGCTACATACCAAGTTTCGTGACGAAAAAACAAAAACTCTGGCCGCTATCGTGTTAACAGACACATATATATATATATATATATATATATATATATATATATATATATATATATAGATATATATAAATTTTAACGGGGGTCATTTTCGGTGTCTACTAGGTAGGATCGATAAAGATTTGAAGACATTTTTCAAAAATTCCGTCATGAGTTCAACCTCAATAGCTACTTTCCTTCGGAGGAAAGTGCTAAAAGTCCGTCACGCAGGAGCTGCATAACTAAGCACTTTCCTCAGAATTTGGGTAGTGTAGACTGCTTTCCAGAACAATTTGTTTAAAATATCCTACATAAATAAAATAAAAACATGAATAGTTCTCTTTTAATTTTGTAATGAGTAACTGATAAATTATTAATTTGCTTCCAGAGTTATGTTTACACATAGTACCTACTGCACTACGTAATAAATACAAAAACACCTCATATTATCGTATTTTGATCTAACGCAGGAACCGGATACAGTCCCTCTAGCGCTCCTTGCGGCGCCTTTGTGACCCTATGTCGGGCTCCCTTTTCTATTGAAATATATTACAAAGTAAACCCCCCGATTCATCTCATTTTTACAACACTTCTTTCTCATGAGTTACCCACGACGTATACCGCGTTTCGTTACAATAAAGCAGAAATTACGACCAGTATGAGTATATTAGTAATTTGGGTCCGGAGTAAACCCCCCTCCTAAAGAACCGATTTAGTTTATTTTTACAACACATATTTACCTGTAGATTACCTCTACGAATAAAGAGTTTCGTCAAAATATACCAAAAATCACGGTTGGTAGTGGCGAATTGGTATTGTGGGTCTGGAGTAAACCCCCCCTCCTAATGAACCGATTTAGTTTATTTTTACAACACATATTTACCTGTAGATTACCACTATGAATACCGAGTTTCGTCGAAATATACCAAAAATCATGGCTGGTAGTGGCGAATTGGTATTGTCGGTCCGGAGTAAACCCCCCCTCCTTATGAACTGATTTAGTTCATTTTTATATCTCACTTTTCTCTCTATATTACTACTACGAATACCAAGTTTCGTTGAAATATAACAAATATTACGGCTGAAATGGTCAAATTAGTGTTTTGGGCTCGGGGTAAACCCCCCCTTCCGGTGGACCGATTTTGGCGGTTAACGAACTCGTTCAATCGTTTGCTAATTGAATGCTATATACCAAGTTTCGTGGCGAAAAAACAAAAACTCTGGCTGCTATCGTGTTAACAGACACATATATATATATATATATATATATATATGCATATATATATATATATATAGATATATATAAATTTTAACGGGGGTCATTTTCGGTGTCTACTAGGTAGGATCGATAAAGATTTGAAGAAATTTTTCAAAAATTCCGTCATGAGTCCAACCTCAATAGCTACTTTCCTTCGGAGGAAAGTGCTAAAATTATGAGTTAATCAAGCTTTTACAAACATTTTAAAGATAAAAAATCTATCAATTTTTTTCATTTATGAATTTGTAACTATATCAATATGCGAGATCTTATTTATTTATTTCTCTGGTACCCCAATTGCAAAACTAATATTCAAACTCTATCAAACCGATTTAAATGAAATGTGCTCGGTTATTTTAGTATTATATGAACTTTTTCTTCCGGACTTTATTTTTCAATATGTAGTAACTAACTAAAAACTTTTAATTTTCCAATGAGTTCCATCATCCAGTTCTTTATAGTGAAAATATAAAATTAATCAGATTGATCATCGGCTACTGGACGGAAAAGTGACTAACGGACCGATTAAACTACAAAGTAAAATCTAGTTTAATAGCCAGTCTTCTGGAAACTTATGAAAAAGCTAATAACGTCAAAGGAATTACTTGTCACTTCCCTCCAACCTATTATATAGGGAGACTGACACAAATTTTAAATGAATGTTTTCTAAATTAAATTTTTGTGTATATTTTTTAATCAGGAAATAATACTTCCTCCAATGTTTGGAACGACCAGTAGTTTAATATTGGATATATTCTTATCGTAGTCCGTCTGAATTCAAAATGTTCTTGTTTTTGTATCTTAGGAAAAACGTCTTGTTTATCAATTAATACTTAACATAGATTTCTCCTTTACAAAATAAAAAAAACGTTATTTTTAAGTAGTTATTTATTTGTGGTCATCCGCAACAACGGCGATTCGCTCAATATAATTGTTACAATTACATAAGAACGAGCTGCCTCCTTATTGCTCCACGCCCTTCCATTCGTATTTAATCATACGCTTTCTCTTGTTTTTAGTAAATTATAAGAATCTAACAAAGCTGTTACGGTTGCATATAAGGCGTAAAGCTTAAGCAATAACTAATATAATATTAGATCAAGCAATCAATTGCAGAAGCAGCGAAACGAAGCACATTCTTCACAAAGTGAAAAACCCAATTAATTTGTTTAAATAGAAAATAAACATGTGTAGTTTTGGCCTTTAAAATTTGTAATGAACAGCTTGGCATTGTCCATCCGACAACGACCCAACCCTCTCCAGGAGCTGAGAACTGCTGTGGTCAAAGAATGGGATCAGAATCCCCAACATCGTGTGCACTACCTTATTCGCAGTAGCCCTGAAATAATCTAGACCGATATTCTAATTACGGGAAGTAACACTCGATAATTATCGAACTTGGCAATGTTTTATTTGTGCCGAAATTATCTTTAGAGAGAAAACTAAACATTGCCAAGTTTAAGAATATACCTGGTTGAGGAAAGTGATATTTTAGTAACTGGATATAAGTATTTTTATTGTTATTTTTAAAGGTCAGTTGAAGTATCTTTACTGTTCTTAGTAAGTAATTATGAGGTCTTCCAAGTAATGAACTTGGACATTTCTTTCTTGTATCATATCTTGTATTGGCCAATATTTTTGGTTGAAAATATGGTGCACTTAATACACTAACTCATACTACTTTTTTGGAGTGTAGGATGGTAAGGCGTTTTGGGGGGGGGGTTTAGGAGGGGATATTTTTGGGGAAGGGACTGTTTCTTTGTGGGGGGAGGAACTTGGCCTCTATTTCACATTTATGTTTTTTTTTGGGATACACTCTTACGCGTATGTACGCGCAGTGTATTGCAGTCTACCATAGGCTACATTTATTTTTATGTTTCCTAATAATTAAACTCCACAAAAGTGTTTGCCCTTTAGTAATTATTTTCAAATATTTTTATTGAAGACGCTGTTTAAATCGCAGCGTGAATAAAGTACTTTATTTAATATTCAAAATAAAAACTACGTACTTTGTTTGTTTTTTTTTTATTTACATTTTAACACCCTTAAAAGTGTCTGCCTTATTTATTATTCATTTTAAAATTGCCTTAATTTGCAATTTTTTTACATAATGATAGTTGGCTTCTGAATAAAACACTATTCTTGTGCAATAGTGTTTTGCACCTTTCCCCTATGCACAGTACCTGGTGTTCCAAGGTATGTCCAGGAAACACATATATACCTTCTTATCTACCTAAGAGGTAAACTATAGCAAAATTTCAGGCTGCATAAAACACTTCATGAAAAGTGCATTACCAGCTCTCCGACTGTTAATTTTTAGTTCTCAAGTGTTGAAGGTTGGTTATATGGTTACAATAAAAATATTGAAGGTGAGTCTTTTTTCCTTCTAATAATTTTGCAGCTATAAATTTCCCGTTTTACGTTAAATTTCAATCATTGTTCGTGATTTTTTTTTTCTTCAATTTCCATACTATTTACAAAACACAATGCAGGAACAAAAATCAAGAGCATTCTGATAATTTTAGTGTTTATTCTGTTTTGATACCCATGAAATTAAGATAGTTAGATACATTTACGTAAAACTTGTTTTTGGACAAAAAGTAGTTAAAATGCAAACTTAAAATGGCCGACAAAACAAAACTATGACCCAGAAAAATGTATTATTGGAGGTTTGAACTCACCTAGTAAATGGCCGGCAAAACAAAACTATGACCCAGGAAAATGTATTATTGGAGGTTTGAACTCACCTAGTAAATGGCCGGCAAAACAAAACTATGACCCAGAAAAATGTATTATTGGAGGTTTGAACTCACCTAGTAAATGGCCGGCAAAACAAAACTATGACCCAGGAAAATGTATTATTGGAGGTTTGAACTCACCTAGTAAATGGCCGGCAAAACAAAACTTTGGCCCAGAAAAATGTATTATTTGAGGTTTGAACTCACCTAGTAAATGTACTGGTAAAAATGTATTATTGGAGGTTTGAACTCACCTAGTAAATGTACTGGTAAAAATGTATTATTGGAGGTTTGAACTCACCTAGTAAATGGCCGGCAAAACAAAACTATGGCCCAGAAAAATGTATTATTTGAGGTTTGAACTCACCTAGTAAATGTACTGGTAAAAATGTATTGGAGGTTTGAACTCACCTAGTAAATGGCCGGCAAAACAAAACTATGGCCCAGAAAAATGTATTATTTGAGGTTTGAACTCACCTAGTAAATGTACTGGTAAAAATGTATTATTGGAGGTTTGAACTCACCTAGTAAATGTACTGGTAAAAATGTATTATTGGAGGTTTGAACTCACCTAGTAAATGTACTGGTAAAAATGTATTATTGGAGGTTTGAACTCACCTAGTAAATGTACTGATAAAAATGTATTATTGGAGGTTTGAACTCACCTAGTATAGGGGAATAACTGAGGATAAAACAATTACAAAAAATCAAAAATGTCGAGCAACATGGTCTGGGTGATTTCTAATGGATTGACCCTCTTGTGATATTTATGATTTGCCCTTCTTTACAGTATAGTAAACAAAATGGGCACGTCAAAAAATAGAATAAATGAAACATTGATTCGAAACGAATGAACAAAATGCAACTCACTTATTGCTAGTTGCTAGTAGTTATTTCCTAAAAATGAGAAACGTTGAATTTAACAGGCCTAATATATATATATATAGGGACCGGATTTTTAGGATAAAATAAGCACCCAATTAGGTTTTTTCAACAGGCATAATAGGTCTTTTTAGGTTTTTATTTAAAAATCCATTTTAGTTTTTTTTTAGGTGATAAAAATGTTTTGAAAAGGTTCAAAAAATATGTCTTTTTAGGTTTTTTATTTAAAAATCTATTTTAGGTTTTTTTAGGTGATAAAAATGTTTCAATAGGTTCGAAAAATAAGTTCAACCTATTATAATTAATCATTAATAATTTTGATAAATTTATAATTGATAAATTAATATATATATATATATATATATATACACATATATATATATATACATATATATATATATATATATATATATATATATATATATATATATATATATATATATGTATATATATATTTATATATATATATGTATATATATATATGTATATATATATATATATATATGTATATATATATATATATATATATATATATATATATATATATATATATATATAGTGACATGAAAATGAACAACAAATAACATTATTTTATAGAATAGTATATTGAGAAGGAAAAAAAGAGATGAGCAAATAAAAATAAAACGAGTTATTATTTAAAAAAAAGATAAGTAGTCCAAACTTTCAACAAAATATTTATTTGGAAAACAAAGTGAATGAAATGTATTTAAATAAAATATATTTTAGAAATAAATCATTGTTTAAAAGAAAAGAAAGAAAAAAAAGAAAAAAAAATTAAATAATTTAATAAAACATACATTAATAAAAAAAAATAAATAAGAATGTAAAACAAAACAATTAAAAAAATATGTAAAGAACATTTTTAAGTTTCTCTACTAATTTCACTGCCCACAGAAAGGTATTTAACTATTATAAAAACAATATATCCAAAGCGTCAACAACTGTTTTTATTGTTTCCCCAGTGTGTTAAAATGGGTTCTGGTGGAATCGACACTCCTAGTAATCTTTTCCCTCCACTTCTGGACCCGGGAAGATGCTTTTAAGAAAATTTGTTTTATCGAAGAAATGAGTTCATTGAATTGTATTTTCTATTTTAAAGATTAGGTCTGTCTAGGTCATTCCATCGTTATTTAGGTGTTTTTAGGTGATATCATCCTGAATAGGTTTTTTTTAGGTTCTTCCAAATTTGCAGGAATGATACTACAAGACGCAAATCGTATAAAAACCCGATCAATATCATGTTTAGCAGAAAGGAAAAAAATAGGTGAAAACCTAAGAATCCGGTCCCTATATATATATATATATATATATATATATCATTCCCAAAATATATTAGAGGCCTCTTGAACAAATGGACGTGGTGAGGCAAACTTCATCTCACGGACGAGTGAATTCCTATTGAATTGACTGCCACTAACAGGTTTTACCATCCTCTCCGGGCTCTTTCTCACTACATTTCGGAATAAGATAGAATTCAAAATCTAAAGCTTGTCTTCAGATACCAGAGGGTAGAGGTCATGTTTAATGATATATATTTAATGAGCTCCGTAGCGTTGGTAACTCTTTCATGTGCGTATATACGTATACGCTTATATCCAAAAAATCTTGAAAGTGAGATTTTGTAACCACTGGATTAAGCTTTTCCCGCTCTTTCCAGTGAATAAAATATTAGAGACTCTTATCCTATCAAAAACACTTTTGAAAATCATGAACTGACGCCTGGTATACTAATAAGGAAGAAAAAATAAACATGTAGCGAAACTACATACTCTGCATTTTGGAACAGCCTGGCAGAATCTCCCAAAGTTGCAGTTCTATAAATTACTTTTCCAGAATATAGAAGAAGTTGATGGGAGCGATGCAAAACATCAGGACATTGAGATGGAATATAGCGAAGTTGTGTAATACAACTTAAAACGTTTTGATTTAATAGCATCTAAGTCTATATTTGTACTAACTTTTACTGCTTATTTTGTTTTAACAGTAATTAAGAATAATGATAAATTCGCAAATTACACAATTCATTGTTAAACCAAGTTAAGGCATTGTACCAAACATCAGGACATTGAGATGGAATATAGGGAAGTTGTGTAATTCAACTTAAAACGTTTTGATTTAATAGCATCTAAGTCTATATTTGTACTAACTTTTACTGCTTATTTTGTTTTAACAGTAATTAAGACTAATGACAAATTCGCAAATTACACAATTCATTGTTAAACCAAGTTAAGGCATTGTACAAAATCAAAATGCACCTTGTCCATTTTGTTCAGTGCCAAAGTGACCCTTGTCCAGCATACAGTTCCAAACGGCCCATGTCCAAAATATTATATACTTTTTCTTAAAAACTATTGTAGCAGTAGGGTAAAACGTCATGTAATCCTGTGTAGTAAAAAAAAACAAAACTGTCAACGGAAGTTAAAAACGTAAGATCCTATTAGAGTTTTTTTCGTTTCCTCAACAATTAGCTTTCATGGACATGGCTCCTTTTGGATGTCTCATATATATATATATAATAGTTTTGTTCTTTTCAACGGGGTTTTGTCACTGTTTACCTAGCGTTTTAGTTGGCTATTGTTTTTTTATTTTCATTTAATAGTAAAATTCGTATTTCAATAAAATAAGGTATGAAAATGTGAAAGGTTTGAGTAGTAGTGTTTCCTATGGTGAACGTTAAGTAGGTGGGGAAGACATTTCCGCTTAGAATACTATCAGTTTCCCGTTGTGGGGCCTTAAATCTTCCTTCTTTGTGAGATGTCATTTTATAGTTTTCACGAAAGATCAAAACCTACCAATAACTGTTTCTACTCCTTTCCTAATGACACTAAGGATATAGATCGCGCTAAGATTCTTCCTAAAATGTCATAGCAAATTATGTTAGGAAGACAAGTTTCCTAATATACTTGAAGGAAATGAAGACGAGGAAGCCACCTGCTTTGTAAATATAAGATGGCGGTAAACCTTAGCAAACCTCTTCCCTTGTAAGATCCTTTGAGTTTACAAGTGTTGATATTCGCCTACTCCCACGTGCATAGTTTCCTGATCCCGTGCTCTGGTTCCCGCCCAATTCCTCGTGCATGTTCAATTAATCGTGATTTCTACTCATATTCCGTGAATAGATAAATTGATATTGTCCTTACTTTCCTGAATGTACTTATACCTAACATTATATAAGGCCTACTCCTCGCTATGGGGAAACCTTGTAAGCGATAGACAAAAATAAATAAAATAGTTTCCTGAATGTGATTACACAAAAAAAATTGTACATAAATTTCTTGAAAAATCTTTACCCGTTTTAGTGAGAACTTAAAATAAGTGATTTAGATAACTACAAAGACCCGTTCGAAAGAACCAAACAAACACATTGGAACTTTAAGCAGTTATTTCTCCGATTGAGATTGCCTGATCGAAAATAGCTTTAGAACCTTTTTTGTAGGGAATTTAGTAAGCTTTGGAATGGTCACCTTCCTCTTAACAGTTTTCAACCGTTTTCGTGATATTTACAGAAACATCCAAAGATTCCAAAACTTCTCTTGTCTATCAATAAAATATTTGTTTTCGAATACTTCACCAACTCCAAATAAAACCAAAATTTAAAATTCTTAATTTCCAAACGTAGAAAATATGTCCCACGATTTTAAGTACACAAACCGAAAATGAGTTACAAAAATATGTTTTCCACACAAAAATGTCTACAGATATCGCCTTGAAAATGGGTTTATTCTATTTCCTACGTGGAGAAATCTATAAAAACAGTACCTGCAAGCATATGAACTCGAAAACCTAAGCGTTACAATTTTTTTGTTTGCATGAATTTCGTCGCAAAAATCATGTGCCCTATGGCTGGAAGGAGGTACCGCACTGAAAGTCCGAATTTCATGAGCTTCTTCATCTCTGCGTATTTTTAGGACGTTCTTATCATTTTGAAATTTTAGAATAGACATATTCAGTTAATATTTCGTGAAAAATTAAAAAAAAAAAAAAAGCGAGTATTTACTCACCACAATGCACAGAAAGAATTCCTTAACTCCTAACGCAACCTAAATTTAAACATCTTTTGGGATTCATCCTCTGTTCTCGAAAACGGTTACTGGTATCGCCTTCAACCTATTCTGTTCTTCTTCTATCTGACTATATATATATATATATATATATATATATATATATATATATATATATATATATATATATATTTACATACATACACGCGTATATAAGCCAATTTCAATCACTGTTTTTTTTCCTCTAAGGGTATTGAAAAGTGAAATTTTGTAGTCGGCAGTTCCGTATTTCGTCATCGGGTCGGCGTCTTAAGCGGTTTATCCCCTCCCCCAATAGGGAGGAAGGGAACGCGCTTAAATATATTTTCTATAGCGCTACATCTACAACATATAGACGAGAAAGAATTTTCCGGGATCTCCAAATTAGCTTTTTATATGATCGATTTATCGGAAAGTCTATCCTTTGGGCCCCCAAAAGGACCTTTGGGGATAAAGTAAATGGACTGGGATGTGTTATTGAATGTATTAATACTACAAGGATAGTGTTTGTGTGAGGGTATAGTATAAACACTATGGCGAGATCAAAGCCACCGCCACTTCTACCGAAAGCTATACCCTCAGAAAGGCAATAGGCCAATCTCACACACCTACCGAGCTACGTGTACACTCCAGTCGCTCTGTGTTCAATAACACACACGCTTCAATTTCAGAGGTTTCTTCCTTATGTGTCTTCCAGCTTTTAGGTGTGTCACATATTCGCGGTAGATCCAAAGTAGGCGACTGAAAGATAATATCGCTATGCTACTTCTGTTTTACTGCCATTGCCCATTTGCATAATAATGAAGTCCGTTTTGCAAAAACTGCGTCATCTTTGCGCTTTACTGTTTTTATCCCTTGTTTTATCTGAAAATTTTAGAGTAGAAAGAGCAAATCATTTGTCAGGCGCCACAACATTAAACAGAGTATTGGAGTAAAATTATTACATTCACTGAACTGAGCAGTCTTTTACATTTTTTATACGTTTTTAAAGATGTCGAAAACGGTTGAGTTATTGTGGTAACTTTAATGTAACCATTAGAAAGCCCAATAAATGCGTTTTGAAGGGAGACCAGAGTTAAAGCCTAATAAATGACCTACCAGAAACGGAGCTTTTCGGATGTATTGCACTTAAGCCAGAATATTAAGAATGTTGAATATAAGCTTATAATATTTTTATCTAAAAAATTATTTGATTTAGTTCTTGTAACGCCGCAAGATGGGCGATGACCTCTACCATTTTTTAATGGGACGAATTAAAAAATGGTAGAGGTCAGATTTTATAAATAACGTAAATTTTAATAAATACAAAATAACCAATTTTAAACGGAAACCTTTAATAATAAGAGTTTTAGAAGATAGAAGATTTCACAACCTAACAGAAACACATATTCTCACAAACACATACGCAGACATTCCGCCTTGGAGAGTAAAGAACTTTAAGATTGACCTGACACTGACCAAACACAAAAATAGTGAACCATCTTCTTCTACATTCTACAAACATTTGGCTAATTTGATATTGAGACAAGATACTGACATATTGTACGCATACACTGACGGATCCAAGACGAAATTCGGAACAGGAGCAGCTGCCATTGTTGACAACAACACTTACTTACTAAGACTACCAGACGAAACGACCATATATACAGCCGAACTATACGGTATACAGTTAGCACTGACAAACATTCAAGACAGAGGAAACGACAATATTGCTATTTGTACTGACTCTTTAAGTTCTTTGCTCTCCATGCGAAACATTTACAGTACACATCCCATAACCAACAATATATTCTCACAAATATACATATTACAGAACAATAACAAACACATTACATTTATATGGTTACCAGGACATGAGGACATTAAACTCAGTACAGCTGTAGACCTACAAGCGAAACAAGCGACAAAAACTGTGACTTCATCGGACTTATACAAAACATTACAAACTAACATACTGTACGAGTGGGAAAACTGATGCCAAGTTGAGGGAAATTAAAAATACAACGAAGGCCTGGAAAAATGAATACTTCTCTCGTCAGGACGAAGTCATCCTATCCAGGCTTCGTATTGGACACACCTTACTTACCCATTCCTACCTACTAGACAGAAAGGACAGACCAACTTGTAGATATTGTAACGAGACTCTGACCGTTAAACATATACTTACCAACTGCAGACAGCGCAATAACCTGACCATACCTTATGACTTACACGATATACTGACAGAAGGTAGCCCACACATTAATACACTACTCAGGTATCTAAAACACACAAAGTTATACTCCAAAATGTAAATAATTAAATTTTATCCCTTTGAATGTATATATATATATATATATATATATATATATATATATATATATATTTATGCTTTTTATTCTATATTTTTCTTTCCTTTGTTACAGTTATCATTTATTTCCTCAGTTTCTTTCTCATTTATTTATTTTTTGTATTTTTGTTCATGTTTTATTCGTAGGTACTAAGACATATTTTTCAGTTGACTGCTTTTAAAGAGTTTCTTGCCTAAGTTGCGGAACTCTATAATTAAATAAATAAATAAATAATGGGACGAACGGTAGGCGAACACTACTAAAGGAAGACATTTACACAAATTCATACCTACGATACATTACCAGGGTATCTACTGCATGAAAATGTCACGAAATTGAAAGTGGGGCACGAAATTCACTAAAAAGTCATGAATTTTGAATCCATGTCACGAAATTTCAGTTTTACCAGAGTCAAACATAATCTGAGGACTTCTGCGCATTCGTAATTGTCTCTTCCGTTCGATTCTTTTGTTGTAGGTTTACACATTTATTATCCATTATTTACATATATTTTTATTTCTCTTTATTAATATTCAGACTTTAATATTGAACTTATTTACACATTAATTTACTAAATTATGTAAATTGACAATAAATATTTAGCTAGTAATATGTTAAGAAAATTTGATTTCTACTACCATTGTCCGACATTTTTGAGGCTTCTAACTCAATATTCATTCTACAATTTTTAGTAACTCTTTTATAATCAATGTAACTATCCTCTTTAACATATTTTATACAGTTATAAATTGTAATTTTATATATTCCATGGTAATATATGTAAGGTTACAATTTATTTTATACTTAAAGCTAGGGATTTTTCTTTTTAATTGAAATTATTTTTGTTTTAATGGGCACGAAATTAGCATTTAAAGTCATGAAAATGTCACAAAAAAGTAATGACATTGGCTTTCACAAAAGTAGTAGACGCCCTGATAACAGAGAAAAATTAACACTTAACAACTTTAAAATGACTCAATTCATATCAGGGCATTGGCCGACAAATAGTTGTTATTTATATAAACTTAAACGAATTAACAATAACACATGTAAATGCGACAATACAACTGAACAGACTTATGACCACCTCCTGTACGACTTTACATTACTGGACGGACCCAGTTCAAAACTCATTAAGGACATTACCTTACAGGACGGAACTTGGCCCAATCACAAACCCCACTTACTACTTACATATTTTCAGGAATTTGACGCATTTATTAAATATTTAGACCTTAAAACATTAAATGACATCATCTGATTAAGTATGTACATCTGATGTAGGTATATATTTTATTTATTTATTTTTCTTATTTGTTTTTGTTTTTGTTAGTTTTTTTTTAATTATTATTATTTTTAGTCAATATTATATTTAAATTATTAAGTAAAAATGACCAATATGTATATGTACGTATAAGTATCCAGAAAGGATGGCACGATTGAGAGTTACTCCAACGTGGAAACAGGAAAAAATACCTCTACCATTTTTCAAGAACTGACATTAACACAACATAAAATGTAGAAAACAATTGTTGACAGACTAGTCTTTAATTTAAATAGAAAAGAAAAAAAAAACAAAAAAAAACGACCGACTCGCAGGAACTCCTAGTGGACTCGCAGGAACTCCTAGTGGACTCGCAGGAACTCCTAGTGCCATTTTTCCCTTTAGATTAAAAAAGCCCGTAAATGGTAGAGGCAGTGCCTTCATTATTGTTTGGGCTTTCCAACAGAGTTTTCCGTTTTTAAATTGGCTGACTGGAAGAAAAAATGGCTACATGAAAAATTCAAAAGAAAAATGCAACCGATACTGAGGTATTCCCAAACAGCCGCAGCGAAAGTGTTGAGCTTTCGAATTTCCGCTTTAAATTTATCACGATTTCCCAAAGATTTTCGGGTTACATAAAAATATATCCGAAAATTTCCCCCCCCCAAAGTCTATTTTTTCCGTTTTGCTCAACAACGTTATAAACATGGTCTTGAAAATAGATTCATCACTCCCAACTACTTATAAAATGTGTAACTGGAAGCCTAGTACCACATAAACGTAAGCGTAACGATTTTTTCGCACGAATTTCGACCAAAAACCTTGTTCTTCTGGTTCATTAACTTGACCTTTCAAGGTGACGCTATGACAGATCTACGGGTTCTGAAACGAGACATTGCGTAGTAAGCAATTGCGGATTGCGTAATGAGTTCAATCTCATCAGCGCGTTTCTTCCCGATGGAGGGAAAAAAAGAAAGAAAAAATATGAAAAGGAATAATTCATAATATTTTTGTTTTATATGAAAGTTTTTAGTATATATTTTTTTTTATTCTATATCCCACAATCCCTTTGTATTCATTCTTCCCTTTTAGCACTTTCCTCCGAAGGAAAATAGCTATTGAGGTTGGACTCATGACGGAATTTTTGAAAAATTTCTTCAAATCTTTATCGATCCTACCTAGTAGACACCGAAAATGACCCCCGTTAAAATTTATATATATCTATATATATATATATATATATATATATATATATATATATATATATATGTGTCTGTTAACACGATAGCGGCCAGAGTTTTTGTTTTTTCGTCACGAAACTTGGTATATAGCATTCAATTAGCAAACGATTGAACGAGTTCGTTAACCACCAAAGTCGGTCCACCGGAAGGGGGGTTTACCCCAACCCAAAACACTAATTTGACTATATCAGCCGTAATATTTGTTATATTTCAACGAAACTTGGTATTCGTAGTGGTAATATAGAGAGAAAAGTGAGATATAAAAATGAACTAAATCGGTTCATTAGAAGGGGGGGTTTACTCCGGACCCACAATACCAATTCGCCACTACCAGCCGTGATTTTTGGTATATTTCGATGAAACTCGGTATTCGTAGTGGTAATCCCCAGGCAAATAACTGTTGTAAAAATAAACTAAATCGGTTCATTAGGAGGGGGGGGGGGGTTTACTCCGGACCCACAATACCAATTCGCCACTACCAGCCGTGATTTTTGGTATATTTCGACGAAACTCGGTATTCGTAGTGGTAATCTACAGGTAAATATGTGTTGTAAAAATAAACTAAATTGGTTCATTAGAAGGGGGGGTTTACTCTTGACCCATATTCTAAATATACTCATACCGGTCGTAATTTCTGCTGTATTGTAACGAAACGCGGTATACGTCGTGGGTAACTCATGAGAAAGAAGTGTTGTAAAAATGAGCTGAATCGGTCAATCGGAAAGCGGGGGTTTAATTTGTAATATATTTCAATAGAAAAGCCCCTCAGACGTAGGTTCACAAAGCCGCCGCAAGGAGCGCTTTCTACCACTAGAGTGACTGTATCCTGTTCCTGCGTTAGATCAAAATACGATAATATGAGGTTTTTTGTATTTATTACGTAGTGTAATAGGTACCATGTGTAAACATAACTCTGGAAGCAAATTATTAATTGGTCAGTTACTCATTACAAATTTAAAAGAGAACTATTCACGTTTTTATTTTATTTATGTAGGATATTTTAACCAAATTGTTCTGGAAAGCAGTCTACACTACCCAAATTCTGAGGAAAGTGCTTAGTTATGCAGCTCCTGCGTGACGGACTTTCTTTATATTAATATGTACAGATATTTTATTAAACTATTTAAGGTTATGTCAATTTGTTTTTAATTTTTTGTTTTTGTTTTTTGTACGGAACCCCTCCCCCTCGCAGACTAAATCTTTCCCGACATAATTTCTGCATTATTGACGAAGTAGAATGACGAGGACAGATGTCAAAGAACACAATCCATTAGCGAGTCCCGGAACTTCTCCTCCTGTATCCGATTACAAAAACTACAAACTGTGACCAAGGAGTAAACTCAATCTACTTTAGATATGCCATTCTGCTAAATACACACTCGATTTTCCTTCAGAATTTTTCAAAAAAACAAACAATCCACAATTTTAGCACCTATATATATATTTTTATAACTTTCTCTTGCCTAAAAAGAATTTTAAAAAATTTGACAGGAAAATGGATTTTTCAACAAGACAATCATCTGAAACATCGATAGAAGCTGCTTCAGTAGTTTTTCAGCCAGAAAAAGATCCGAGTTTCAGAGTGGCCGACTTAATCTCCAGACGTGAACCCTATAGAACACATATGGCAAGAACTGAAACGAAAAATAGGAACTGAAAATTTAGCGACTAAAGCTGCTTTTGTGGGCAAAAGCTCAAAAAAAGTAGAAAACGCATCTCTCAAGATAGAATTATCAAACTTATCGAATCGATGCCTTAAAATGTGCCGCCTCGATATCTTCCAAAAGTGTGGGTATGAAGTATTCATGAAGTGTTTAATTTATTACAATTTAGAGCAAAATTTGTGCTTGGCCGGACACTTATGAAGAAGCGAAAAACGTTGTTTTTTCTATAATTGTTAATCGTTATATAAAAACTTTGAATTGTACATTTCGATAGCACAATAAAAATACTTTATGATGATATATTTCTGTTTCCACTTTGCACCCTTTATACATTACGTAAATTACCTTTGGCCGGAAACTTTTGCATACAACTATAATTCAATGCATTTATGAATTATTATATATATATATATATATATATATATATATATATATATATATATATATATATATGTATATAATTCCTATAGTCAAGAAATAGCCCGGAAGGAACCGATATAAATATTGGTATCTAAGTGGCACATCTTCAATCTCTTAAGAGAAAAAAACTTTATTTAAAAAAAGAAGTTTAGTTGCGCAACTATATTGGGTTGCTTACTAAACAACATACTCATCAACGAAAATTGCAATAATTATAAAGACAATACAGTGACTCTGACACGGTCGAAAGAATTTAGAAAATTAATTAGCGAGTCCCCGAACTATCTATTTTTTTTTATTACATTTCCCGTTACGCTAATTGTGGAATTGTGCTAAAACTGTAAAATGGCTTCTAGAGGATGATTTCTGTCAGGCATGTTTCAGTACATATTTCCTTTTAAAAAAAAAAAAAATGGTATACGAAATCAGTGTATACCGCTACCACATCCGTATGACAGAGCAAATATAATATACTCCAATTTTACAAAGGCATTTTCGGTTATTGATTTGGACGAATGGCGGTAGAGGCGAAATTGGGGCGAGATAACCGGCTAATTAAACGACTAGAACCAATTAACCATCACATGAAAGGTTCGTCGGATGAATCCGATTTCACGAACGATTGCTTCGATAGGTGCAGTTAATGCTTCGGACAATTTACAGCAACAAGGGGGATATTGGGTGTTGTCTCGTCTCTTCCATTTTAAGCCGAAAATGTCAATTCGATGTCTAATTCTAGGAATAAATATAATTTAAATGAGCTGGTTGCAGCCATAAAAGAAATATAGAGAACATTCTCCTTACTTATTACTTGTCTATATCGCAATAATATTCCTTGGAATAAAATAAATCAATCGTCAATTATTGATTACACAGGCACAAAAAAAGTGGTATTTTCCAAATACACAATACATATATTATTATGAATTTACACTCGCTGAATCCGTATACGGAGTCCGTTTCACCCCATCACGTCAGGTTTAAGAGCATTTGAACGTCAAACTTCCTATGAAGTCATAAAAAAAGAAATAACTAGATCTTCCATGGCTTTGAGGGTTGCTGAATTCGAATCCGAGGTCAGTTGTACCACATCGGCGCAAAATCAAGGTCATTCTAAGGACAAAGTTTTTTTTTTTTTTTTTTTTTTTTTTTTTTTGCAAAAAATGAATCTGCAGTCAGAATTGTTTTTTTGCAGTAGACATATTTGACGTTGAGATGACCTTGATTTTGCTCCGATGTGGTGAAACAGACCCCGGCTTCCAATTCAGCGACCCTCAAAACCATGGAAGCTCTAGTTATTTCTTCTTTAATGACTTCATACGAAATTTGACCTTCAATTGCTCTTAAACCTGACGTGATGGGGTGAAACAGACTCCCGATTCGGATTCAGTTTGTCGAAATACATACGAATATATACCACTTTTGGAAAAAACTACTTTTTTTGTGTACCGGGAAGCTCAATTTGATTCGGGGGACTTCTATCCAACCGAATTAAATAATTTGTTTATGTGCATACATTTTCTGGATATATTTATATATATATATATATATATATATTTTTGTTTTTTTTTTTTTTTAGGAAAATAGGAGCAAAGAAAATAGGATACGATTTATTTCAAATACAAAAATTCAGTCAACACATCTTCTTCTGCAGCCACAACATTGTCTTCTGGGTTATCAACCTCCATTTTTTTGTGTTCTTGTGCTCTTTGGTTCAACTCTTGTACCAACAATTGTTCACGTTGAGCCTGAATCCTTGTCAACTTGATTTGTTCTAGCAATAATAAACGCTGCAGCTCACCAGTTGTTAACTTAGCGGTCTCCTCTGTTTCAGCTGAGAGTTTTAATTTCTTGTTTATTTTTAACTTGGTACGGTAAACCATACTTTCAGCCTCCGTCTGGTGTACAGCATTCATGTTGTCTGTCTCATCTTCAGCCTCATTATGATTGAGCTCATTATGATCAGGTGACGGCGAACTGACACTTGCTCCCAGTCCAACGCTTGATGCCCCAGGTATTTTAGAATAAACTGGATTCTCGTTTGACTCCACAATTTTTAGGAAATCGGACTCCCATGACATCAATTTTATTGGTTTTTTTCCAGTTGCGTTGACATCAGTCTTTTTCTTCACTCCCGTTTTCATATTATTTAACAGTTTTTTCATTTGCGAAACACTAGTTTGTTTCCCAGAATTTTTTGAATATTGATCGGCTAAACAGGCCCAAGCCTTTTCTTTTTCGGATGACATTTTTGGCAACATTGATTTATTTAAAACAATGCTTTAATTTTTTAATAATTCTACAAAAATTACCCTACTCTCAGAAACAGCAATCGTACCGCTTTCATTCATAGCTGCAAATAAAGAAGGCGTCAATGACAACTGATGACAACTAGGCAACAATGACACGACACGACACAATTATGCTGAAGAGCAATGCTACACTGATGACTGTCACTGACGACTGAAGAGCAAAATGACAAACACAGCCAGGTGACTACCAAGAAAATAAAGGATGTGAGTCTTGTTGCCAAGAGGATGCAACGGCTAGGTAATCCAGGAAGGATGAGTTGCCATGGGCCGCTACAAGTAATTACTTGCGTTTGTAGTGAACTCGGCTGACTCGCGAGTAAATACTTGCAAGTATTCACTCGATCTGGGAATTATACGGTAGTAAACGGTCACGAGTATACTCTTCACTTTATTCACATCGGTTTACTTGCCTTATCAATACTTGTCACACTTTACTTGTTAGTAAATACTCGTCCTACTCGTTTTTATTCACCCGGCCCAATACACTCACATGAAACACTGTGCATGTGTCTAGTCTATTTCATGCGTTTTTAAGTATTTCTTGGCCTATTTCTGACATGAGCGGAAGAAAGATCACTCTCCTCCAAGCTCAAATCAGTGCTTGATTGCATTATTATTATTAGGTTCATGCAAAGCTTCAATGGCAATTTTCATTTTCATTAATTGCATTTACTTTAATTAGAGGGAAACTACATTCGATAAAGTGGTACGTTTTGAAAAATTATAAAAACAATTAATTTTTAATGAGAAGAAAATGAAACTCTTTAAGAAGAATAAATAAACTTTTTTCTCAGTTTTCGATTTAAAGTAAAAGCTACAATGTTAATTAATTCTCAGATTCAATTCTTTGAAAAAAACGTTTTAAGCATGCTTTTACAGGCAGGAGTAGGTACTCGAAAGAAAACATTTTAAATTGGAACAGAAGCCAGAAGTCTTATTTATTTTAAAGAAATATAAAATTTTTTAATTACCTAGTTTTTAAGAAATGTTAATTAATTTTATATATACTAGCTGTTACCCAGTGTGCCATGCTACACCTAATTTCTGCCTATGACTCTCCCCGTGTCAAGATCTACCTGTATACCCAGTTACGTCAAAATCGGTCAAACGGTGTGAATTTGTTTATATCTGTCTAGTGCTGTCTCGTGAAACAGCCAACAGAGGTCAGCACCACAGCAATTTACAAAACAGCCGATAGAGGCCAGCACAATAGCCTGCGAGTAGATAGCTCTTATCAAAGAAAGGCCAGCACTCCTTAGTTAGAGAGTGACTGTTGATATAAAATTAAAATAAACTGCATTTCATGATTATATGAGGAGCTTAGTATCAATGTTGGACAACTCCACTTATGCTTTTTTTACAGGAGAGGCAAAAAACCATATCTACTATATTGATGTCAGTATCATGGTGATTTTTTTATATGTTATTCTTATAGGCCTACTTCATACTATAGGAAAGTATGAATATTTTAAATTAAATACCGGCTGTTTTTCACGGTTGTTGTTATATAAAGCCCGTTTATTAATAAAATAATTATTCTATAGAATTGGTAGTGGTCTCATTCGACTCGGCACAAAATAAATTCTTCAAAAATCATACCTAAATCAGAAAGATTCAAGTACCTAGAGGTTTTGTCCCAAAATCCGGCATTTGGAACCACAGTGTGCCGGATAACAGCTAGTTATTAATAAGAATTATCGCCAAATGCACTTATTACAAGTAACTATAAACATTCAGCCATGATGGATTTGCAATGCATGCTGGGAGCAGATTGCATGAATGCAAGCTTCTCATTGGCTACTGATGGAGTTGTCATTTTTTTAAACCAAACTATGTTGGAATTGTTCATATTTTGATTCTGAACGGTTAAAATAAACGCTATTTTACCTATTTTCTGTCCGTTTTTAATGAAAAACAGTTGTAAAATCGAATGCAGCATAAAAATCCACTTAAGAATCGACAAAAATCTCAAAACTGAAAAAAATGGAAGTCCAACTTTGATACTAAGCTCCTCATATAATGATGTAAGGTCATCAATGATTTCGAGTTATTCTAATTATCAAGAACACCAACATATAAATTTGAGACATTATTCAAAATGGCCGTCAGAATCTGAATGGTTCAGTGTAGTAAATTTTTCTTGAACTAAACTTTTGACCTTTTGACGACATTTTGATATTTGTGTGTTTTGACCTAGCCTAGGAGATTTCCCATATCAAGACCTACCTGTGTGCCAAGTTTGATCAGAATCGGTCAAACGGTGTAGATTTGTGTAAGGAACAAACTGACATACAGACAGTGATTTATATATATACATATATATATATATATATATATATATATACATATATATATATATATATATATATATATATTATATTTTTCACTTTTAACGTTGACTGACGTTTAAAGTGTTTTCGTCTCGTTTGCGGAGCTCACGTAAATAAATTTAAAAAAAAGTAAATAAATAATTATTTTCTAAAAATAAAATACCGATATTCCTAAGCTGGCTTTACAAATACCTATTCCCCAGTTACGATGAATATGAGCAGAGCAAAACCTTAATAGCCATGAATGCGGAAAAGCCATCAATGAACGACATCAGCTCCAATTACTATGAATGTTTGCCCTGAAAGCATCAGGCTGCCTTTTCCATCTCTCAAAAATCCCAACGAAATACCAACAAGAGAGGCCGTCGGATTGTCGGATCGCATCCTGAATGTTTAGCATCCAGCTCGCTTATAGGACCATTAATCAGGATGATAAATCCTTCATAATCCTATTTATCAGGATGGCGAAAGGATGGCTTCGTCCTGAAAGAGCTTATTGTGCAGTTCCCTTCAATCGGAGGATACCTGCCAAAATGAAAAGTAGCATTCAATCCTTCCTTTCAGCCATTGCTTCATTGGTCGTTTGGTTTAGAATTTCTCATTTTCCTCCTAGAATTCTTTTATTCCTGGATTTTCTCTGATAATAAGTCGTTTTCCATTTATTTGAAGCTTGTAACTGACAATAACCGCTTATAAGAAAAATTGTCCGCCACGCTGGAGTTGGATAGAATGACGATTGATCAGCAGAGCTGCGACTACAAGGAATTCATTTATATGTATAGTGTTCCGCTTCTTTGGAAACAGTATCTCGAGAACTTGGTCTGACTAGGAAACCAGATGGTTTATGGTATACGTATGTGCAACTTTAAGGGTGCCCATACACTATGGGGAATATCTCAAGATTTGGACTACGCAGTCCAAATCTTGAAAAATTCCTAACTGTGTATGATACAGCTTTGAAGCCAAAGTTAAACTGTACACTCCGTCGAAGTAGAATGGTGAAACCAATAGATTAACTGTACAGCCCAATAAGGCCGGAACTGTACAGGCTAGGCCTGACGTGTTTTCTTCACTTAAAATGGACTGTGCAGTCCCTGCCTTGAGGTTTATTAACTTATCTTGTGTGTGTTGTGGTTAAATCTAGTAAGGTACGTAGGATTTATAATAAATATTTTTTTTTTCGATAATGGTGAACAATTCGTCATTTTCTATTATAACTTTGATAGAAAATCGGTCATAAAATCGTAATAATTCAATGAATGGAAAAATATCTAGGTACTTTACTAGCAAATATCTTTAGGAATCTACAGTTAAAATTGGAAGCTTATTGGGCAAAAATTGAAAGCGCTAACGTATCGCCCGATTTGAAAAACATAGTTTTGAGAAAATCGACTTTAAAGTTTAATGTACCGAAAAGTTCATTTTTTTTCCAATTGTAGGTACATTTAAAAATTGTTCTTGCACATAAACACTTGGATATCATTTTCGATTAGTTAAGGAAGCATTTAGGCACATAAAAAATAAAACGGTCAAAAATAAATTCGTTTACAGCCTTCTGCTCAAATTCATGAACATAAATATGCTTTCGGAGTCTTCTTTTTCTTACATGGCCCCGCGCATGCGCGAACGCCAGCCGACTCTTTTTTGTAACGTTTTTCTTTTTTTTCAGTTTAGTCATCCCTAAAGCATATTTATGCTCAATGTTGCAAGGTAGACTTTATTAGGTTAGCCACTTTAAGACAGTTTTTGTGTTTAATTAGTACACGACCACAGTCCAAGTCATTACAAACATTACGATTTTAGACGGTATTAACCGTTTCACCATCTGCTTCACGGACGTTTCTCTAGACGTGTTCCTAGCGTCAGGGTTTAGTCTTAGAAATCTTTAGTTTATCAGTCAAAACCATCATGACTAGAGGCAAAACGTCATTGAAGGAGATGGGAGATGGCGACACGATCAACACCAGAAGATCATATCGCACTAGTATTTATGAAATGACACAACTCAAAAATCGGTTTTATTAACACCGACATAGTTAGGACTATGAATGGTCAATATCTCTTTCTCAACCATTAAAACTGTATGCACCTATATTCAGAGCTTGTACACCAGAGGGTGCTTGTTTAACACTTCCTTTCTTAATGCTATTCTCCCTACATAGGCAAGAGTGACAAATTTTCAGTTGAGTTTTATTTTGAGTTGTGTCACTTTAGAAATACTAGTGCGATATTGAAACGTGATACGATTTCTCCATTATTTTTGAAAAAAAAAAAGAAAAAAAAAAAAGACCATTAATGAATTGAAGGAAGAAACCTCCGAAGGCGATTTGTTTCTCTTGAAGTCGGTAGTTGAACAAGAAGGAATAGCCATCATAAATCAGTGTTTAAGAGAGAACAAATGGACTGGTTAGTAAGGCTGTTCAACAGGCCTCCTCCATAACTTGCTTTTAGGCCCAACATTCCAACGGAGAATAATGGAAGAATTATAGCTAGTTTTGTCTTAAAAAAACTTTTACACGTTCGCATTATGATTTGAAGAGAAAACAAGAACTAACGTGAGTGATATAAAATGAAGTGCTTCTGTATTGCTGATCCTTGCCATATATAGTAAATAGAATACACAATTTTCTATAATAAGAACACCTACACCTTAATATTCTACTATACATATATTTGTCAACACCACTCACTCACTGACTCACTCACCTATCATCGCCCAGCCCGAACCACTCGACAGAAAAATTTGAAATTTTGCATGGACACACCCTTTGCGACGTAAACACTCGCTAAGAAAGTTTTTTTTTGATATTCAAATATTTAAGTATTTTTTAGGGGGGTTTAATTTTTTTTTTGTTTTTAAGAGAGCATGCACGCCTAGGCAGCATGCGTCGCTAGGAAGATAACAGAACAGCTGTTACCGTACTTTATCTATTCAATAGTATTATTTTTATAATTTATTTCAACTATGATGGTAGACCTTGAATTATTTATTGAGGGAAATAATCACCATTTAAATTGAGGTTCATTTAAACTTCTCCCCGATAGAGTTTTCCTGGTGATGGTTCGTCCAAGGTAATAATATCCCGAACCCTTGCACAGCCTCCTCACCCATCAGCATCACCAGTCATAACACTTCTAGTTAATGCTCGCAAATATAATGGGTGTTTCCAAATGACATGTGAGAAACATAAATTAATAAATATAATATATAAATAAATCATATATTTAACCAATAAATATAGGAAAGTAAATACGAAGCGGGAAAAGAGACTGTAATTATTTTGGTTCCATATCGCATAACATGTAAATAAGAATGCAGAAAGAAAAAATGAGAGACTAATTTTGTTCATGTAACAAGCGGTAACAAAGTTTCGGAAGTGCTTTGTCTTAGAAAATGACTTCTTGGCTAATACCTTCGTCATTGTAAACAAAGTGAAACTTTGATCGAGTCCTTGGAGTATGAACAAATTTTCTCCGATAGAAAATGACGTCACAAGGTCCCTCTTCCGAAAGTCCAGCCTGCTAAGTGGGTTATAACTTTGGCCGCCAGTCGCCTAGGGAGGAAAGTGGGTTCCAGCCAGATATAACAATATTATTAAAGTAAGTTATAAAGGTATTTCCCTGAATATGTTACGTCATTTTGATTAATATACGAAGTTATCAAAGACTTGGGCGTATATGGGGGGCTGAGGGAGCTACAGCCCCCCCGATTTTTTATTTAATCGGTAAAAATGTTTAATAGAAACCTGGTATGCAAAAATTTTTTCATAACATTTGGTACAAAAAATGATTTTTCTGATTTAAAATGTCATTTTTGTTAACCAGCAGAACCAGTCTTTTGTAAAGATGTTTTTTTCGGTGAATCGGTGAAATTTGTGCGAAAAAAAGAACGCGTTTACGGCATTTCGTTTAGGCTTTCATTTACGCGATTTATATGGTTTCTAAAGTGGGAAAAATGGACGTATTTAAGGACGGGCTGCAACCCCCCCCCCCTCTCGAAATTTTGAATTGATGGTAAAAATGTGACATAAAACCCTTACAATAAATTATATATGATCACTTAGTTAAAAGAAAAAAATAGTTTATTTTAGGTGTAGTAGCGTTTTATTTGCCTAAAACTATTCCATGTTCTAAATTGTTGTTATTCCATACCCCGGAATCGGTCCCAGCCCTCCCCTCGAAAATTATTTTCTATATAGGCCGATGGTGGGGAAACGATTGAACTCATTTTTATCACCGATACCTGTAACAGTTTTCGAGAAAAGAAAACAAAACTAATTTTCCAAATTTAACTAACTTTCAAAGTGGGCACTGAAAAATGAATTCAGTTGAAACTTTTTATAGATATTAGACATTCCTTCAAACTACGAATATTTAAATTTTGGTTATGTTTGTAGTTAAGAAAGTATTAGGAAAAAAGTATTATAATAACAGACATATTTTCTTAAATATCTTCACAAAATATGGGAAACCATTTCCAAGCTTACTAAATTTTCTACAAAAACAGTTCTTAGGTAATTTTCGATGGGATGAATTCAGGCGGGGATATATCTAGTATTTCTAAAGTGACAACTCAAAAATCGGTGTTTTTCAGTTACGACTATCAAAGACATGGTAAATATCTCTTTATATACCATCGAAACCGTATGTATCTAGCTTTAGAGCTTCTACTCCAGAGGGCACTTGTGTCACCCTTCCTGTCTTAATGCTATGCCCCCTACATAGGCAAGAGTGACATTTTCTGTTGAGTTTTATTTTGAGTTGTGTCGCTTTATAAGTACTAGTGCGATATGTTGTTTGTTTGTTTACTTATGCTTAAGGCCAAAAAACTGCGAGGTCATCATTGCCCGAAGTGTGATGTGTGCAAAGAAAAGTGCGTTGTATAAACATCGAAAGGGTTAGTTTTTGTTTTCTTCAGTTTGTATCGCTTGTTGGTTTTGCGATTGCTTTTAGCGGTCAAATGAGTTTGTCAGTGAAGCAAGATACGTAAAATGATCTAAGTACCTCGCGTAAAGGCGCTAATTTGACGCGGTCTCTTATTTTATGATGGATAATGTCTTCCTTAAAATTTCTAAATAGACCTTCAATACAACTTGAATTGACTTTTGATTACAATTCTAGCTGTTCATCTTGCATGCCTAAGCAAAAACTACCCTTTTGTACGAATGACAATACAAGAAAAGGAGGTTTTTGATTTATTCATCGACCAACAGGGAGCGTTTGAACTCTTGCTTTAAACCCTATATATCTCATTGTTTGCTCAGTAATTCTGCAAATAGATTTCTGCTCGCAGGATTTTAACGATGCCCTTTGCCTGAATCTTCAGGTTTTTTTCCCGCTGATTCATAATACAAACATAAGCGAATAAGGATACTAATTATAAGATATCAGAACGATATATGATTAAACACAGGATAATAAAATTAAAGTTTCCATATATATATAAAATTAAAGCTTTCTCCTTGATTGATTTTGAAAGCTTAAAATGCAACGAACCAATTCCAAAATTCAAGCACCTTAAACTGAGTGAAGTGAATTAAAAGTGATAATACTACCTTGGAACTTTTGTTTACGATTTCTTTTTTATTGACTGAAATGCTTCCTTAACTAATCAAAAGTGATATCGAAGATTTAAAATATGCCTTTACACTAACTACCACCGATCTTCATTCAATACGTTTCAAAATTAAAAATCTCTTTTTTATTTTTAAGTTCTCCACGAATCAACTTCAAATTTTAACTGAAGTTTCCTAAAGATATTTGCTAGTAAAGTACGTTCAAAGTACAAAACGTTTCGATTCATTAAATCACAACGATTTTACGACCGGTTTTAGACGGATTTTCAATAGAAAACGAAGAATTAATCACCATTTTCGAAAAAATAAATCCTACATACTTTACTAGATTTTAACTTCCTCTTTCAAAATATATTTAGTTTTTTGTTCTAGATTAAAAATTACCGCCTGTAGACTATCGCCCGTGAAGAAAGAGAGTTTCCGTTCGTCCATTTTGTTTTCGAAGAATTAAAACTTCTTTTATTGAGAGGAGATCGTTGACCGTTGATGATGCGAAGGAAGGGATTGTCGGGGTTCGGTCTCTGCTTCTTAATAAAACTACATTTTACAGCTAAAATGGTTTTATTGTTGCCGACGATTCGGCTTGAAATTCAAGCCTTCATCAGGGCTGAAAAAACAAGCAGGACAGATTTAATACTAACATATACATATATTTATATATATATATATATATATATATGTACATATATATAAATATATATATATATATACATATACATATATACACACACATATGTACATATATATATTCTTTTTATTCTTATATCTGTTCCCATGTACTTTTAATCTAAGCATTACTATAGAACATTGTTCTTCTAGCTGTATATTATGTTTTTATGTGTTTTTTTTTCTTTCATATATGTAGGTATGTATACATGGATATATATATATGTGTTTGTACGTATATATATATATATA
Organism: Gonocerus acuteangulatus; assembly: GCA_946811695.1. Classification (NCBI taxonomy): domain Eukaryota; kingdom Metazoa; phylum Arthropoda; class Insecta; order Hemiptera; family Coreidae; genus Gonocerus; species Gonocerus acuteangulatus. The sequence goes on along the minus strand of OX328129.1, from coordinate 56,075,390 downwards.
TATATGTATATATATATATGTGTATATATATATATATATATATATATATATACATATATAAATATGTGTACATGTTAGTATTAAATCTGTCCTGCTTGTTTTTACAGCCCTGATGAAGGCTTGAATTTCAAGCTGAATCGTCGGCATCAATAAAACCATTTTCACTGTAAAATTTAGTTTTATTAAGAAGCAATGACCTTAAATCTTATTTTATTTTTGGATACTTTAACATCCCGTATAAAACATATCACATAAAGAATTGAAAAATATTGATTTATTTTTTATTCGTACATTGGAGAAAATGACTTTGATTTTAATTTCACAGGATAGTATTACCCCATAATCTCTATAATCTATACTATTTATCAAAGTTCTGCAGTTATTAACATTCCGTAATCCGTAGAAACATATTCCTGCGATATGTTAACCCGAGAGTATCTGCTGAGGACTGCCGTCAAAAGGAGAAACCATTCCGTTAAAATCAACACGTCTAATTGAAATGTCTCCAGGCTCTGGGATCATTGTACACAATCCCTCCTCTACCCCGAACACCCTCGGGCTCTTTGAACTCCAAGGAGGAGTCAGATACAGGCGAAGGTCGTAACGCGCATTGTATTCAGGTTTATATCTCTTTAGTCTTGGCGTATTGTTAAGGCTCGACGGAAGCCCTGCATGAGAACGACGAGTCAATTTCATCTTACAACTTGAATATTACAAGTTATGATTTCCTTCTGTAAACTTTCGCGTTTGTACCGCGTATGCTGCATAACTAAGCACTTTACTCAGAATTTTTAAAAATATGTTAAAAAATTGCAAATAAAGGAAAATTCACAATGAATAATAAATAAGGCAGACACTTTTAAGGGGGTTAAAATGTAGTTTAAAAAACAAAAACAAAGTACCTAGTTTTTATTTTTAATATTAAATGAAGTGGTTTATTGACGCCGCGATTTAAAGGTCGTCTTTAATAAGCATATTTGAAATAATTACAAAAGAGCAGATACTCCTGTGGGGTTTAATTATCAGGAACATAAAAATGAATGTTGCCTATGATAGACCGCTGTACACTGCGTGTAACCGTAAGAGTGAATTAGAGCACCGCGCAGTTGTGGTTGTTCTCTGCGCTCTCATTGGTTTTTGCTCACATGATCTTGTACAGCTGTCCCGGTTTAAATGGCAGCGTGAATAAAACTCGTTTAATATAAGAATAAAACCATTTTTTTTTTTTTTTTTTTTTTTACATTTTATACCTCTTACAGGTTTCTTGTTTTATTTATTATTCATTGTAAAATTGTCTTAATTTTAAATTAAAGATAGTTGGCTTCTGAATGAAACTCTATTTTTGGGAAATATTTTTTTGCACCTTTCCCCAATGCTCAGTACCTGGTGTTCTACGGAAAGTCTAGCCAACACATATATCTTCTTATCTACCCAAGAGGTACATTGTAGCAAAATTTCAAGGTGTATAAAACACTTTATGAAACGAGCGGTTACCGGCTCTAAGACTAGTAGCACCCATAACTCCTTTTAGCACTTTACTCCGAAGGAAAGTAGCTATTGAGGTTGCACTCATGACGGAATTTTGGAAAAATTTCTTCAAATCTTTATCGATCCTACCTAGTAGACACCGACAATGACCCCCGTTAAAATATATATATATATATATATATATATATATATATATATATATATATATACATTTTAACCCCCTTAAAAGTGTCTGCCTTATTTATTATTCATTGTGAATTTTCCTTTATTTGAAATTTTTTAACATTAATGATAGTTGGGTTCTGAATAAAACACTATTTTTGGGCAATATTGTTTGGATCGTTCCCCTATGCGCAGTACCTGGTGTTCCAAGGTATGTCCAGGAAACACATATATACCTTCTAATCTACCCAAGAGGTACATTATAGGAAAATTTCAAGGTGCATAAAACACTTCATGAAAAAGGCGTTACCAGCTCTTCGACTATAAAATATGCTTCTAATTTTGTGGCTTCACTGAATAAATATAGAAGTTCAGTAATAAAAAGTTCTCGGACACACGTATCAGTCTAAAGTTCTTACGGTTCTCCCCACCCCCTCCCCCTTCCCTTTAACATACCGCATACACTGTTAATTGACACATTTACAACGGAATCAGAAGTAAATTGTGGCTAATAGGACCCAAAATTTTGCAAAATGCGGTCAAATGAAAATTTCACTAGATCTTATTTTGGCTCAATAGTGACTTAAACATTTTAATATTGGTCAGAGTAATTTATGAAGTAGGCTGACCACAGTTTTTTTTTTTTTTTTTTTTTTTTTTTTTTTTTGCAAAATTGGAAACATTTGTTGCTAGCGATTGCGGCACGAATTTGGACTTCGACCAGTTCATTTGAAGCCGAATTTCTTTACCCAAAATCAACGGTTTTTAAATCAACGAAGAAAAACTGAAAAAAGTGCTAAAATTTCGCGGTTTTTCGCCAGCCAAAAGTTCTCTTCCCGCCTTTCGAGTTGGAAAATTAGGTTTCAGCATACTTACACCATACCTAAGAATATTAGGGGAAAAAATATTGTGGGGGAATTAGTGTTAGCTCAAACCCCTCTATTTATTGGCTATACTTATGAAAAGTGTTTCTGAAAGCCTATAAGCGCAAAGACGTAAGATCTGCGATTTTTAGCGTCCTTATTTTATCGAATAATTAGTGTTATTTTCGTGAGCTAGGAATTCTGAAACGTAAAACTTTCCTGTTGGCACTTACGGATTGCGTCTTCCGGTTAACGGCATAAACGGGTTTCCTCCCTATGTGGGGAGGGAGAAAACGCATAAGGAATATTATGAATATTCTTCCATTTCTCTGGAATGTAATTATAATTTATAAATATAAAAATCACGTGTCTGTCTGTACATCTGTTTGTCTGTTTGTTCCTAATACAAATCATCCCCTTTTGATCACACTTGGCACACAGGTAGGTCTTCATACGGGGAGTGTCATAGGCTAAGTCAAAAACGTCTACTAGCTGTCTGTCTGTATGTTTTTTTCCTTATAAAAATTCACACTATTTGACCGATTTTGACCTCACTTGGCGCAAAGCTAGATCTTGATACGGGGAGTGTCGTAGGGTAGGTCAAAACGTCTACCAGCTGTCTGTCTGTATGTTTGTTCCTTATACAAATCCAAACAGTTTGACCGATTTGGATGAAACTTTGAAACACTGGTAGGTATTGATACGGGAAGTGTCTTAGGCTAGGTGAAAATAGTTCGGAGAATAAGCGTTAAAAACTGTGAACCCGAAATGTTACAAAGTTGCGTCATTAGATTCTAATATCAAGCTCTATTACGCTGGAACAGCAACATTGCAACCCCAACTTCTAACATACTCAGTAATTTGTTACACTATTTTCAAATTTGTTGCTCCGGCCGTTTCTGAGAAAACGTGGCTGTGCTAGCGTAATATTACGCTAGCACAGCCAACCCCGTAACTTTTGATCTAATTGTCTGACGAAATACAGACTAGTACCAGAATTTGTTGCTCTAGAATGACACCAATCACGAATTTGTCGCTCCAGCCGTTTCCGAGAAAACGTGGCTGTGCTACCGTAATATTACGCCAGCACAGCCACCCCCCTAACTTTTGATCTAATTGTCTGAGCTAACCTCGCCCCATATATATATATATATATATTTAGTATGTGTCTGTTAACACGTTAGCGGCCAGAGTTTTATAATTTTTCACGAAACTTGGAATATAGCGTTCATTAGCAACCGATTGAATGAGTTCGTTTAACACCAGAATCGGTCCACAGGAAGACATGCCTGTGTTATTTTATTATATGTTATATGTATATATATATATATATATATATATATATATATATATATATATATATAAAGGGGGGTGGCCCAGATATGCGGCCCACAAAAGAAATTACTACTAAACGGTTTGAGATATCTACATTTTCTTAGGGCAAAGTTGTAGTTCTCGTCGAGATCTATAAAATAGTGCAATTAGAAATGAGAAAATAACACTTCTAAGGGTTCAAATAAACCTTTGAAGGGAAGGGTTTGTTTTTACAATTAATTTGCAATATATTTTTAGAATGTACTAACAAAACAGGGAAGAACCGTGCAAACGGAGTTTCGATGCGTAAATTAGTCCTCTGTAAAAACACCTTTTCATAAGCATGTATTCCACATCTGAAAATAAAGGCACTTTAATTTATTTAAATTTTTTTTTTGTTAAGGGAGAGGTAATTCAACATAGGAGAATGTGTTCAGCACTCAAAACAACGGTTCCCATTAGTGTAAACTAAAAAAGAAATTACATAACAATTAGAGCTTTAGGCATAAGAGTTGCCAAAATTACAAATCACAAATAATGAATGATTTTTTTTTGCAATAAAAACCATTTTTAATGCTGAGCACATTCTCATAAGCTGATTTAGCCCTTCCTTAAAAAAGATACTGTTTAAATAATTTCAAGTGTTTTTTTTTTTGGTGGGGGGGGGGCATTTCAGATGTGGAATACAAGCACGTACGTCGTACGTACGTAAAAACGCATCTTTACAGAGAACTACTTGACGCATCGAACTCCCATTTGCACGATTCTTCCTTGTTTTGTTATTATATTTTAAACATTTAATGCAAAATATGCGTAAAGAGGAATATTATTCCCTACTATCCCACTCCCACTCTCAAAGGTCATTATCAAATCACTAGCTTTTTGTTAAGTTCCGAATCGCATGAAGGACCGTCTTCAAAAGACAAGATTTTTTTTTTTTTTTATTATTATTTATTCATTTGAAATCTGTACAGGTTAACAGTACAATGATCAAGTATGTTGATCCAGATATTAAAAACGTAAGAAGGATTATCCGAGGACTAGCTTCTAGATCCTTACACGAAGAAAAAGAAGGGCCAATAAAAGTCCCCCAACTAGTCTTATAGTAAATTTACTCAGCTTTCGATTGGTTTCACTCCCTTTCTAGTAGTACCACCTGGGCCGGAGCTACAACGATTATTTTTCTAAAAACCACGTTTGTCTCGAAAAAACAATAAAACGACGATTTCTCCCTTATAGGCGAGAATTCGGGAAATCGTTATAGAACATTTTTTGTTCCCCCAAGGGTCCTCTATCACCCCTCACAATATGACTAGACATTTACGGGACACCCTGTGTGTATATATATATATATATATATATATATATATATATATATATATATATGTTTTGCAAGGGAGCCTTTTGTAAAAACGTTCATAATTTTCGTTGTATTTGTTCTGTAATTAACTTTTATGCAAGAATTAAAATCAAGAATAATTTTCATTTAATTTTGATGATATCCCTAAAAAAACACAAATTACTTTTATTTATTTGCAGTTTTTTTTTTATTCTAGAATTTCAATTACATTATGAATTTGAGAGATAATCTCCGTTTTGAGTATTCCTTTGGAAATTTGATTAAATAAAACAACTTTTGTGTGATTCGGCAGTCTGGAGGATTTATTTTCGAAGAGTAGTGATTTTCGAAACGTTGTCTCTAACCAGAAGTTTATATTATTATTGTTTGAATTGATACTACGTTTTGAATGAGATAATTGTGGACATTTAATGAACATTAGCCTTTAAGAACATTTATGGACCTTTATTTTTTTATTTATTTATTTATTTAATTTATAGAGTTCTGCAACAGAGGCGAAAAACTCTTTAAATGTCAGTCGTCAACTTCAAATGTGAAAAAAAAATTATATATATATATATATATATATATATATATATTTATATACATATATATATATATATATATATAAATATATATATATATATATATATATATATATATATATATGTGTGTATAAAACATATGAAGAAATAAACTTGAAAAAGAAAGAAGAAAAAAAACAAACAAAAAAAAATAATCAAAACAGACAAAATTTTGTAAATTAAATTTTTGTGTATAATAAAGAGTTTTTTAAATGTTTGAGTAATGCATTGATGTGTGGACTACCTTCTGTCAGTATTTCGTGTAAGGTATGGTCAGGTTATTGCGTTGTCTGCAGTTGGTAAGTATATGTTTAACGGTCAGAGTCTCGTTACAATATCTACAAGTTGGTCTGTCCTTTCTGTCTAGTAGGGAGGAGTGGGTAAGTAAGGTGTGTCCAATACGAAGCCTGGATGGAATGACTTCGTCCCAGCGGGAGAACTGTTCATTTGTCCAGGCTTTCGTTGTATTTTTGTATATGGGCCTTTAAGAACATTAAAAAAGAGTATTTTATAAAGGGAGTCTGCGAGAGGTGTTGTTACCAGGTATGTAAACATAACATCACGTGGACAAGCTAAGAGAGTTAAGAATGAGGGAGGAAGCGGTGAATTTCCTGTAGCTACTAGGTACTGTCAGATTCCTGTGAAGGCTGATTCTTATAATCTCCCGTTCTCCGGTATGCCATTGCGTCGGTGTTTTAATTTTTCTCAAAATACCAAAACATAATATTAACCTTTAAGTAGAGATGTGGGGAGTTTTCAGCACCCCATGACTTAATTAGCACTATATTTTGAATTTAAAAATTTACAATCCATTTCATCGCTTTGGTACCTTCATAAATAGTAGTTCTGTTCACATTGAGGTTGCATTCGCATAAAAAAAACATTATTTGTTTATTTTCTGGGCTTTTTACTGGCTTAGGGTGTTCACTAGGCCTAGGTTCTGCTATCGTCGTTGCTAGGACGATAACAGAACAGCTGTTACTGTACTCTATCTATTTCATAGTATTATTTTTAATTGAGGTTTTTGAAAAGGGTGGTAACCTATAGATAACCCGTCCTAAAATTCCTAGTTAATAATAAATGGACGTTAAAATTTAAATTAAATTAAAATTAATTGAGGTTAATTTCAACTATCATGGCAGATCTTGAATTGCTAGAAATAAAATGTGAATTTTCCCTCATAGAGTTTCCGCCCTGGTGATGGTACATCCGAGGTAATAACATCCCGAATCACTTGACACAAAAATGTGAAATTTTGCACGGGCCATCCGTTTAGAGTGTAAACACTCGCTAAGAAAGGTTTTTTATTTTTATATTCAAACGTTTAAGTACTTTTAGGGGGGTTTGAATTATTAAGAAGTTCCTCATCGGCTCAAAAATGGTTCGATTTTGATAAAATTTGGTACGAAAATCTTTCTTCTTATTTAAAAGTTCATGTTCATTAACCAGTTGAATCCGTTTACTGGAACATGGTTTTTGGAGTAAAATTTGTGCGAAAGATTCCTTAACGTAGGAAAACGAATGAAACCATTTTTTAAGCGAGTTCTGTAGCCATTTACCAGAAAAATTGATAGAAATACTTTTCAAAACTAATTTTCTGTTTGGGAATTCAGAAACTCTGGTGAGGGTCGCGTTCTTGACCGATATTGGACTTAAACTAATTAGACCAACAGTTAAAAAGAGAGAAACAGAATCTTGGATTCTTAAATACATCAGGCGGCCAAAATGAGCGGGAAGATAACACTAGAACCAGCCAATCCAGAGCAACAAATTAGTCCAGTAACCAGTCTGAATTTCGTCAGACAATTAGTTCAAAAGTTACGGGGGTGGCTGTGCTGGCGTAATATTACGCTAGCACAGCCACGTTTTCTCGGAAACGGCTGGAGCGACAAATTCGTGATTGGTGTCATTCTAGAGCAACAAATTCTGGTACCAATCTGAATTTCGTCGGACAATTAGATCAAAAGTTACAGGGGTGGCTGTGCTGGCGTAATATTACGGTAGCACAGCCACGTTTTCCCGGAAACGGCTGGAGCGACAAATCGTGATTGGTGTCATTCTAGAGCAACAAATTAGCAACAAATTCAGGTACTAGTCTGAATTTCGTCAGACAATTAGATCAAAAGTTACGGGGGTGGCTGTGCTGGCGTAATATTACGATAGCACAGCCACGTTTTCTCGGAAACGGCTGGAGCGACAAATTCGTGATTGGTGTCATTCTAGAGCAACAAATTAGCAACAAATTCTGGTACCAATCTGAATTTCGTCGGACAATTAGATCAAAAGTTACAGGGGTGGCTGTGCTGGCGTAATATTACGGTAGCACAGCCACGTTTTCCCGGAAACGGCTGGAGCGACAAATTCGTGATTGGTGTCATTCTAGAGCAACAAATTAGCAACAAATTCTGGTACTAGTCTGTATTTCGTCAGACAATTAGATCAAAAGTTACGGGGGTTGCTGTGCTGGCGTAACATTACGGTAGCATAGCCACGTTTTCTCGGAAACGGCTGAAGCGACAAATTCGTGATTGGTGTCATTCTAGAGCAACAAATTAGCAACAAATTCTGGTACTAGTCTGAATTTCGTCAGACAATTAGGTCAAAAGTTACGGGGGTGGCTGTGCTGGCGTAATATTACGGTAGCACAGCCACGTTTTCTCGGAAACGGCTGGAGCGACAAATTCGTGATTGGTGTCATTCTAGAGCAACAAATTATCAAAAAATTCTTGTACCAATCTGAATTTCGTCAGACAATTAGATCAAAAGTTACGGGGGTGGCTGTGCTGGCGTAATATTACGATAGCACAGCCACGTTTTCTCGGAAACGGCTGGAGCGACAAATTCGTGATTGGTGTCATTCTAGAGCAACAAATTAGCAACAAATTCTGGTACTAGTCTGAATTTCGTCAGACAATTAGATCAAAAGTTACGGGGGTGGCTGTGCTGGCGTAATATTACGCTAGCACAGCCACGTTTTCTCAGAAACGGCCGGAGCAACAAATTTGAAAATAGTGTAACAAATTACTGAGTATGCTAGAAGTTGGGGTTGCAATGTTGCTGTTCCAGCGTAATAGAGCTCTAATATCACTTATTTCGTTTCTAATTTATTTTTGCTTTTCTAGGTGCAGAAAGTAGGTGTGAAAGTAGCATGGCACGCCGGGTAACAGCTAGTTTATATATATTTGAGTCTTTGTTAACACCTTTGCGTCCACAAGTTTTGTTCTATTGCCACGAAGGTCGGAATAGTTTATTGCCATAAAATACTATTGGAGTTTGTCAACCACCGACATCTGACCATCATGAGGAATTGTCAACTTGGGATCCTAATTATTCATATGACTCAGACGGTAGTATTTATTGTTGATTGTGAATCGAAACCCACAATAAGGCACATATTCTCTGATAAAGACGTGTGGGTTATAAGGACACACGACTGCTATGGCAGTCTATAAGCATTATTGCATGTTCGGTGGAATAACAAGAGGAATCCTCGGAATTTGGGTGGACGTTTAATCAATAAATAGCTTTGGGCGAGCTCAGAAAGCAGACATTTTCCAAACCTTATTCATGGTGCCATCTTTATTGGTGTATATACTAGTTAATGCCAACGTTGAATGCACCGGTCCCTTTTGATCGCCGAAGTTAAGCAAAGTCGGGCGTGGCCAGAACCTGCAAGGGTGACCGACCTCGTGCTCTTGGAAAAAAAACCCTGAAATTTCTCATATTTTCAAAAAATAATTACTACATAACAAATTATAGTAACTACTAAATCATCGAAATTGGTTTTGGTACAAAAAATTGATATTTGTATAAATTTATTCTTTTTGGTTCCGAAACTCCCCTAGCGTCCTTATATTGACTCCTTGAATGTTTTAACGAATAAAAATGTTACAAGTAATGCGTTTTAAAGAGCAGAGTAATAGAAACTTGATTTATAAGGTTTTTACCTATTCGATTTTTTTTTACTTTTGTGGACAACTACCTGCTTGTGTTAAGCGGACGACATAATTTTTAGAGATTATTCTTGAGCCCACAAACAGGTTTACTTCAAGAGACCAATTTTATTCTTCATTGTCCAAAATATATATTTTCTTGTTTACATTCGTACTATAAACAAAATTTAAAAACCCTCAGGAGTGCTGATATACAGAAGGAAACTAAAACTTCAGAAAGACTGTTTTCTCCGACAGAGATAGTCCTTTCAAAATTGACATAGTTATGTAACTTACCACGATTTACCATCCGTTTTGCAAATATTCAAAAAGGCCAAGAGTTTTCACGTATTTGTTTTTAATAATAATAATTATTATTGTTTTTATTAATAACTAGCTGAATACCCGTGCTTCGTCACGGCAGATAAGTTGTTATTTTATTGTGTTAAATAATGTTTCATTAAAATTACGTTACTATACAATTCTGTGCAGTTTATTACAGCACGGTTCCCGTCATACTATATTTTATTCAATGGGCGTTAAAATTTAAAATTTTATGTTTCCAAGAAGTCATATGGTAACACCCAATATATTTACGAGTATTACCAAGGTTATAGGCGAGGAGGCTGCGCAAGGGTTCCGGATATTATTACCTCGCCTGGAAAACCTAAGGATATGCCATACATCACGGTTTGACCGGGACTGTCCCGGTATTTTGCAATTGTTTCGGTGTCCCGCCCAGTTATATCAATGACCCGGAAAAGGCCGTAAGATGTAAAAAGTAATGAATTCATGTTTATAAGAATCTTTTTTTAAATCGGTTACTTTTCTACAATTAACATTTTTACTGTAAAACGCTGGAACTACCTGCACAGCGCTGCCAGCTGCCAGACACTACTATTTGGTTGAGAGATTGTTTTAAGAAAATCAAGTAGCAAAAAAAGTTCCCTTCTTATTTTTAAGGTTTGGGTAGACTAACAGTTTACGATTCCCCCTTCCCGTTAGTTGCTAGGCTTAAAACTCACCAACCATTTTGCTTATAATTTGTACTCTTTTTATCCCCCCCCCCCTGGTATGCCCATCCCATATTATTGTGTCTCGGTTTAACTCTCCAAAAATATGCAAAAAAGCCTATCTGACGGGGACAGGCAGAAAAGAAACGCAATTAAAACTCTATGAGGGACAGTTAATTTCTAGTAATTCAAGGTCTGCCATCATAGTTGAAATTAACCTCAATTAGAAATAAAACTATGAGATAGATAATGTAAGGTAACAGCTGTTCTTTATCGTCCTAGCAACGCAGACTGTCTAGGCTTGCCTTCTCTAACCAACTCAAACTTTAAACCCCCCTAAAAATGCTTAAAAATACGAATATCAAAAAATCCTTTCTTAGCGAGCGCCTACGTTATATAGGGAGTGTCCATGCAAAATTTCAAAATTTTCTGTCGAGCGGTTTGGGCTGGGCGTTGATAGATGAGTGAGTGAGTGAGTGAGTGAGTGAGTGAGTGAGTGAGTGAGTGAGTGGTATTTGACAAATATATAGTAGATAATAATTATTAATTTTAATAGTAATAATAACAATTTTTTTAATACTTCCACTTATCCAGACGTTAAAAATATTTACAAAACTATATATATATATATATATATATATATATATATATATATATATATATATATAATTTTCCCCTACATGCTTCGTGGCCTCGGAACAGCAATATTCGAAAAATCATTCGTCACCCGTGCTATGGAATTCCTTGCCTCCGTTTGTCCGCCATTCTACCAACCTAGAAACCTTTAAATCCCGACTCTTCCACCACCTTCTATTCCTCCAAGTTTTACCCAACCCCTAGTTTATATTGAAGCTGTACGTTATATAATGATAGCATTTATAAGTTTATATATAAAATTCGTAATTATTTTGTAATTTCAAAATTATTCCTATGGGACTTGTGTCCCGGAATAAGAATAAACTTTTCATTCCATTTCAAGTCACTTCTTCAGAGGCCAGCGGATATTTCCGTGTGGTCCGCTGTGAATATAGGTGATGAGCGGACCACATGATTTTATGTTGTTGATTCTGACATTGGGTCAACATTGTTGGGAGTTTTCCCGTACAGGGGCATGGAATTATGTTTATGTGTTCGCCGAACATGATTTATCATATCTATTTACGACATAATGGTTTCTACATCTGCCAACGCTCAATTAGCCCAGATTGACAAACTTTTGTCCTCATTATTGTAGCATAAAGTTAAGGAAAACGTTTCAAGTTATTATAATCTTCCGCCATTGTTATAGTTGAGAAGGATTTGATAACGATATGACTGTAATATAGGTCGGAAAGTTCTCCAAGCTTGGCTTCACCATCAATTATACAAACTGCCAAGAAGGGATTATTGGTAATTACCAGTAGCAAATCCTGGCATAGTTTGCTCACGACTACCTTGCTCTACTTGAAATTAATATTACACTAATTGTTGTAAATCTAATGGATAATAAATTACTCTATAATACTTTTAAATTTTATTACGCAACGAGGCCCGGTGGCCTTGAGGGTAAAGCCGTAAGAACTTAACACTCCATGCCGAGGGTCGTGGGTTTGATTTTCACTATGGGATGGTGACTTTTCTTTAGAAAAAATAAAAGGCATCAGCCTTATCCTGGCTAGAGAACGGTGGTAAAATATATATAACCCGTCCTAAAATTCTTAGTTAATAATAATGGAAGGTAACATTTAAATTATGTGTGGAACCGCTTGAGTTCTATAGATGTTGTAGTTCTACCGCACGAAGGCAATGGTTGAACAGATCTGGACAGCATTATTAATAGAGATTAATAGTGAACTAAAACAGTGTTAGGTAGGCTTGCTATATTTTTGGTGAGTAACACCAGGACACATTAATATGGGATGGGCATACAGGGAGGGGGGGGTCAGGAAAAGCCCTCGCCGGAAATTTTGTAAAAAAAATTAGAAGCAAAGGTGTGAGTAATAATATTTTTTTCCCCTCGGAAGTAACGGGAGTGGGAAATCTGGAACCTTAAATTCTTAGACTATCCCTCTTTTAAAAATAAAAAAGGAATTATTTCTGCTTAATTTACTAAAAAAATCGCCCAACCAAATAGTAGAGGAGCTGGCAGCGTTGTGCAAGTAGTTCCAGCATTTGCTCACAGATTACAATTAGAATACTTGTCACTGATTTGACACTGTGCGCGGTAGTGAAAAGTGTTCTTTGTAGAAGAATGACCGATTCATAAAATATTCTTAAAAAACATATATTCATTACTTTTTACAACTTAATTTTTTTTTAAAAAATACTTTCATAACAAATCACATTATACACCAAATGCAAGGATGTAAGAAAAGCACTTTCGCCTTCGTTCTTTTCTGCTTTTGAGCTTACTGTCTGAATTCTTATAGTTAACGCAATTCAATGGTTTTTTGGTTTTAGCAATTCAATCGTGACACTGGGGCGCTCCGGAACTTCCCAACTGTCTGAATTCAAAAACCATTGAACAAGCTTTAGTCAGTTGTTTTTAGGACCTGCCATTAGCTGTCATGCCTCCCATCGCCTGAAATACCTGTCATCCGCAGAAATACCTCCCGTCAGCTGATATGCCTATCATCCGCTGAAATACCTCCTTATCAGCTGAATTACCTCTCATCCGCTGAAGTACCTCCCTTTACCTCAACTACCTCCCATCGCCTAAAATACCTGTCATCCGCTGAAATTGCCCCTATAAGCTAAAATAGCTCTCATCCGCTAAAAAAACTCCCTTTACCTCTACTATCTCCCATCAGCTAAAATGACTGTCATCCGCTAAAATACCTCCCATCAGCTAAATACCAGTCATCCGCTGAAATACCTCCCATCAGCTGAAATAGCTCTCATCCGCTGAAATACCTCTCTTCAGCTCAACTACCTCCCATCATATGAAATACCTGTCATCCGCTGGAATACCTCCTTTCAGCTTAAATAGCTACCATTCGCTGAAATACCTCCCTTCATATCATCTGTCTCCCATCAGCTAAAATACCTGTCATCCGCTTAAATTACTCCTATCAGCTGAAATAGCTCTCATCCGCTGAAATACCTCTCTTCAGCTCAACCACCTCCCATCATATGAAATACCTGTCATCCACTGGAATACCTCCTATCAGCTAAAATACCTGTCATCCGCTTAAATTACTCCTATCAGCTGAAATAGCTCTCATCCGCTGAAATAACTCCCTTTACCTTAACTATCTCCCATCGGCTAAAATACCTCCCATCCGCTGAAATGCCTCACATCAGCTGAAATAGCTCTCATCCGCTGAAATAACTCCCTTCACATAAACTATTTCCCATCAGCTGAAATATGTGTCATCCGCTGAAATACCTTCTATAGCCTAAAAGGCCACCTATGAGATAGATTACCTCCCATCAACAGAAATTCTTCTCATAAGCTAAAATACCTTCCACCAGATTAAATATGGCGACTACTTCTGTTTTGGCGCTACTTCAGGGGGCGCATATTTGCCCCATTCCCGCTTAACGTTTTCGGATATTTAAGTCAAGGCTAATGGCTTGCCCAGGGGTGAGAGGAAGGAGATGGCGGGTAGAGAGACCGTTTAATACACGATTCGCCAGGCTGGGGAAGTATATGAGCGAGGGGTAGGTGAGAGAGCGGGGGAGTGATATAAAGAGAGTGTGAGGGAGAGATAGAGTGATTGGGAGAACGAGGGTGGGGGAGAGAGAGTGATATAAAGAGAGCGTGAGGGAGAGATAGAGTGATTGGGAGAAAGAGAGGCAATAACGGGAGCACTTGAGAAAAGATCTTATTTGGCCCGCTTAATTAAATCTGACGCATTAAACCTTGTATACCATGGCATATCATAATATATCAGCAAATATATTGGAGCCCCAATTATTTAGAGAGAAGCACTTCACGTTAAATATATTTTTGCCACTTCTAATGTACAGATTTAGTTTATTATCTATACATATTGTACTAGTATTTCTAAAGTAACACAACTAAAAAACTTAACTGAAAATGTGTCACTCTTGCCTATGTAGGGGGGAATAGCATTAAGAGAGGAAGAGAGACACAAGTGCCCTCTGGTGTACAAGCTCTGTAGCTAGGTAAATCATGGGCGTATATAAGGTGTCATAAAACCCTTCAAAATGAATTAAATAAGATCACTTAGCTCATAAAAAGTATTTTATTTTAGGTGTAATAGCTTTTTAGTTCCCTAAAACCATTCCTAAGTTCTAAATTGTTAGTATTCCATACCCCGGAAATGGTCCCAGCCCCCCCCCCCCGAAATTATTAGGTAAATACAGTTTTGATGGTTGAAAAGAGATATTTACCATGTCTTTCATAGTCAGAACTGAAAAATTATAGATTGAATTGATTTTTTAGTTGTGTCACTTTAGAAATACTAGTGCGATATAACGTAATAAAATTCGAACGGATCGCTGTCTTTACATGGAAGATATACGGGAAAAATACTATTGGGGGCATATATCAACGCAATAGTACCCAAAACAATGATCTTTACAATTTTTGTCTGTTTGTATTTGGCGCTAATCTCAGAAACAGCTTATCCGATTTAGTTGCGGTTTTCACTAATGTATTGTGGTAAGCTTCACTTAAAATTTAGTGTTTGTTTCATGTCAATCGAATCATTAAAAAAAAAGTTATGCCAAGAATCACATCGAACGTTTCATGAACTATCGTTAACACGAAACAGACCAGGGTTTTTCTATTTTCGTCACTACTCATAAAGTAAAGTTCGTACCAATGTGATCCCATTTTACAGCATGGAAATAGATTGTGAAAAAGAAATTCTTTGTCTACTGGAGATTTGTGATGCCTGTTCATATTATTAATTTATGAATAGGTATCACAAATCTCCAGTAGATAAAGAATTTCTTTTGTAATATATATAGTCTGAGTACATCAGAATTGAATAAACAAAAACTCTTTTACATAAATTCTACAACAGAATATCAATAATTTAATTTAAGCGGATTTTCTGTAAATGAGTAAATGGAACTATCCTTTCAAAACTACAAGGTAAAATTAACTTTGATGTCGATTTATAAGTAAAGTTTATCATTGAATAAGCTTTCTTTGATGCTATTCATGCTGTTCTTACTTAATAAAATGAATTTCTACATTATTTATCCCTTACTATCCTCTCAAACGGTTAGATTTCCATCTCATAAGATTTGAACAGAACGCTAACTGAATAAGCTATTAAGCTTAAATCAAGCAGTACAGTTGCTGTTTTCTTTTAATTATTATGTAAACTAAGGTACCAGGAATTTAATAAAATTCACAGGGTCTTGGACGGATGTTCGCAATCAATTGATGTCTATTTTTGTCCCGAAATGTTCTCCAGAGGTCAAACAAGGTGACGCAAGGTCCTAAAACTGTTTATTAACAATCGCATCCCTTAAATTAACCTATACAGAAATAAATATGAAAAAATATTTACCACCCGTGAGCTCTAATTAATATTCGTTTAAAATAATCACTAAGTTTAAATGTTCAATTCGAATAAATAGTTTGTAGAAAACATTTGGTTTATTTAAAATAATTTCCAAAAGGCTGTGAGTTTAGAGGTGTGCCAAAGGATTTTTTTTTTTTTCTTTTTCGGATTCACTAAATTCTTTGCTCTCATTTAACGACATGTATGAAACACACCAAATATTCATTACAATTTTGGAGCATATACGAGTACAAAAACATAACATTCACTTTACCTGTAAACATTAATTTATCTGAAAACTCAGACGCAGATAGCGAAGCCAAAAATTCAACAACAAAATTGATCGTGGACTAAGAGCGAATTACAATATAAGGCATTCATGCACTTACTAACAACTATATTAGAAGCTAGGTTTCTCCCCGTGGCCTAGTGGTTAACGCCTTATAGTCTCTAATGTAGGAGAAGGTGGGTTCGAGTTCCATCGGCGGCAGGAATTTTCTCATCTCATGGCTCGTTAAGAAAATTCCTCGCTGCACCACGGATGTCGGCGCTAGTGGCCCAGAAGTCGATGCGCCGTTAAAAAAAGAAATATTAAAAAAAAAAAAAAACTCCCGACAACAAGCTTCGTGAAATAGAGGAGACCGTGAATGCCAGGCCATCGATTAATCGAATGACAAGCAGGGAAGTAGTCGTGATAACGAGACTCAGAATTGGTCATTCATTACATACTCGCTCTCATTTAATGACAAGAGAACAAGCCTTATGCAGAATTTTAAACATGCAAATAACAATCAAACACATCCTGAGAGACTACTTGGACTTTCCATATAACATGCATGACTACTTGGACTTTCCATATAACATGCATGACTACTTGGACTTTCCATATAACATGCATGACTACTTGGACTTTCCATATAACATGCATGACTACTTGGACTTTCCATATAACATGCATGACTACTTGGACTTTCCATATAACATGCATGACTACTTGGACTTTCCATATAACATGCATGACTACTTGGACTTTCCATATAACATGCATGACTACTTGGACTTTCCATATA
The DNA here is from genome assembly GCA_946811695.1 of Gonocerus acuteangulatus. Classification (NCBI taxonomy): domain Eukaryota; kingdom Metazoa; phylum Arthropoda; class Insecta; order Hemiptera; family Coreidae; genus Gonocerus; species Gonocerus acuteangulatus. The sequence goes on along the minus strand of OX328129.1, from coordinate 56,058,160 downwards.
ACATGCATGACTACTTGGACTTTCCATATAACATGCATGACTACTTGGACTTCCCATATAACATGCATGACTACTTGGACTTTCCATATAACATGCATGACTTACTGACTTAAAAGTAGCCCACATTTGGACAAAATATTAGAACATTTACGTAATAAAAATATATACAACAAACTAAAAAATAGAATTCTTGAATACATGTAAATGCTATTTTTGAGAAAAATGACTACGTACATTATTCTATAGGGTTCACTTATTATTAAAAGTTTAACAATTGAAGTTCTTTTAAACGGGTATATATATGTATATATATATATATATATATATATATATATATATATATATATAATGTATAATTGTTTAATTAAAAGTACCTACCCTCAATTGTAGAAGTAGATATATAGGTACAATCTAAATTGTGTAATTATATATCAGTATATATAACAATTGTAATGCATAAATATATCTAGAACCTGTATGTGTAAGTACATGTAACAATTATATTAGGCGAATCGCCGTTGTTGCGGATGCTCACAATTAAAAAAATAATAAAACTCCGTGCCTAAGAAAGAATACGAAATGTCCGAAATTAATCCTGTCAACTGATTTTTTTTTTCTCTCTAATCCTAACATAATCTTAGTTTTTGATGAAACGAGAGTAGAACGCTTCGATTTAGTCCACGGCTTCGGAGTACCCTACTCTCAAATTCTATGCTTTCCCATTTTTGTTTTCCAAAATAGTTAAAAATAACGCCTCGAAAGTATATTCTTTTGATTCACTGCACCTAAACCACTACAAAAAGTGTAGCTTTACGAAAGATTTTACTAGAAACTGTTATTTTGACGGTAATTCATAAAAAATGTACGCAGATTATTAGGTACTATAATTATTCAATCTTGGATACAATAAATAAAATGTGAGATACTCAATGTAATAATGAAGAAATTATAGCAAAGAAAGTTATCAGATTAAAGTAATTTCTTTAGTTGATTGAATTGGGAGCAGCGCCAATTTATTAGAAGTCGGGGAGGGCTGTGAGGGAAGGAGTGAAAATGCGGCTGATTGCAAGGGTGAATTATACAGGGCAATTGAGGCCGTGGGCACGTATTGAGGAAGCCTGCTGAAATTGGAGGAAAACTAACGTAGGACCACGGTCTACTCTAATGCGTGGGACGTGAGGTGTTGAGCACACGTGGAAATGCGAGGTAGTACTGCAGGAATATAATGATGTATAGGTAGGGGGCCTTGAAGGAATGGAACTATATACATATATATATATATATATATATATATATATATATATATATATATATTCAACAACAAGATCGAACGACTTTTTAGCGTGTTTTCGCCTCCCCGGAGGGAGAAAAATCCATAGCTGATTTACTCGCGCACAAGAGCTGACGACAAATTAAAACCCAACGTAAACCAAAGATCAGGAGAAAAAAGTAAAACGAAGAAACTATTTTTCTAATTTTTTTATATATTTATTTGCCTTTCTAATCTCGAGGATGGACCAATTTTAATGTAAAATAATAATTAAAATATAGCTATGGATTTTTCTCCACAAACAAATAAGTTTAAATAATATATTTAAAATATATAAAATAGAAACAAAACAACACAATAAATATGAACTGCAGTTTATAAATAAACTTAATAAGAATAGTAAAAAAAAAATAACAATACTATTATAATAATAACTAATTGAATATTTAATATTTTATTTTAATATAAAAATCATTTTTTTATGGCCTAGAAACTTATTAGGAGGATTTTATTTTATATGCTGAAGAAAACATACTCTCACATTAAAATGTATATTTCCAATCTTTTCATTCAAACATACATTGGGTAATTTATGTCTTTTTTACGCAGTTTTATTTTACGATGGTGTTGTAGAATAATTACAATGTTCTGGTGTCTTCAACCAAAATATCTTGTAGTGATTACGGTCTGTTAGTCAATTTTTAATTTTTAGTTGTTTGTTGATATAGTGGGCTGTTTGGTTTTGTTTTGTTTTTTCCGTCTTTTTTTTTTTATGATACTGAAATATATTAAATGCGTCAGTCATATTCTTACTTTTCTAATCAATTCTAAACCACGTCTTGTTAACTTGATTGTCATTTATGTGTAATGTTTTCATTCTTCCTTTGGTCGCTAATTTGTATACTGTACCACTAAGCTTGTCAGTCGAGAAGTACGTTTTCTGTAGTTTTTAAGCGAAAGTATCCAGTACAAGTTAACTGATTCCTCTTTATATGAATCTATTTATGAGGAGCTTAGTATCAAAGTTGGACGACTCCACTTTTCCTTTTTTTACAGGAGAGGCAAAAATCATAAAAGAAAATTTGTCGAACAAGTGGCAAGTAGTGGTCGACAATAAATTAAGGGGAATAAAATCCATAATAGAAAGCTGGGATTCTTCGTCAATGGATAGCAGGAGAGAGGAAACGAGGAGCTTAGTATCAAAGTTGGACAACTCCACTTTTACTTTTTTTACAGGAGAGGCAGAAAACCATATCTACTATATTGATGTCAGTATCATGGTGATTTTTTTATATGTTATTCTTATAGGCCTCTGAAACATTATTTCAAAGGCACTACAAAATTATATGGATATACGTAAGTATTAAGGCCGTAATTACACTTTAAATAGTGGAGTTGTCCATGTTTGAAACCAAGTCATGGAGTTGTCTGTTTTTGAAACCAAAGGGAGCCATTTGAAAATTGAACCTATCCTCTTTTGAAACCAAACAAATATGAATTTGGTATGCTCGAGGGTGTTTTAATATAATGTAATTATGTCTAATGTATTAAATCAAAATTATATAGTTAAAAATTACATGAAAAATGTTATTTAAATACAGTTTGACAAAACTGAAATGAAACTAAATTATCCTTATTTTATTAAGTTTAGAAAAAAAGTGGTACTTAGCTATCCTCTTCGCACAGTTTTACCTAGAACTACATGTAAAATAAAGTTATCAATTAGGGATGCTATTATTTTATGAAAAACAAGTTAACCATTATTATTTTCTGCAGAGAGTTGTTGAAAAGTTTTTAATAGCAAATATCTGAACATTAACGATGTACTATTTAATATCTAGTGTGAAACTGTCAATATTTATTTGTTATATGCGAAAATTTAAATAAAGAGGAATATGTCGAGAACAGTTACCAGTACCACATTAGCTGTTAATTTATTCACCTGAGGTCTTGAAAATATATTTGGAAGGATAAATAGATCTACCAATTGAGTAAAGTATGAATATTTTAAATTAAATACCGGCTGTTTCTCACGGTTGTTGTTATTTAAAGCCCGTTTATTAATAAAATAATTATTCTATAGAATTGGTAGTGGTCTCATTCGACTCGGCACAAAAGAAATTCTTCCAAAATCATTCCTAAATCAGAAAGATTCAAGTACCTAGAGGTTTTGTCCCAAAATCTGGCATTCGGAACCACAGTGTGCCGGATAACAGCTAGTTATTAATAAGAATTATCGCCAAATGCATTTATTACAAGTAACTATAATGTTGGGAGTAGATTGCATGAATGCAAGATTCTCATTGGCTACTGATGGAGTTGTCATTTTTTGAAACCAAACTATGTTGGAATTGTCCATATTTTGATTCTGAACGGTTGAAATAAACGCTATTTTCTGTCCGTTTTTAATGAAAAACAGTTGTAAAATCGAATGCAGCATAAAAATCCACTTAAGAATCGACAAAAATCTTAAAACTAAAAAAAAATGGAGTTGTCCAACTTTGATACTAAGCTCCTCATTTATTCCCCCCAGATTGTGACATAAGGTTCTTTAACAGATTTCGTTGATTTATACGCATAAAATGTTTTGTTTACCAATTTACAAATGTCATCGGTTGTGCCTTGCTTGGATCAAAAGGCCAACTAATATTTTGACAATAGTTTTTCTTTTTCCAGACACCAATGGAGTATTTTTCAAGGATTCTGCTTTAGTAATATTTTAGACTAACACATCGGTTATTTGATGCTTTTTAGCACGGTTCCTCCCTCCCCCATAGGGAGGAACCCCGCTTATAAGGTTGATACAATGAAACAATCCGGAAGTGCCGACTAGAAAATTTCGCGTTTCAGAACCCCTAGAGACCGAAAATAACGGTGGTTCAAATTTATATATATATATATATATATATATATATATATATATATATATATATATATATATATATATATATATGTATATATATTTTTCTGTTCGCGGATTTCTGGCTTCCCTGATGGTCCGATTTTGATGAAATTTGGTACAAAAATCTGTCGTCCAATTTGAAAGGTCAAGTTCGTTAACCAGCAAAATCCGCCCACTGGAAGATGGCGTTTGGGGCGAAATTCGTGCAAAAAAAAATCGTAACGCTTATGTTTTTGAGTTCATAAGCTTGTAAGTACTCGATTTATAGGCTTCTTAGGCTAGGAAAACGAATGAAACCATTTTCAAGGCGATAGCTTTAACCGTTTTTGAGAAAATTGGAAAAATAGTTTTTGAATACCGTTTTTGGTTTGGGTACTTAGAATCACGGGATTCAGTTGAAACATTATCTGCATGTTCTTCTTTCATTAAAACTAATATGTTGAAAGTTTTGTTACGTTTGAAGCTAAGGAAGGGTTAGAATAAAATATTTTATTAACAGACATGAAAAGTTTTGGGAACTTTGTATACTTTCATTAATATCTCGAACACGGTTGGGAAATTTTATAACAGTATAGAAACTATTTGAAAGCTTTCTAAATTCTCTACAAAAAAGATTCTGAAGCAATTTTTGATTAGGTGATGTCAATCGAAGAAATAAGTGCTTAAAACTTCAAATACGTGTGTTTAGTTCTTATGAACGGGTTTTTGTCGTTCTTTTGGTAATTTTTGTCTCTTTTCCTTAGTTTTTTATTGCTTTTTATTTTTGTAATTTCTAATGTTAGGAAAAAGTATTTGTTTGTAAAACAGGATAGGAAAAATGAGACCAATTTTCTGTTGCTAGAAATAATGAAAATTTTGGGAACTTCGTATACGTAGCTTACTAAATGGTCAACAGAAAAGGTTCTAAAGAAAGTTTTGAATAAGCGATGTCAATCGGAGAAATAAGTGCTTAAACTTTGAAGTAATTGATTTCGTTTATTCGGATGGTTCTTTTTGTCTGTTTTTATTCCTATTTTTTTATTGCTTATAGTTGGATAATGTATTTGACAATAAAATAGATTAATTAAAATAAGAAAAACAATTCATTGTTAGAAATATATCAGGCTGTACCGTATGAAATGTCAGTTTTGGATTTGCCGATTTCCTTCAAATGTCTTGAAACTGTCTAGGCTCCTAATCCGAGTTCTTTGGCATATTCCCTATTGTTTGCAATTGCTTATAGTAGTCAAATGTATTTGCCAATAAAACAGGATACATATAATTAGAATATTTTATTTTTGCGGAATCTTGGGATTCTCAGATCCCGTATGAATATCTATTAGGCCCACTTCGTATTTTTTCCTTAATATCTCGAAAAGGGTTAGGAAATCGTGGCAAGTGAAATGTAACAGTTCGAAAGTTTATTTTTTATTTCAATTTTCTTGATCAACAGGTCTTTGCATATATTTAAAAACTCTGTTAATATAACCTCTATATCGTTTTTGTTTGATTCAATAATAAGAAATCCTTTTTTCAATGATTTTATGTTTTTAGGCCAATCTATAATTCCTGTGGGTTAATATGTTTTTTTAAATTGAAGCTTTAAAGCCTCAACAGGAATATTTGTGTAATCACCCTTCACAGTTAATTTATTAGAATCATGAGTGACCGTTTTTGTGTTACAACTAACAATCTTTGAAAACGAAGTTTGACTATCCTTGTTATTGTTCTTTTCCTTCTGTTTGGCCGAAATTTTCTATTCATGGTCTAATTCTCCTTGAATTTTTTGACTAGATCAAGAACCTACTTTAAGCACTCTTAAATTCCTTAATTTAATTCAGGAAGTTTATCAAGCTTGATATAATCACTTTTGGGTTAATACGGGTGGTCTATACCGAGTCCTTTGTTTGTAAACACAAAGAGCTTTCTGAGTAACGGTAAAGGGCAGTAAAAGTATATGACTTTACCTGGAACCAGACCCTGCATACTGAGAAATGCAATACGAGACCTTCTCATTCTTTCTTTCACCAGCTACCGTGTAAGACCTTAGATCTGTTTATATTGTTAGCGCGGTTCCTCCCTCCCTTCATAGGGAGGAACCCCGCTTATAAAATTGATCTCATGAAACAATCCGGAACTGCCGACTAGAAAATTTCGCGTTTCAGAACCCCTAGAGACCGAAAATAACGGTGGTTCGAATTTGTATATATATATTTGTCTGTTAGCTCATTTCTGGCTTCCCTGATGGTGCGATTTTGATGAAATTTGGTACAAAAATCCATCGTCCAATTTGAAAGGTCAAGTTCGTTAACCAGCAAAATCCGCCCACAGGAAGATGGCGTTTGAGGCGAAATTCGCGCAGAAAAAATCGCAACGCCTACATTTTGTAGTACTCGTTTTGTAGGCTTCTTGGCCTAGTAAAACGAATGAAACCGTTTTAAAGGCGATAGCTTTAACCATTTTCGAGAAAATTGGGAACATTGTTGCTGAATATCGTTTTTGGTTTTGGTACATAAAATCATGGGATTCAGTTGAAACATTTTTTGCATGTTCAAATTTTATCAAAACTAATATCTTAAACTTATGGTTACGTTTGGAGTTAAGGAAGGGTTAGAATAAAATATTTTATGAACATAACATACATGAAAAGTTTTGGGAACTTCGTTTACTTTCATTAATATCTCGAACGCGGTTGGGAAATTTTCATAAGTGGATAGAAACTATTTGAAAGCTTTCTGAATTCTCTACAGAAAAGATTCTGAAACAAGTTTTGATTAGGTGATGTCAGTCGAAGAAATAAGTGCTTAAGCCTGTTTAGTTCTTATGAACGGGTGTTTGTCGTAATTTTTGTCTCTTTCCCTTAGTTTTTTATTGATTTTTTTTTTGTAATTTCTTATGTTAAGAAAATGTATTTGTGTGTAAAACAGGATAGGTAAAATGAGACCAATTTTCTATTGCTAGAAATAATGAAAAGTTTTGGGAACTTCGTATAATTTCTTAATATCTAGAAAACGGTTGAAAATCTTGGGAAGCAAAAGGTTAACATTCGAAAGCTTACTAAATTCTCTACAAAAAATGTTCTGACGAAAGTTTTAATTAGGCGATGTCAATCGGAGAAATAAGTGCTTAAAACATTAAAGTAATTGATTTCGTTTATTCGAACGTTTTGTTTTTTTTTGTCGGTTTTTATTCCTTATTTCTTAATTGCTTATAGTTGGATAATGTATTTTACAATAAAACTGGTTAAGTAAAATAACAAAACAATTTATTGTTAGAAATATAGATTTCCTAGATTCCAAGACCTTGTAACTAGCGGTACCCTTTCTAGTGTTGACCGACCTTTCCAGGTAAGATCGTAAATCAAGACCTTTCAAGACTGGTGGAACCAAAATAATGATTGCTTCTAATTTAATCTTCAGGCGATTCGCCAAAGTTGCGAAGCCTTATCAATAAATAAATATTTTAATCTTTCCAAATTAGACTAGGGATAAGAACGGAACCGCGCTAAGATGATGCAGTTCCTGCGAGTCGGACTTTTTCTTTAGCTATTCATATGTATTGGCTACTGATGGAGTTGCCATTTTTTGAAACCAAACTATGTTGGAATTGTCCATATTTAGATTCTGAACGGTTGAAATAAACGCTATTTTACCTATTTTCTGTCCGTTTTTAATGAAAAACAGTTGTAAAATCGAATGCAGCATAAAAATCCACTTAAGAATCGACAAAAATCTTAAAACTGAAAAAAATGGAGTTGTCAAACTTTGATACTAAGCTCCTCATATTGTGGATATTATGAGGGATCATCTGTCTATGATGGAAATGCTACTAAAATATGATTACAAGCTCATATGAAACCATTACATTCTCTAATGATGATTGTTTTTAGTTGGGTATTTCTTTGGTATTTCATTTCAAGCGATATTTAAATGTGTTTAACCGGAAAATGGCTTAGAAAAATTAGAATTTCAGACAAATTATAATGAAGTTCAAAAGGAAAACATCATATTTCTATTTTAGTCTTTTCAAATATGCAGCAGCGAGTCTATTTATTTATTTTAAAAAAATACATAAGGATAAATCAGAAAATAAGTCTTTCTGTTTTTTCCCAATTAATTATTCAATAGTTAAGGGAACATTATTTATTCTTCGTTAATGAAAATTATTTCATTAATTTCCCTTTCTTATAAATTCCAGTTGTTTTTTTTTGTTTTCTTTGGGGGGGGGGAATTAATAAATATCTACTTCAAGTACACCTCATTAAATAATATTTATTCTCAGAGAAATGCATAATTTCAAATAATTTATTAAGAATCCAAACTTTGTACCATTAAATAATTAAATATTGTTTCAGAAATAGTGCCATAGTTCTAAAGATTATTTATAGATTATTTCTTCCGTTATTAACTCAGTTCTAAAATCAGCTCATGTAAATTATTCATCTTAGTTTGTTGCCGAATTTAATTTTTAATAAACTGATTTTAATTAGGAATTCTTCTCCATTATCGTTGTTATTAATTTATTCTATTATAATAAAATCTCGATTTAAGTCTTAAATTCAACAACAAGCTTTCAATTAACATTTGTCCTGAACAAAAGTAAAATTTGTATTTATATTATTTATTTTTAGGCACTTATTTTGTAACTTTTTTATCTTATCTTATTGCTTATTGTTTTATCTCATTTTTTGTTTATTTTTTCATATTGTTGATTATATATTTTATTATTTTTATTTTTTTTTAGTTATTTTTTTTTATTATGGTGCATCAACTGCTATGGCCAATGGCACCGTTTTTTAGTTATTATTATTTTTTTTTTTTCGTCTTATTATTATTATATTTTTTTCTTTGTTATTTTTTTTCTAGACTGTGACTGATTTTTAATATTATAGGCTTATGAAAAGAGACCATCGCCTAAGTTACGGGTCTGAAACAAATAAATAAAAAAAATAAAATAATTTATTCTGATCACTTCTATAACAAGTCATTTACTCATTAACAAAGAAAAAAGTCAATAAAACCACGCGGTAAATAAATATTCAAAACAAATTAAATACTCAATATCTTGTACATTTTGTATTTTTAATTATATCAATTTTATGATTTTATTTTTTTTATTTTTTATTTTTTTTTTTGCAAGATATGACACTTCATCAAATATTGTATATAATAATATCCACATGAAATTCTTGTTGAACACGCAATCTAACAAAAAATATTGGAAATAATTGTTATTCCTTTTTTTTTTATAATGTTCTATCTATTATAATCTTACAAAAACTTAATATGAATAAATACTCGCCATCAAATTATCATCAATCATTTGTCGATTAACTAGTTTCGCTTAAGTTGATTGAGGGGCTTTGCTTCAACATTTCTTTTAGGCTTTTTTTATATATATATATATATATATATATATATATATATATATATATATATATATATATATATATATATATAATAAATGTTTGTGGTTAAATTACGAAGTCAATTTATCATCAATTGATGAGGGATATCAACAAAAAGAGAACCGAAAAAGTGATTTATAGCATTTTCTTAAATTAGCGTATAAAAGTTCGAAAAACTTAAGAAAGTTAACTTATAGGAAGTGAAATTACTTCAAAACATTAAAAAAAAAAAAAATCATTAGTTTGCACGTTCTAAAATGCTGGTTTATTATATATGTGTGTATATATATATATATATATATATATATATATATATATATATATATATATATATATATATATGTATATATGTGTGTGTGTGTGTGTGTGTATAACAGTTAGAAATTTTTTTCTCAATCATTTAATAAAATAGAACTATGCAATATATGCAATATTTTATAAGTAGTGCTAATTTATTTCCTAAATTGCCGTAAGAAATAATATTTGGTGGAATAGTAAGGTTATTTCCCTTTAAAAACTCTTATATGTAGGTTTAAGAAAAATTAGGAAGGGTTTTTGGATGTTGTATTTAATGTTTGCTAAGGACGTAGGGAGACCAGACGCTCGGACTTACCAGGAGAGATAGTGCGAGCCCGATCCACCACTGGCAACAGGTAAGGCAAGACTGGAGAAGGGAGCGGTCGTTAGAGCGCATGTCTACGGCAGGTCGGTCCGATAGTAGCCGAGCCTATTTGGGGAGGGCATCGTTGCAGCGTCCGAGGAAGGTAACGTCAAGATGTGTCCTTTGCCTATGCAGAAGCTAGGAAATGAAGGATACTTCGTGGAAAGTAGGACAAGCAAAGCCTAAGAAAGGTCGATAATAGCCGAGGCTAATTGGGGAGGGCATCGTAGCGCCCGAGGAGGGAATCGTCAAGATGTGTCCTTTCCCTATGGAGAATCAGGAAATGAAGGATACTTCGTGGAAAGTAGGACAAACTAAGCCTAAGAAAGCCCGATAATAACCGAGCCTATTTGGGGAGGGCATCGTAGCGTCCACGGAATGTATCTTAAAGATGAGTCCTGTCTCTTTGAAGAGGGTATACCACGGATGATACTTCGTAGATACTTGAAAGCCCCATAGTTGCCGATCCTTCTCTATACGTTTATCAGCTAGAGCCTGTCTCTAAAAAGAGCGTAGGACAAGGAGGGATACTTCGTACAAACTACGAAGGCAAGTCTAAGAAGGCACGATAGTTGTCTCGATACTATTATCAGCTACAGAGAAAGGTATCGTAAAGATGAGTCCTGACTGAATGGAGAAGCTAGGACATAGAAGATACTTCGAAGAAACTAGGAAGGCAAAGTCTAAGAAGGCATGATGGGTGTCGAGCCTTCTCGTTACGTTTATCAGCTACCGAGAAAGGTATCGTAAAGATGACACTTTTCTTTATGAAGAGTCTAGGACGTGGAGGGATTCTCGTAGAGACTAGGAAGGCAATGTCTAAGAAGGCCCGATGAGTGCCGAACCATGTCGATACGTTTATCAGCTACAGATAAAGGTATCGTAAAGATGAGTCCTTTCTGTATGAAGAGTGTAGGACATGGAGGGATACTTCGTAGGAACTAGGTTGGCAAAGTCTAAGAAGGCCCGATGGGTGCCGAGCCTTCTCGATACGTTTATCAGCTGCAGAGAAAGGTATCGGTAAGATGAGTCCTTTCTGTATGAAGAGGGTGGGATATGAAGGATACTTCTTAGAAACTAGGATGGAAAGTCTAAGAAGGTCCGATAGTTGCCGAGCTTTCTCGATACGTTTATCAGCCTACGGAGAAAGGTATCGTAAAGATGGGTCCTTTCTCTATGAAGAGGGTAGGACATCGAGGGATACTTTGTAGAAACTAGGAAGGCAATGTCTAAGAAGGCTCGAGTAGAGAACAAATTGGAAATTTTTGATGCAGTTTTACCCTGTTTAGTAAGGCTTCGTTGCAGGACGAAACGTTTGCCCCTGAAAGACTGGATTCAATCTCCAATTGTAGTCAATGCGTTAATAAGGTAGGAAATTGAGATTGATGATTGGTATATTACATTATAATTACTCCCGACCATACATTGTGGTAGGAGTGATGATTACCTAATCACATTGCTCCTTAATCATCGGATTAGCTCCATCAATCACTAGTTATTCTGACTCGGATGAACTGTTTGTAATCTCATAATTACATGATAAAAAAAAAAAAAATAGAATTGAATTGTTTAAATATTCTCTGTCGTTTGATAAAATTCCGACTCGCAATAACTGCGTCATCTTAGCGCGGTTCCGTTCATATCTTGAGTGCAATTAGTAAAGGAATAGTAGCAGTTATTGGTGGGGTTTGATCTTTCGTGAAAAATATAAAATAAATCACGAAGAGAAACCATCAAGAGATTTACCATGGCTTCTTCCCCCTCCTTCACAACGTTCGCTCTTGGAAACACTATAACAATGTTTCACATTTTCTTACCTTGTTTTGGCCAAACACTCGTTTTACTGTTAAATGCAATTAAAATTGGGAACTAATAAAAAAACTTTAGGTAAACAGATACAAAAACCCAAAAGAGCAAAACTGATAATTGCGAATTTTCAATTCCTTATTTCTCCGATTGACGCCACCCCATTAAAAATTACATTAGAATATTTTATTTAAATTAAGGGGTCTGTGTGCGGATTCTCCAATTCTTTTGCATATTAATCATAAACTGGATGATGTACCTATTATATATCATCGATAATAAACAGCTAAGGACCAGAGGAGTCGTCTAGTATGATCGGAACTGTAAAAATCTAGCTTCTGCTATTAACACATATTCAACTTTTACTCTATTTTCCTCTAAAAATTGAGTTTGTTACTTAGACCCCTTGACCTATGGGGTCCTCATGTATAAGTAGGAATCTATATATATATATATATATATATATATATATATATATATATATATATATATATATATATATATATATATATATATATATAAATCACGTGTCTGTCTGTTTGTTCCTTACACAAATTCACATCGTTTGACCGATTTTGACCAAACTTGGAACACTGGTAGGTCATGATACGGGATGTCTCGTAGGCAAGGTCAAAAACGTCTACCAGCTGTCTGTCTGTATGTTTGTTCCTTATACAAATCCACACCCTTCGTCCGATTTTGACCAAAATTGGCAAACAGGTAGGTCGTGATACGGGGAGTGTCACAGGCAAGGTCAAAAACGTCTACCAGCTGTCTGTTTGTTCCTTATACAAATCCACACCGTTTGAACAAACGTGGCACACATGTAGGTATTGATATGATGAGTGTCATAGGCTAAGTCCAAAACGTCTACCAGCTGACTGTCTGTACGATTTTTCCTTATATAAATCCACACCGTTTGACCGATTTTGACCAAACGTGGCACACAGGTAGGTCTTGACACGGGATGAGTCATAGGCTTGGTTAAAATTGTCTATGACTGACAGTTCAGAAATCACGAGTTGGAAACAATGAACCCAAATAGTTACAGATTTGCGTTATTAGATTTTAATATTAATTATTTGGTTTCTAATTTATTTTTGCGTTTATAGATGGAGAAAGTAGGTGTAGCATAGCACGCCGGGTAACAGCTAGTACTAAATAATATTCTTTAAGTCCTTGTTCAGAAGTTACAATAGTGTTGCATATGTATTAAAAATATATGTATAACACTTTATACAGAATTATTTTTATAATTTTCTTAATTAAATGATTGATATGTGTTCGTGTGTGTACATTTCTAGAGGAACAGTGACAAAGTTCTATTCTTATAGAATAGCCGAAACATGTGTGAATAAGGAAAATGTTAGTTGAAGGTTTTGAGATTGGAGCTTAGGCTGTTATAAGAAGAGAAGGTCGTTAGTGACACGTGTCGCAAGAGAATTAGTCGATACGTTTATATAGAGCAGTCAAGATTCAAGGAATTTCCCACATTTAGAAGATATTGTATATATTAGATACCAGCTGAATGCCCGTGCTTCGTCACGGCAGATAAGTAGTTTTTTTATTGCGTTAAATAATCCATCATCAAAATTACGCGACTACATAATTTTGTGCAGTTTATTATAGCATGGTTCCCGTCATACTATATTTTTTTTATCGATTGATAAGTAATCAAAGTATAATGTTTCTTGACTATACTGACCTACCTCAAGAACACAGGACTATACAATCTTATTTGATGCCAATTAGCACTGTTGACTTAATAATAACATTATACTTCCATAGATGCTAGGTACTATTTAACGGAGAACACTAAGTCTTTTACAGTTGAAATTTTATACAATTACATAAGCTATGCTGATTTTCTAGAATGAATGGTTCAGAGGATGCTGTTCTTTGTGTTGATAGCCAATGAGGCGGAACACATCAAATAAATAAAATAATGTTTCTTGACACTGGGGCGCTATGGACCAGTGTCTCATATAAAACTTATAACATAACGAATTGTAAAAAAAAATAATGATTTAGTTGTTATCCATAAATTAATGAAATGTCTTTGATTTTGACCGTACAAAGTATTATTAGACCGTCATGAAATCAGGATTTGTTTTATTTTTTAGATGATAAAGCTTTATTTGATATATTAGATAAAAGTAATAAAAAAGCTCAAATTATGGAAGAACGGTTTATATAGAAAAACATGACTCCCAGGAAAAAGAAAAGTTACAAGACAGGCTAACGAACGCGCAGTTCCACACAACCTACAAAATTTTGAAATTTGAATGTAAGCAGCTGACTTATATCAACGACACTAACAGCCTTCAAATGATAAGGACCATCATGCGAGCCAGAACAGAAACCCTAAATCTGAATAGGAAGCCTTGGAGTTCTGATCATAGTGCCCTCTGCTCTCTTTGCAATATGAAAGAACCCGAAGATATCATCCATTTCCTAGCTGTATGCCCAATCCTCTCCGAGATAAGATTAAACATATTCTTCAAAAATAGATTAACCCACACGCAAGCAATAGACTATTTGAACGGCCAGGACTACTCAAAACTATACCAATACGTTAAAGAGGCAATTAATTTTAAATTTGATTATCAGGAATAAGGAGGATCAATTTTTGTTTTACTTATTTATTTGTTTTTATATTGTTTACAATCACTCATATTGTTTTTATTTAATTTTCATGTGTATAATATTAAGTGGTGTCGCTTAGCTGATGGATTATATCCAAGCTTATGTAAATTTATTGTGAATTTCTCAAGGACTTATTATTTGTACACTTATAAAATAAAATTTACTTTACTACTACTACTACTACTACTACTATATAAAAACATTTAGACCATTATCATTATTTCGTTTCATATATGGACGCCATTAAACGGAAAGAAACCAAGTGCCATCTGTTCATTCTTTAGGGAATTGGGTTTAAAGTTTTTTCTGGGTCTAAAATTCCTTTATTATCTGAAATGTTTCATTCATTTTCTCTCATTAAAATAAACTGTTTGTTGTTATGGTAATGGGGTTTTATTTTTATACTTATTGATAAAATGGTGCTTGATTCCTTTCTGTTTATTACAGCATATTGGATGCACCTTTTCACTTTTTTTGGGGTATTTTTTTCTTGCTTTAATGAAAACATTATATTTTAACCAGTTTTTTATTACGACATAAATTCTCTAATTCTCTACAAGATAGCACCAAAAACTCAATTTCGTTAAAATGGCGCTTGGTTCCTTTCCGTTTAAAGGCGTCCATATATATTTTCTTAATTTTCAAATAATTAGATATTATTTACTATTTTTTAAGCACTATTTTCCTTTTTATATCCATGTGTTAGAGAAGAAAGATAAAAGTGTAGTAATCAGACAGAGATATCATGTCAAGAGGTAATAAATTATATACGTCTCGGAACATGAGAAGCACTTCTCATAAAAGCTTTATATGACCGAAAAAACTTCTCTCCTTAAGACGCTATTGGGAGAGAGATAAAAACTTTCTTTCTTTGCGTGATCTCTCGCAATCTTGCTTATGTTTTCCTGCAACTTTTAAAAGGCGCACTACATTAAAACAAGCGGCACTTCAAGCTTCATTATTATGAATGATTTTATTAAATATAATTATTAAGGAAGCTGCGAAAACTAAACACATTCCTCAACAAGACAAACCAATAAATTAAACATTTTGCATTGGTTGCCTTGCTTTGTATATTTATTATAAAAATGTCCTACTTACAGAAATTGCGCAATCTTAGCGCGTTTCTTTACTTTTTCCTAGGGGCATTTGAAAAGCTCAGAAAAGAAACATTTTGATATTTTGTGAAAAATGGAAAAACCTGCTCTAGTAAAATCCCATCGAAAAACGAGATTATAGGCGCCACAATGTACAGGAAACGGACCATAGTCTACTCACACATAAGCAGAAATTACTCACTTCGACTTCTCCCTCATTCTTGAGGAAACCAGAATTTGTCTCATGTACTTAACTTTTTTTAATTAAATAAAATTTTGTTGATAAATAAAATTTAAACAAAAAAATCCTTTAGAGCCTTCTGCTCAAATTCAGGAACATAAATATACTTTAGCTCCACTGGATAAACTATGTAATGTACCTACTGTATAACATAGAGCCTTCTTATTCGTACATGGCCACCCCGCCAGCGCGAACATCAGCGGACACTTTTTTGTAGTTTAGTCATCACTAAAGCATACTTATGCTAAAGTAAAATAAACCATTAAAAACTGAGGGAACCATAGTCATAAAACCGTTCAAAGTTGCGTAGCCAATACTTTTGTCTCTCAAGCACCGATTTCTTTTAATAAAATTAATGTATGAAAAATTGCATAGCAATTGTCTTCGTAGGAAATTTAGTGCCCTTTTCGCTCTCTACTTATCAGAATTTACTAACCATTTTCGAATTATTTTAAAAAATTTACAAAAATCTCACGCATGTTTATAAACGATTTTTCTTAACACCGCCTCGACACCAAATATTTTTTTCTTGGTTCGGATGAATGTCAAACATCTTGAAAAATGTTTAACACCGTTATTTTGTGATAAGGTAAGGTTTCCCATTTTTCTCAAAAACGTTTATAGATATTGCTTTGAAAACGTTCACGGTTGATTTGCCAGGTCAAATTACCTATACATAAACGCAAAGCCGAAATCGCAAGGATTGTTTTTATTTATTTATTTTTTATTTATTTTTTTTTTTTTTATTTTTTTTTTTTAGGCGTGCCAACCTTATGGTCATTAACGCCAGTGGGGAATATTAGGTCTATGTTGAGAAGGAAGATGGCGATCTAGATGCTCCCGTTTATGACTTTATTCTACTTCCTTATGGGGTACAGATGCGAAGGAAGATCCTATTTGCCTTGGGCGTTGAAGAAAAATAACGCCTTATGTGCAATAGCTGCCCCCCACCCCTCTGCAATAAAAATACCCAAGATTCCATTGCATGCAGCCCAATGATGCTCAACCTGATTCCTAACATCCGTGTTTCCCCGCCGCAAAGTTCAGGGCTGCTCCACATTCAGCAAGTTCTGAGTTTTATGTCTTAGGAATTTCAAGGATTGTCGAAAATTGGTATTGATATATATTTGTTTAAATAACATCTAACTTGGAAACCACGCATTACTCAAGAAGAGACAAGAACTCAACCGGCGCACAGTGTAACGAAGTAGTGAGGATTATGGAAAAAAATCATTAACCACTAGTTATTTTCAAATAAACATTTTTATTAATTGAAATCAACTCAAAACAAGGTAAAAACAGTATAATAATGCATACTATACGGCTATAATAATATTAATTGCAATATTTGTAATATTAATAGAAATAATATAGCAGTTAATAATATTATTAAAAACAATATTACAAAATATAATATAACTGTGACATATAATGTAGTAATAAATTATTGTTTATGCCTCTAAGGAAGCCACAAGGGCCATCAGGGCGTGATTATCTTTTTTCTTAATAAAAATTAATAACAATTTCTTCTAAGTTGATATATTGTTTCAACCAGTATTTATATAAGAGTTTTTTCTCTGGGGTGAACATGTTCCCACATTTTTTACATTTAATATAAGAATAAACTGGTAGTCATTCTAATATTGCTTAATATTTCTTTAGGAGCATCCTGCAGATCAAATTAAATAATTTGCACGAGGATTGATACCGTTTTCTTGGATTTATCCACATTTTTTCAAATTTGGAAAAAAAAAATTATGTGATAGATCTAAAAATAAAAATCGTTGGGATCGGCAAATTTCGGCAAACTAAATTGCCCTCAGTACATTATACTTGAGGTAAACTTTAAGCTCTAAAAAACTTGGGATGTTTTCAGATGACGTTTTTTTGCTATGGTCTATCAAACTTTTGTACATAAGAAAAATGTCAAAGATTAATGAAGAATAATTCAGGATAAATAATAAGGGAGTAATTACCCGTAATCAATTGTATCAGTTAAAAAAGGAATAGTTTTGACGTAATTTCCTTCGGATGACTTAATAAAAACACTGTCCTATCTTCAACGAAAAAAGGTTCAAACTGATTGTTGGTATAAAGCAGGTTTTGAAGACTTTGCCTTGTTTATAATACTGCTAATGTTTTTGTTGATCAAAATAAAACTAATATTTATTATTTTTATACGATTTTAATTCCTTGAATAGTTTCTAAACTTAGAGTATTAAAAATTAAATACAAGAAAACGGAAATTCAGTTTTTTGTCCATTGGACGTTACACTGTGCGACGGTACAGATTTTTACTACACTTATTCGACCTTACACTTAATAATAAAAGACTCATTTACATGACAATATGGACTTATGACATAGAACTCTGGGGATCCACAAAGCCTTCCAACTCCTACAAAATTCAATCATTGCAATCTAAAATCCTCCGTAAAATAGCCGACGCACCATTCTTTGTATCCAATTTGACTCTCCACAATGACCTCCACATTCCATTTATCCAAACCTTATCAAAAAAAATATATCAAAAATTTCATTCAAAATTATACGGAAGTTTTAATAAACTCCCTATCATAACATCAAATCCCAAATAACCCCATTCGCCGACTGAAGCGTAACTGGCCTAGAGACCAGCTGCAGGAGTAGTTCATCCTGATCTTAATCACTCTGCCTTGTGGGTACTGCAACTGTGCGGCTTCCCTCCTCACGAGCTTCAAGATATGTTCACATGTATCATTTTACTACAAATGTATTTTTACATTGTTGTAAATTCTGAGTAAATAAATTAAAAATGAAAAAAAATAATAAGATCCTCGATTCAAATGGAACGTATCGAATGTGAAAATCACCGCTTTCCAGAGTGAAAAAACTTTTATTCTTTACTTTGCTTTTGGACAGTCAAATAGTCGGCAGATTCGACCTTTTGACAGTGTTTAATGTCTTAATTGGTTGCTTTTTTTACGAGATTCCCCATTCTTTACTCTTATTTTTGTTTGTTCTGATAGACTGAGTCAAATATTCATTTTCATAATTATGAATTTGAAGAGTTGTAACTTTTTCTCAAAAAGTTTATAATAAATCATTTTCAGTCTAAGATATTTCCTAAATCAAAACCAAAATATTAAGGAATCAAGTTGTAAATGACAGCTGAGGTAAAGGTTCCCTTGAATACGGTCTGTACTTCATAAAGTCCCCTTTGAAGGATCAGACAGCCTTGCTTCTGAAGGATTCCAGACACTTTTCCAGATTTATCCTTATAAAAAATTAAATCAAGGACCTTTTGATGCCAGAACCAATTTCCTTCCTATTCTTCCGTTTTCAATCATTTTCTCTTCAATTTCTTCAAAGCTAAATCCCCCCAAGTTCAAAGGAAGTTTATGATAGTGTACGAAAAAGCCGATTATTTTTCATGAAAAGGTATAAGAGTTTCCTGAAGATTGTTACATCAGTTGGCGCTGGTTTGTTTGAGTTTCTCTGAACCTATAAATTGGGTTTTAATCCATGCTCGGCACACAAACTAAATTTAATACTAGATAGGGAACTAAATAAATAAATAACGCAGAGAGAGATAATAGCTATATTGTATGATAAATTTACCTACATGGCTCTCATGGAACCCTTTCATCTTTAATGAAAATTTTGAGTGGAGTCGACTACTGATCATATATTCACTTTTAGGCTGATGTTGGAAAGGACTTAAGAATATAATTTAATGCTGCATCGTCCGCATAGACTTTAAGAAGGCATATGACAACGTAGATCGTGAAAAAATGCTCAAGGTTTAGACTTCAAATTTGAATGGTGGCCATAGTTTAAAAAGAAAAAGAGAATCAAGTGGTGGATCGGAGGAAATAACTAATTACATAAAAAGAACTAAAATAAAGCAAGCAAAAATTGATGATTTTTTCAGCAAGGGAATTCGAACGGAGAAGGACAAAGATATATTGAGAGAAAGCACAACGCCATATAATAATCATATTTATGAACAATTAGGCAGAAA
Source organism: Gonocerus acuteangulatus (assembly GCA_946811695.1). Taxonomy (NCBI): domain Eukaryota; kingdom Metazoa; phylum Arthropoda; class Insecta; order Hemiptera; family Coreidae; genus Gonocerus; species Gonocerus acuteangulatus. Next base: position 56,038,148 of record OX328129.1, on the reverse strand, counting down.
AAGATGTAAGGTTTTAAAAGATCAGGATACAGAACCATGCCGTTATTTGGGCTTCAATTATAACCCAATAATTTCCAACAAAATAAGACATATATGTAAAGATATAGGCAAGATATCTTGGAAATTTGACAACAGAATAAAAAATAGCTTTAGTCATATTAAAGATAAATTAAAATTAAAAGAAACTAAATACAATATCTACAAAATTAACTGCAATAGTTGCAATAAATCATATATAGGGGAATCGGAACAGTTACTTAGAAAACGAATTAAGCAACATGCGCAAAGTATTGATAAAGGAGAGAATAAAACAGCGTTGGCTTATCATGCTATAAAATATAAACATAGTTTTGATTTTGAAAATATTAGCACATTAGGTAAAGAAAGAAATAGATTGAAAAGAAGAATAAAGGAAAATATCCATATCATAAAAAATAGGAAAAAAGTGGTAAATAAAAAAACGGAAATACTACATTTAAATACTATCTTTATTAACTTATTTGACAAAAAGTAAAAGTATGTTTTTATGTTGAAGGTGGGAAGATGGTTTTAATTGTTAGGACTATATTTCTTCTGGAAATTCATTTTTAAACATTTTTAAAGGTATGACATATCGATTATCGATCAGCTGTTTATTTTTCGCCATATTGAATTCTTTCAGACCATGATCATTCTAGACGTGGCCGTACTGGTGGAAGGTTATCCTCCTCAGGTGTAGGCTGTAAGTTTTATTTTTGTATTTTTTTCCCCTGAAGAGGCACCAATAAAGGTGTGAAACATGTAGGGATGAAATAAAGTTGGTGATACTGAGTGTTGAAGATTTTATTTGTTGACCTTCCGCCGTCCACGAAGATAAGAATCTTATATGTTATATTATATATTTTACATTGACTAGTATACGATAACAGTATGTGACTAAAAACAAATTGTTCCTTCAATATGGTCTTAAGCGCAATGAAAAAGTCCAACTCGCGGAACTGCGTCATTTTAGCGGGGCTCCGTAGTTTCATTCGGTAAGATTGAAATAGAAACAGTTATTACTTTATTTCGACCTTTCCTGAAACGTTTTATGGCCTTGACAAAGGGCCAGCGTACCCTATTACCTGGAAATACACTGTACAGCTGGGTCGGCCAGCCCCCACCGCTACAAACTAAAAATTCTTATTTCACAGGTCAATGCATTGAAAAATGAAAACAAAAAACAACCAATTAAAAAGTGAGCTGAACAACTACGAAAACCCGCTCAAAAGAACCAAACAAACAAATTTGAAGGTTTAAGCACTTATTTCTCCGATTGAAAATTGCTTCAGAACCCTCCTCTTTCAAATTTCCCGACCGTTTTCGAGATATTAAGGAAAATATACGAAGTTCCCAAAACTTCTTCCGTTTATAAATAACAAAGTTTTTTTTTTTTAGGTCGAGTTATTTAAAGGTTTCTACCCTCCTCTCCAATAATGTTGCATTATCACCTGACAATTACAAACCAATAGCTCTGACAAGATTTAAGATTTTTTAGAGAATATTGAATGGTTCCTCGAACAGAATCAACTCCTCTCAGAGTATCAATGTGGCTTCACATCGGATTACTCGACTATAAACCACATAGTTACTTTAGAAAGTGAAATATTAGACTCTTTCATTAATAAGTAATCTATTGTAGCCGTATTTTTTATCTATTATCATTAAATTGTAAAAGTCAAACGAATATTCCTTTAGAGCTGTAACTCGCCAAAATCCCTTACATGTTGTTTAATTATATGTTTTGATAAGAAATTGTTAAGACAGCAAACAAATAATACCAAATCGCTGTGAAAAATGTAATAAAAAATTAGCCCATTAAAATAGAATATTTCTGATTATTTTCATGAAATTCTGTAAACACATAAGTGTATTTGCAGATGACGTTAGCGGCCAGAATTGTGGCCAGCATCTAATCCGATAGTTGCTGATGATGAGAAAGTTAGCCAAGAACAAACACAGAGACCGCACGGATGTCTCTACAAACACACGAGGAAGCAGTAAATGTAAAGGCAAACAAACTGATATAACGGGATTATTTTGGCTTTGTTTGTTCTTATCTATTTGTTTGAAGAAATATTGTTCGACATGGTCGATACATCGAAATTATTGTTGAAATCGTATTTATGCCCTTCAACAAGAATGTCCAAAACACAGGCGATCACGGCAATACAAAAAAAAAATCTGTCACTTCTCAACATGTTCCCACATAATCTTAAAAGAGCGTGGAATAGGAACACTTTGCCCTAACCGCCTTGCTATTTTTTTTCTGGAAACTTCTTATAATAATTACGAATTCATTTTAAGGTTAAACAAATGTAAAAACCAGATGGAACGAAAAAACAAAGATAACTCTCTTACTTCATATGCTTGCAAGTACTCGTTCTATAGGCTTCTGGGCCTAGGGAAACGAATGAAACCATTTTTAAGGCGATAGCTTTAACCGTTTTCGAGAAAATTGGAAAAATAGTTGTTGAATAACGTTTTTAGTTTGGGTACTTAGAATCATTGGATTCAGTTGAAACATTTTCTGCAAGTTCAAATATCATTAAAACTAATATGTTAAAATTTTGGTTACGTTTGGAGTTAAGGAAGGGTTCGAATAAAATATTTTATTAACAGACACTAAAAGTTTTGGTAACTTTGTATACTTTCCTTAATATCTCGAAAACCGTTGAAAATTTTGTAAGCGGAAGGTTACCATTCGAAAGCTTACTAAATGCTCTACAAAAAAGATTCTAAAGAAACTTTTGATTAGGCGATGTCAATCGGAGAAATAAGTGCTTAAAACTTTAAAGTAATTGATTTAGTTATTTTTCTTAAAGCTAAGCTACGACCACTTTTCGGAATGGAGTGTTCCGACCTTAACACATACGGCCATCGGGCCTCCTAAATGTGCATACGATCAGTAGACTCTCCCTAATCCGGCTTCGTCGGGACCGGGCTACAGTCTGATCAGAGAAAACGCCGGATTAGAGAATTCAGTTAGAAGCTGTCACTTATGTATTTGAAAAACCTTATTATTTGAGGATATGAACATTTTTAATATTGCATATTTAAGTAAACTTTAGGTACCGAATTATAAACTAAATTTGAAATATGCAAATCCTCCTTGCTGGCGTATTATTTAAAAGTGCATATGCATGCCAAAATTTCAAGGAATAAAAATTTGTAGACAGGCGTTCCAGCAGCAGGTGCCTTAGTGAAAACAGTTATTTTATTAGTAGAAACACAAGTTCCTGCCTCTGAAAAAAAAACATATATGCCTTTTTTGACTTACATTCAATGAAATACCACGAAAAAAATATTTGGTTAGCTAAGAAGGGAAGGTTTTCTAGGAACACTCGAGCAGGTCTAGCTCCGGCGAGTTCCTAGAGACGTCACTCATTCCTTTCGGAGACCACCGGATTAGAGAGAGAGACGGATAAGAGGACGCCGGATAAAATGTCCGTTATTGGGAGGTGTCTTTTATTGGGAGGTTAATGAAATCCACCTTTTAAAAAGCAGTGCACAACAGCTTCCTTTTCTTTTACAGCTGTCATTATCCACAATACCGCGTCCGGTGCATTAGTTACATAATCGCTTGAGTCCATTTTCGTAATGGCTTCCCGAAAAAATCGTTTTCTGAAATGTATTTTGAAATTTTTAATAATGCCGAGATCGAGGGGCTGGCAGCAAAATGTCATATTCAGTTAAAAAACTGAATTTTAACATTTATTAGTTGCATCTGCGGGTGGCATGTCGCGTTGTCCATAAACAAAATTATACGCTGTTTTCGATGTCGCAATCTCTGATCGAAAGATTTTAGCCATTAATCATTATAGGCGTTGTCATCCATGCTTTTTTGTTAGCTTGCCAAGATATTCTTGACGTTAATGTTCTTAAAACAACGTGCTTTTAATGATTATTAACGGCTGTTCAAAATCGCCTTCGATATTTACGCACAACATAACAGTTAAACGATCTTTGCTTTGTTTGTCTTCTGTGCACGTTTCCCCTTTTAGAATCATTGTCTTGTTTGGCAGGGCCCGAAAAAATAAAGCCGTTTCATCAAAATTAAATATATTTTTAGCCTCATAGTCATGGCAAATGTAATCCTATTTGTTTTTCCAATCTTGAACTAAATCAACATTAACCGATGCCCTTTCACCACATATCGTTCTAAAAACTACGCGAAGTTTGACGTCTGCGTTTTCGCGCCCAGGTACCCAACACAAAGCTTTAAACTTTCATATACTTTTAAAAGTTCCACTTTATTTTTTACAGTTACACGTTTTCTTTTCGGAGTTCATGACTAGATACAAACTGAATAAAACCTGCTGAAAAATGGTGTAACAAAACAAGATGTGGTTCCTGGAACAGTAGGGTAAGGTTTGCTCTTGACATTTCGTATGAATTTTACTAGCAATGCCCGCCAGGGTGTGCTTTTTCTTGAGATTCTGAGAATCCAATTAAATATATTACCCTGCTGTCCGCTATTGTGAGGTGAAATCAGCTATATGGTTCCGATTTTAGGTGTCCGTTGTCCGTAAGTAGACGGTCCGCTATTGAGAGGTGCTAATGCATTGATTTAAAGAGGTTTTCGCCGGGACCATGGATATTCTGTCCGTTCATAGAGGTGTCCGCTAGTTGGAGTTGTCCGTTACAGGAGGTTTCACTCTATATATATACATATTCCCCCGATTGTAAATACATCCCCCTTCTAGTACGTAAGCGTAGAATAAGGTGTAATTTTAAGTCCAGCTCCAGGTTCCAATCCGTTCTGCCTGATTACACAATCAATTTTTGGGAGAGTGGATATATATATATATATATATATATATATATATATATATATATATACATCAGGGCCGCCACATGGGGGGGACAACCGGGTACAGTTGTCCCGGGCCCGGGCACCGTGGGGGCCCAGCCCGATCCTCGCTAATTGGAAAAAAAGTACCGAAAGTGACCTTTGCAGCACCGATTGTCGGCTTTTATTCTCATTTTGCTCAAAACTGAAGGTGAAAATAATTTTAAAATGCCCAAAGTCCTATTGCAAAGTACTAAAATTTTCATTCTGGCTCTGAGAAGTGGTGGCCCGGCTGTGAGAAGTGGGGGCCCTTGATCTGGTCCCGGGCCCGGCTCAGAGATGTGGCGGCCCTGATATATATATATATATATATATATATATATATATATATATATATATATATATATATATATATATATATATACATCAAATATTTGAACATCATATTTTTTGCGAGACCTATGGACTATGAAACGTCGAAACTTCTCGTCAGGACCTCCACATTACGTCGTCAGGTTGACGTCATTAATATGTTTTTCCTCCCTGCAGATATGGAGAAAACGCGCTAAAAATAAGTGAACACATAAAATGTGTTACGCTAGGTTGCGTTCCAATATACAGCAGGTAAATAATGTGGGAAGGTCGTTAGCTCCCTGAATAAATACAAGTGGACGAATGTTTCCAAAACGGAAATTTAAACGGAAATGAAAAAGCCAGAAAAGGAAACAATTTTCAATTTAAACCCTCTGAATGAAATTTTGTTAGTTAATTGACTTTTTTGCTCCTAACCCCCCCCCCCCCCTCCCACCGAATTGAAATTAGTCTTCATGTTTTTGCTTGAAACATTTGAACTTACAATTGTCAAAATATTTTCTATATTTGTTATTTAGACTTTTTAAATAAGATTACTATTATTATTTCAGTTCAATAAATTATATCCCTCTTTATACAAATACAATATATAATATAATTTTGTCTTAAAAGTCAAGGAATGATTGGGATTCAGCCGAGAGAAATGTCAAATTTTAAGAAAAATCTATATTTCGAACGCCTTTGGCAGCAACAGTAGGCAAAATTTTACATCATGACCATAGCAAAGATTATTATCAATTATTTATTCATTAATTAATGTTTCGCAACTTAAGCGAAAAAACATTTCGAAGTCAATGAGAAATAATTAGGATTTTTTTTTTTTTTTTTTTTTTTTTTTTTCTTTTTTTTTTTAACAATTGCGCATTAAACTGGTTCATCTCTCCTCATATCTTGGGCGCTAGATGACAAGGACGCATATAAGGGGGGCCGAGGGGGCTGCAGTGCCCCCCCCCCCCAACATTTTTATTTCATCAGTACAAATGTGTCTTAAAAACCTTAAAAATTAATTAAATAAGGTCAACTTAAATAATTTCAGAAAAAAAAATATTTTTTTCTGTGTAATAGCGTTTTAGTTGGCTAGCCCCCCCCCCCCCCCGAAATTATTTTCTATATACGCCCATGCTAGATGACCATACTTGAAATGTACGTTTGATTTCTTTTAGTTATCTTGCGTAAGTAGCCAATAATGCAGGCATTTTTTTTTTTAATTTACTAGTTTGATAATCTGTGAAACATCTATATCACCTATAACTTTTAGTTTTGCCAATTTTTCTAGTTTGTCAAAGTTAGTGCTTTCAGAAATGTTGTCATTTGCCGGAAACCATATCATTATAATATGTATTTTTTATTCTTTGGTTTTATTATTTATTTTTTACTTTATCTTCTATTTTATGTTTTTGTTTATCTTTAAGTTGTTAATTTATTTATTGACTATGAGTTTGTCACCAGTGCTGTGTAAATAAATAAATGAATAAATATTCTTGTAAGCAGTTTATACGATGTAAATCTATTGTTAAAAATTAATTAAGGAAGCTCTTAGACCTGTGGAATTAGTAATTACCTCCTTGCCACTTCCTCACTCGGAAAACCTCACCAGCCTGACAGGATCAATCTTCTTAATTATTCAGAAAACTAGTGTATACACTATTCATACATTTGATGGTCTTTATATGGAAAACAATATTTCGACAAAGATAATTCGAGGCAATAATGGTGCAAAAATACTATGGAAGATGATATATTTGTTAATTTAATTTTGAGCACTGCAAGGGGCGTTTGCCCAATGATGAATTAAAAACATAATCATGAATTCAATACTCATCCTTCATATAAATAGAAATAAAATAAATGGAAACAATTTATTTATTAGCAACAAAGTCCTGATTTTTTTTTTTTTTACCAGAGGTAATGGCTTGAGCCATCACCAAAATATAATGTGAAAATTGAGAAAATAAAATGTGTTGAGGTAACTGATATCAGTTTTTTGTTTTAAATAAAATTTATTTTGATTTAGACCAAGAAGAAAGAAAAATAAACAAATAATAGTTATTTTTTTTTTTTTTTTTTTTATTTATGTCATGCATTTCTTATTTTATTTTTATTCAAATAAGCATTTTTCTTTGGTCAAAATTTAAAAAATAATTATTAATAACAAGTTAATCAGAGCGATATACATATTAATAATAATCACAGAATAATAACCAATAATATTAATAAAAATTACCACAGTTAAAATGCTTTAAAAAAAAAGACAGGAAGAAAGAGTCTTGTTGGAAAAAAAATTATACTCGGGGTCTCAGATCGCCCACTTATTTAATTAATTTTTAAGGTTTTTATGACACATTTTTACCGATTAAATCACAATTTCGGCACACTACTTCTTCACAAGGGGGGGACCGCAGCACCCCCCTTATATACGCCCATGTGAACGTATGACTTGATATTAATATTGTGTAATGATCTTTTACAAGAATTTGGGATTAACAACTAATATTACTTAATATTGTAAAATCACGGCATTATGCCTGAAGACAGCATTATGTCCGAAACGTTTCATCTACTGGCTAGCACCATTTTCCCTCCAGGATGTGTCTCTTATTTTTCCCAAAGTCATGTTAGTTTTATTTAAATAATGTAAAACTGTGTGCATGTGAGAACTATCCCCAGTGAGTAATGTGTTTCTTTTGATATGAGTAAATTTACTTGTATTTTGCTGTCCGTCAGTATGTCTTTTATCGTTGGAGCAGCTTTAAAGTGTAAGGAGATGTATCTGTCCTACTTTTATATTAAATTACTGGATTGTCCAATTCAAAGCCTGGTTATGACTACTTGGCCTTTCAAAAATATCGCCTTCCCAAGTACATTCTGTCGACAAAATGATCGATGCTGCCACATACCTAAATTTAATTTATTTTATATATTTTTAAAAATAATTCATACAATTTATGAATATTGATTCCAGTAGTGTTTTATTTTAATATTTCTAGTTATACAATAATATATATATATATATATATATATATATATATATATATATATATATATGTTGTAGATCCTAAGTTGAAAACTAAGATGTTCTAGGTAGTTGGTAACAGCTTATTAAGTCTTCAATAGTTTTTTATTTTAATTACATTTTTGTCGTGGAAACGTTTCGGCTATAAGCCATTTTCAATCCAATTGTCTGTATGATTTTTCATTATTTTTATATACATTATATCTTCAGGTTATGTGCTTGTAAATTTGATATTATTTAATTTGAGGAGGAAATTAAAAGTCTGCTTCTGTAATGGAGGGCTAGATGTGCAAGACTAGTCCTCCATTACAGAAGCAGACTCAAATATAAAAAAATAATATGTAATAATTGAGACATGAACCATACAATTTTATATAAAAAATGAAATTTCCTCCTCAAATTAAATAATATCAAATTTACAAGCACATAAACTGAAGATATAATGTAAATAAAAAAAAATAATGCAAAATCATACAGACAATTGGATTGAAAATGGCTTACAGCCGAATCGTTTCCACGACAAAAGTGTAATTAAAATACAAAACTATTGAAGACTTAATAAGCTGTTACCAACTACCTATATATATATATATATATATATATATATATATATATATATATATATATATATATATAGTCACACAAAAATATACACACATACACTTAATAACCTTTGGTATTGTACATGTGCATTTGTTTGTGTATAAGTGTACGTGTGTATATTTTTTGTATATTTCATATTTTGACGCATATGTATGTATACACATATACACTATTGTATACATACATATACTCATATATTCATTAATTATGTATTATATTTTATGAAAGAGATCTGTGGCTCTTAGGAATCTCAACACTCCCTGACTCGATTTATGGTTATCTCCAAGTATATTACAGAGAGGACTATGAATGTCTGTTTGGTTTCGAATGGCTTTGTAGGCTATATGTTCTGTGAAAATAGGTTTTAATGGAAAGATTTCCGTCACAAACTATGCATTCAGGCCTAGACTCTCTTTTAAAGAAGTAAGTATGGTTGAGATTAGTGTGTCCAATTCTTATTCTCGACACAGGAACATGAGTTGAGGTTTTGGATTTAATCTCCCTTAGCTACTTTTTGATCCCATGTGTATTTCTATTTTGAGGGGCTAAAATACTTTAAATGTGCTAAAATACTTTAAAATTGTTGTTCAATCATTGCACCTTCGAACTGGAAAAGATAAAGGAACATTATGACACTTCTTCGCCAACATGACAATTAATGAAAGCAGCAGCCTATTCAACGTCATCAGTCAATGTGATTAGTGCTGTGCAAAGTGAAGTTTTTATATTTATGATTATTCGAAGCAGAACATTTATATATTATTTTCAATATCCATTTGTGCCAGAGAAAGTTTTCTCTTATTATTACTATTATTTTATATAGTTGTTTTCTGTTGAATAGGTATTTACTGATTTTCTCTTATTATTATTTTTTTTTAAATTATTGTTTATACGCCACTACTGTTTATGTATAATATAACCAGACTCCCTGTAAATTGTAATTGTAATTTACAAAATACAGTAAATATTGATTGATTGATGTGCTATAGCATCTGATAGTAGGATGTACGCGTAAGGGATGCCCTCTTTAATAGCTTGTTTTGCTGATAAATCCGCATTATTGCTGCCTCCTATATCCTTGTGTCCAGGAATCCAGAAAATAGGAACATGTTGGTTTCTTTTGTAATGCCATATTTATTTGATAATCCTGGACCAAGCACTGTCTGTGGAAGGTCGTCCTAGGTTAAGCCTCAAACGCTCTAAATATATAAACAATGCTCCCATAGACGTGTCGTAATACATGGCCCATGCAGAATATCAAATAATGGAGATTATTGAGTAGTTATAGTTTTTTTTCTATATTTTGATTTATTTTATGTACCATAATATTAGCTATTTGCACAATCTCCTGCGTTATCAACAACATAATAACAAATAATATTACAAAATTACAAATCAAATAATAAAAAAAATCGAAAAGAAGTTTTTAGCTGGCAAAAGAACAATTTTAGTACAATAACTATTAAGTAAAAAGTTGAAAACAAAAATAAATAAATAAAGTAAAAAATAAGTAAATTAAATAAATTGTTGTGTTTTTGCAAATTGAGTACTTAGAATGCTTAAAAAAAAAAAATTATATTTCACCCTTAGGTAGGTCTGTCCTGTTTTCGCTTAATGTACAAGGTAGCCAATTGCTTGTGGCCAATCCTAAGACAGCATAAAATTGCTCCTTCATGTCCATTCAGTCGAAATAATTTACATCATTTATTTTTGAATGAAAAACAGTATTGTATTTAAATAATGAACACTGGGTCCAAACAGTCACTAAGCGCCATTTCTTCTAAGCTCATTCACAACCGGTCCATATCCTTTCCTCTGAGCTGCTTGGATTGGAGTTACCCCTTGTCTGTTAGCGGAGTTGACGTTGGCTCCCTTTGCAATAAGTAAGCGAACAATTTTATGATTCCCATAAAGAGCAGCTTGAAACAGTGGAGTTTCTCTTCTATCAGTCACCGCCTCTACATTGGCTCCAAAGTCGAGCAGAAGCTGAACTATATCCACGTATCCACTTTCAGATGCCAAGTGGAGCGGAGAAAATCCTATCTCATCGCTCATATTAACATCTGCACCTCTTTCAACTAACACTTTTACAACATCTGTAATACCACCTTGAGAAGCTTTGTACAAGGCAGTTTTATTCTCCTCGTCTCTCGCATTGATAAAAGCTCCTCTATTGAGGAGGAGTATGACAATATCTATTCCTCCCCAGATCGCTCGATGGAGAGCAGTTCCTCCGCCTTCTTCTCGAGAATTTACATTCGCTCCATTGTCGAGAAGAATTCTGACTATATTTAGAAAGCCGCGAGGAGAAGCATGGGCTAATGGGGTTTTGCTACGGTGATCTTTGGCGTTCGGGTTCGCTCCCTTTTCCAGAAGAATTTTGATAATATGTTCAAGTCCTTTTATTGCTGCAAAATGTATGGGCTGCATGCCTTCAGCATCTTGCGCCCTAATATTCGCCCCTTTTTCAAGAAGAAAATTGACAATTTCACTTTGATCCGAAGCGATTGCAATGTGTAATACTGTTGTCCCTTTATGGGCTCTAGAGTTGACATCATCCCCTTTTTCGAGTAGAAATTTCACGGCGTTGATTTTTCCTTTTGACACCGCGGTATGTATGGGTTTCCACTCTTCAGAATTTGGCAGCCTCATATCGGCACCAGCGTCCAATAAATGCTTCATAATCAAAACGTCCTCCGTGATAACTGCTTTTTGCAAACCTTGAGAAATATTCAGAGCAGGTATCCCTGTTGCAAGAAGAAAATACAACCCTTCATGTAGTTTATTATCAATAGCCATGAACAAAAGTGTAACCTTATCTTCATCATTTAAATCAGATTGCGCACCTTTCTTTAACAAAAGTTTAGCAATGGTTGTTAAATTTCTTAAAAATGTTTTGTCCTCTCCTGTGCGATAAATGCAAGTGTTCCCATAGTTTAATGAAAAACGCATTTCAAGTTTTTTTATTCCTTCTTTACCTTCACTAATGCTACATCTTGCTAGAAGGCTGTTGAAAATTATTTTAATACCAATTCTTTCTAAAATATTAAAAGCAGTAAATCCGTCTCCATTTTTCCTTCTAATTTCAAATCCTTCTTTCATTAATAAATTTGCAGCTTCAAAGTTTCCTATCCTAGCTGTTACATGAAGCAAACTATCACCTGATTCGGTTTCATGATTAAAATTAGCTCCATTTGATAACAATTTGTATACTGTAGCTGTCCTAAAAGTCTCAATCCCTCTTTGTAATGGAGACTTACCGAAAATATCTACTGCATTTATATCTGCTCCAGCGTTTAAAAGAGATAGTATGTACTCATGGTGATCAGTTTCTGCACCGAAATGCAGAAGTGTTTCATTATTTTCATTGGTTAAGTTTGAAAAATCAGTGATATTCTTAATTGGAAAATCTTCGTTTCCTATTAAAAATTTCACAATATCCCAGTGTTTTCCCACCCAAGCTGATTTAAGTCCTTCGGAACCGAATTGCTCCAAGGGTAGACCAGACCGTATTGCCCACTGAATTATAGAGGAATCCCCTTTGCTGCAAGCGCTCCAAAAATATTTGTATTTTGTGTTCATAAAAATAATTTCATTCATTAAAATATTTGGTAAAGGAGACAGCCCAATGTCATTTCCTTCGGATATAATTTTCACCACTTTATAGACATGTTCTTCAGGTAAATTTATATTTGTCGCCAGCCAGTTGGAAAAGGTTCCATTTTCTATAGAAAATAGCTTAGAAAAAATATTAGCAAAAGTTATATCATTCGAGAAGACTGAGTGAAAAAATTGTAAAAAAGAATAGCTAAGAGAATCGACATTGATTAGGAAAAAATCGAGTTCGAATTTTGTATATTTAAGGGAATAACTCAAAGTTTTTTTCAGTTTTTCTCCAACAGATGTTTCTATTGATGACGCGAAATGGCTGTGTGCATCATATCCATCCAGATAATGAGTATTGCCGTCTGAATCGACAAAGTTTTGCTCAGCTCCAACCTGAAACACATTACATAGTTGGTTAGTGTCATAATGAGAGAGATCTAGGCGCACGGTAGTGCGCCAGGCCAAGTTCCGGCCTCAGCATACTGTGTGTATATTACAGGCGGTCTTAGAGCCGATTTTTACCCTCTCATAACTTTCAACCAGGTAAAGATAAAGTTATGAAATTTTACACAGGTATTATACTACTAGATGTGAGTAAAACTGGAAATGTTCATAATTCTACATCGAATAGTTTCTGAGATATAAGCGATCGAAAATCGGGATTTATAGGACTCACTCACTCACTGACTCATCAAAATTATTGGGTACTTCCCATGATGCTATAGACTTGAAATTTCGCATGAAGATAGATATGAAGACGTTATTAAAGGAAAAAATCGAAAAATCGCGAAAAGTTGTGTTTGACTCCGCTTCCGGGGCGGGGGCGTGCCAGTTTTGTACTTCCTTCGGAAACCCATCATTCCGTCCGAAACCCATGATGTGGGGTATCAAATGAATTGTCTCGGTATGAAGAATCTATATTTGATGTTTTAAGAAACAATTAGACGCATATAGGCTCGGTAAAAAGTCGAGCCATCTAAATTACAAAGTTTAGGATTACAAACCCAAAATGTATCGTCATTGTTTCTTATATTTTTCTTGAAGGCCTTCTGCACTTTCCCTATTGTGATCTTTATCCTCGGGATAAGGTTCCTGTGTTTTACAGTGTAATAGTTTAGTTAAGAGAGCAATCAATTTGTCCTCTAGAGTAATGTCATCTGGAAGAGCTTCTAACTTTTCTAGTCTAGTGATTAGATGTATGTAGGTTGATTATTGGTATCAAATATCAAGCAGTAAGGAGAACCTTATGCAGAATCCAAAGACCCTGGTTTTATATGAAGTACAAAAGCCAGTAGTTATGCGGCAACTAAATTCTATTTAATACTTAGAAAAAAGTAATGAGATCCCCAAAAAAACATAAATGTGAAATAGAGGCCAAGTTCCTGCCCCCACAAAGAAACACTCCCTTCCTCAAAAATATCCCATCCTAAAACCCCCCAAAAACGCCTTACCATTCTACACTCCAAAAAAGTAGTATGAGTATGAGGTGTATTAATTCAACCAAAAATATTTGCCAATACAAGAGATGATGCAAGAAAGAAATGTCCAAGTTCATTACTTGGAAGACCTCATAGTTACTTACTAAGAACAGTAAAGACACTTCAACTGACCTTTAAAAACAACAATAAAAATACTTATATCCAGTTACTAAAATATCACTTTCCTCAACCAGGTATATTCTTAAACTTGGCAATGTTTTTTTTGTGCCGTAATTATCTTTAGAGAAAAACTAAACATTGCCAAGTTTAAGAATATACCTGGTTGAGGAAAGTGATATTTAACTAACTGGATATAAGTATTTTTATTGTTGTTTTTAAAGGTCAGTTGAAGTGTCTTTACTGTTCTTAGTAAGTAACTATGAGGTCTTCCAAGTAATGAACTTGGACATTTCTTTCTTGTATCATCTCTTGTATTGGCAAATATTTTTGGTTGAATTAATACACCTCATACTCATACTACTTTTTTGGAGTGTAGAATGGTAAGGCGTTTTTGGGGGGGGGTTTAGGAGGGGATATTTTTGAGGAAGGGAGTGTTTCTTTGTGGGGGCAGGAACTTGGCCTCTATTTCACATTTATGTTTTTTTTGGGGATATACATTATTTTAAAGAAAGCTTGGCTTTCCAATAAATTGGGTTGCTTGTTACACAAAATATTCACCAACCCAAATTTTTAGAATTGCTTTAAGATAATAAAGCACATTTCTCGATATGGTGTTAGTTTACCCTGTATTCCTGAAGAATTTGTTTAAAAAAGTATATATGTATATATATATATATATATATATATATATATATATATATATATATATATATATATACATATATACATATATATTCTCTTTGTAAAGGCCTCTAACTTTGGCATCTTTTCAACAGAATTATCTCTGAAATTAATTTTGACAAAACATTACATTGTTATATCACATAAAGTTATTATTCATTATTATAATTTAATTTAATTTTTAATAAGTAATGGGCGTTAAAATGTAAATAATAATAATTTACCTAATTTTGATTTTAACAAACCATGTCATATGTTAAATAATAAGTCCACAAACTAACATAAAAGAAAGAAAAAACAAATTAGGTATACTCTTATTTATTTATTTTTTCTTTACAGGTTTCGCCTTAGCAAAGGAATTTGGCTTGTATATTTATTTAGTTTCTTCTACTGTTAGAAGATTTTATATTTTAACTGTTATAGCAATTTTACACTATTTCACTATTGCTAACATATTATAACGTAAAAATGAGTTACAAAATAACAATATATCTACATGACAATTAAATAATGTAACTAATAATATATAATTAAATATCTTCCATTAAAAATATAATCATAAAATTAAATCATAATTATACTGTTAAACAACTGTCTCCAGCCATGGCTGGTCATGTTATAATTCTTTTGAAAACAGAACATAGTTGCCAGAAACGGCCAAGAAAAGATACAGAATGTTGTAAAAATAAATTTAAATTTATTTTACCTATAAGGCATTTAAAAAGAGAAATTAGTTATAGGAGAGGTAAATTTACGATATTATATATTTATATATATATATATATATATATATATATATATATATATATATATATATATATATATATTTGGGGAAGAAATAACAAAAGTACTGTTAACTTAGTGTGTTGGTAGACGCGTTTGTGTAACTGTGTTCATTAAGTACTGACATATAGCTGGCATATAATGCTGATGAAGGCAGCGGCCGTAACATGTCTACCTGCCTGGTGGTACTTCTGTATTTCTTCACTATCTTTCTTCTTAGTAACTAATGAAATGCTTACTTTTCATGTATATATATATATATATATATATATATATATATATATATATATATATATATATATAGGTATATATATATATATATATATATATATATATATATATATATATATATAGGTATATATATATATATATATATATATATATATATTTTTTTTTTTATTTGTTTCCTCCTTACAGTAACCCTGCAAGAAGGGAGTTTATTTTTCTCTGCAAGTCTCATGCAACAATCAGCATATCACTTGCATTTGTATGTTAACATATTTTGTTTTTTTTTAAAAACATATTATTAGTTTTAGTTAAAATTTAAAAGTTTACAAATTATAACTATACAAAATACTACAAATGGAGAAAATTAACAAAAGAACAGAATATAAAAATGAAGTAAAACATAAACATGAATAATATAGAAGATATAAAATTAGAAAAAAAAATAAATTTTAGTACAACCACAAAAAATGTTTAATATCATTTTATTTGTAATAGGTATTCAATCTTCCCATTGCCATGTAAAGCTGCTCAGCAAATTCTCTTAATGCCTTATTATGGCACATAAACAGAGTTTGTTCTGGTGACGGCCAGACTCCGTTTTGTTTCATAATTGTCGTTTGTAATTTTGTCCGTTCCTGTATTAGTAGTCGGCAGTCGTATATTAAGTGTTGGTAAGTTTGTTCCGTAAGAAAGTCGCATGGACAAGTGTTTCTGTTAGTGATTTTGAAACGGTATAAGTACGAGTTTATTGAGCCATGTCCTGTGACAAGTTGTGTTGTGTAAAAATCTGTCATAGTTTGTTTTTTTGTTAAATATGTTTGAATTTGTGGTATGAATAGTTTTAAGTGTGTCCCTTTGTTAGTATTTGTCCAGCGGTTTTCCCAAGTTTGTATAGTCTTAGTTTGTAACATATATTTTAAGTGATTTTTCGATATCTTATCATAACAAACTGGTAACTGGGGACTTTTCGCGGCAGCTTTAGCTGCTTTATCAGCTAATTCGTTCCCCATATTTCCAGAATGTCCTCTTATCCACTTAAAATATATGTTTATGTTAATGTTTTGTATTTCTGTCACATGTTTCCTTATTTCTTCTGTTAGTGAGTCATGTACCGAACGATTAGTCAGTTTTTGTAAGGTCGTCTTGCTGTCTGTGTATAAAATTGCATTATTATATTGTCTGTATTTGGTCTTTAGTAGTCGCAAACTTTCAAGTATGGCGTATTGTTCTGCTTGTATGTTTGTACAGTTTTGTCCCAGTCTGTATTTATGTACGTCCGTGGGTTCGTCGTTAATAAATACCACTGATGCACAGCCTACGTTTTTGCCTTCCTTACTTCCATCAGTGTAAATTGTTAATTCTAGGACGTTATTTTGGCAAGGATTTTTAAAAATTGGAAAATCGGATGGGTGAGGCCACATTGTACATTGCAATTCTTTTTCAATTTGAGTATTTCTAAAATTGTTTATGTTTTCTGAGGTTTTGAGAAGATTAAATTGTGCTGTATATTGTTTTGCAATTAATTCGATGGGAACTATTTTTGCTAGGACGCAGGCTGCTTCATACGACACTGTTTTAAAACCCTTTATCATTTTAATGGCCATCAATCTTTGTACTCGTTGTAATTTCATTAAATTGTGTTTTTTAGCAAGTCCAGATTCCCAGATATTAATAGCATAGGTTAATGATGGGAGTACGGCTCCTTTATACAATATATGTAATGCTTCTGTGTTTAGTCCCCATGTATTCTTTGCAACGATTGTCAGATTATTTACTAGTTTTAATAATTTTGTCTGTAGTCTGTCAATGTGTGCATTCCAGTTCAGTTTTCTGTCTAGAGTTATTCCTAAATATTTCAATGTTTCAACCTGTTGAATGTTTTGTCCTTGTGATTTTACATGTATTTGTGGGTGGATTCTTTTATGTGTAAATATAATGAAAGATGACTTTTGAATATTAAATTTTAACTTATGCTGGTTCGCCCAGTTTTCAACAATATTTGTAATTGCATTAATATTGACTTGTAGTTTTTCGAATATTTTAGATTTAATTAGCACTAATATGTCATCAGCATATGCTAAAATAGTTGTGTCTGGAGGTAACTTTATCTTTAACAAATTATTTACAATTAGATTCCATAATAATGGTGAGAAGGCTAGACCCCTGAGGCGTTCCTAGTGTTTGAAATTTGTGAAATTTCATATTTGGTGTTATAATAAAGGATTGTCTGCCTTGTAAGTAATTTTTCACAGATCTATATATATTGTTAGGGCAATTTGAATTTGCTAAAGAATTTAAAATTGATGGCCACCATGCGTTATCAAATGCTCCTTTAATATCTAATGATATGAGAACTGTATGTGATTTAGTGTTTTTGGCTTCAGATATGAATTGTAGTGTACTGTGTAATGCATCTATTGTTGATTTTTGAGAGGTAAATCCAAATTGATTGCTATGTAAGAGCGAGTTTGAGTACAAATAATGAGATAATCTGGAATGAATTATTTTTTCCAAGACTTTACCAGCTGTAGGAATTAAAGAAATGGGACGAATAGATGAAATATCATTCTTGCATTTTCCGGGTTTATTTAGAAGAATTACTTTAGTCTTTTTCCATATTTCGGGGAAAATACCAAATTTGAATGAGTTTTTGTATATTTCATTGATGAAAACTGGAAAACAACTATATACATTTTTGAATATTTCTCCTGTAATTCCATCTATACCTGGGGATTTATTTCTTTTTAAATTTTGAATAATATAACTAATTTCTGAATCGGTTAATGGTAGGTCGTCATGTGTCTGTAGGTCTGATGGTAGATTATTGCGAATTGTTTTGTGTATTTCATTATCATTTTGTAAGTTGTCTGTTTTAATGAGGGAGTCGAGTATATATTGGTATGTTTCTGTTGTATTATTTGTGTATGAATCGTCATGTTTCTTTATTGTATTAAGTGTAAATTGTTCATGTAATTTTCCATTGGCATATTTGTAAGGCCAAGTCCATGGATTACAAGGACTTATATTATTGCAAAATTCTTTCCATGATTTTATTTTATTAGCTCTTATGTTTTTTTCATAGATGTGTTTTGTTTCTAAATAGACTTGTTTTCTTTCCTGTCTCAAAGATTCATTACATGTTGTTTTCTGATATATTTTCCTTAATTTCTTTGTCTCTTTTCGAAGAGTAGTCAAATTTTCATCCCACCAAGGTTTCGGATTAAAGCGAGTTTTAGTATTATTTTTTTGGTAATTTCTAATTTTAAAAGTCTTATTACAGGCTTTTGAAATGACTTTGGAAAATTTATTCAATGTCATATTTAAGTTATTACTTAATAAAAATTGAATCATATTAGTTTCTGTATTTTCAGTAATTTTAAATTCCTTACAGATTTCTGCAAATAAATTATTTTTAAATAAATCCCAATTTGCATTTCTAGTATTATATACTAATCCTATACCTTTTATTTTGTTTTTTATTTGTTTTAAAGCAAAGTTATATTTAATTGATAAATGATCTGAAAAGTTTTCTGAAGTTGAAATTCTCCAATTATTTATTTTATTTATGAGGTTTGGTGTTATTAAAGTTAAATCTATATTACTTTGCCCACGTGGGCCATCAAAAGTTGGCAAATTTTGATTTTCATTTAATATTGTTAAGTTTTTTAAAACAATGAAATTTTCCAGTCGTCTTCCTCTTTTATTAGTAATACTGTCATGCCAAATTTTCGATCTAGCATTACTATCAACTGCTATAATTATATCTTTAGTTTTTAATTCATTTAGAATTTTATTTAATTTCGATAAATCTTCATCAATATCATGCGTTATATCAAAATAAGCACTAATTAGAATTAATTGTTTCTCCTTATATATGACTTCAACAACGGTTGTATCTGGATCACTGTATTTTGAAAGGAGGGATGCATCAATTTGTTTATTATTAATAATTATTTGTGAACGAGATTTATGACTAACGCTTGAATAAATATTAAATCTTTTAGGTTTAATTTTATTACCAATGTAAGGTTCCTGTAAAAGAGCAATATCTATTTTTTTATTATTTAAGTATTCATATAAAAATACAGTAGAATTAATTTTATGTTTCATATTAATCTGAATAAATTTAATTTCATAATTTTGATCATATGTTTTAATTCCTTCAACAGCCATTGGAATCATAAACAAAAGAAACTAGTAAACAAGATACATTAATTAGATTAGACTTGGAAAGAATCATATGTTTTCTACCAAACAAAAACAATCGCACATCAATCAACATTAGATTTAGTATATGAATGAATATTTCGTTTTTCAGAAAATGCATCATAAAGCTCGAATGTGTTTTGTTTATCAGCTGGAGTTTATGTTTTGTTTGTGAGTTTATTAAAGAAGGATTTGATAAATGCTCTATCTACTATATATTTGTCAAATACCACTCACTCACTCACTCACTCACTCACCTATCATCCCCCAGCCCAAACCACTCGACAGAAAAATTTGAAATTTTGCATGGACACTCCCTATACAACGTAGGCACTCGCTAAGAAAGGATTTTTTGATATTCGAATTTTTTAGTATTTTTAGTGGGGTTTAAAGTTTTAGTTGGTTAGAGCATGCACGCCTAGGTTGCTAGGACGATAACAGAACAGCTGTTACCGTACATTATCTATTTCATAGTATTATTTTTAATTGAGGTTAATTTCCACTATGATGGCAGACCTTGAATTACTAGAAATAAACTGTGATTTTGTCCTTCGTAGAGTTTATGCCCTGGTGATGGTCCATCCGATGTAATAATATCCCGAACCACCGGACACAAAAATTTGCAATTTTTCACGAACAATCCGTTTAGAATGTAAACACTCGCTCAGAGAGATTTTTTTTATATTCAAATGTTTAAGTACTTTTAGGGGGGTTTGAATTATTAAGAAGTTCCTCGTCGGCTCAAAAATGGTCCGATTTTGATGACATTTGGTACAAAAATCTTTCGTCTCATTTGAAAGGTCAAGTTCATTAACCAGCTGAATCCGTTTACTGGAACATGGTTTTTGGAACAAAAGTTGCGCGAAAAAATCGGAACGCTTACATTTTCGAGTCCATATGCTTGCAGGTACGCGTTATGTAGGTTCCTTAACGTAGGGAATCAAATGAAACCATTTTTAAAACGATTTCTGTAACCGTTTACGAGGAAAATTGATAGAAATACTTTTCCAAACTAATTTTCTGTTTGGGTATTCAGAAACGATGATTGGTTCACTTGAAACTTGTACCAGTTATTTGATATTCATCTAATCTAAGATATTTAAACTTTGGTATCTTTCGTGCAATAATAAGCTGCACAGAATTATGTAGTAGCGTTAATTTTGATCATACCTTATTTAACGCAATATAAAAACTACTTATCGGCCGTGGTGAAGCACGGGTAGTCAGCTAGTTATAATAATAAAGATATTATAAATCAGTGTTGTATTATTCATTGATAATCAGTGTTATTTATTAATCTATTATAGGCATTAAGATAAGATGGGCAACCTTTACTAAGAGCAGAATGGGAGATAGATACCTTTTGATGTGGTTTGCAATAGTTATTAAAACTAATACAATTTATACACTTGTGTTCTTCTATCTTCTCTCTTCGTGGACAGTCCTTGGCTTCATGTTCCTCTGTGCAATGAGGGCAGGTGAGGGTTCCTCTGCAAAGTCCTGAATGGTTGAGCCGTTGGCAGTTCCTGCAGCGCCGGACAGAAAGGAAGTCATCGGTCCTACTAATCGTGTAGAATAACTTGAGCTTCTCTGCACGTTTCACGATGATATTCCTAGCTTGTGGTGATGTTTGCAGTACTGCGTGTCTTTGATTTTCATTATATCTAGATTTTATTATGAAATAGTGACCTAAATCTTCGGTAGTTAATCCTAATTCCTCATTTTGTGATAGAATAGTCTCTGATAGGTTATGTTCATCAATTTCCGAAGGAATATTTTTTATTATAATTCTTGGTCTCAATTTTTTAATAAAATCTGATTTTAAATTTGTATTGGAATTTATCAATGTTTGGTGAATTTTTTCTATATCGTTATTAGTTTGAGTTTCTACAATTAAATGTCCTCTATATGTCATTTTTAAATTTTTAATTCCAATCTTTAATTCTTGTGGTTTTATTATTGATTTGAATTGATTTTTTGTATCTTCAATGCTATCCTTTTCATTATTATTTTTAACAATAAGCTTAAAAGAATTATTTGTAGGTTTAATTTTAGTTTTTAATGTACTTGCATAGGATTTCTTACTGCTAACCTCACTTGTAGTCATTATGTGTGCAGATACTCCAGGATCTTCACGTTTTTCTTGAATAGTCTTTTGTAAATCTTGAAGGAGCCCTATGGCTTTGTATACATCACTTTTTAAGTTTTTTTTGAGCACTGAAAATTCCCCTACTGGTACCAAAAGGCGGAGCACTGTTTCTATGACCTCTACACTGTCCTCCATCTTGGACAACTGATATATATATATATATATATATATATATATAGGTATATATATATATATATATATATATATATAGGTATATATATAGGTATATATATATATATATATATATATATATATATATATATATATATATTTGATTTTTATTGTGTTTGAGTGAGTATGTGTTGACACCCATAAGTATTTTAGCTGCTTCCTCCCAATGGCTCCTCTGACAAAAAGTGTGACATATTTCACTTTTAGAAATAATATTTACCTTTAGGTTTTATATACTTCTGTTGCTTACTTTTACTGGCGATTCCTTCAACAGCATAACGCCACATATTAGAAGAAATTTGATTTTCCATTTCCATGTTGTTCTGTAGGAAATAAAAAAAAATATGCAATGACATACAGTGAAAAATATCCTCTGACAATCTGGAATATACTCGTAGATTATTTGAACGAAATAAATTTAACTGCGGCTTACTTGGACTGCATATGAGGTGACTTTATTTTCTATTCAATTGAGTAAGATATTATTTGATTGTCAAATTTGATAAAACTATATAAAATATATTTATAGCAGAATTTCAGTCAATTATTCCAATTAGTATTAAAAAAAATGAAGTATGAGAATACTGTACTGCTGTTATTATTTCATCTTTAATCTACGAAACTAACACTATCAAAAATTCAAGCACACCTTTCCCGAAATAAGCCTGACCTTTTTGGTTTTACAGAAAATTCATATGTTCAGAAACGATGAATAAGTGGAAACCATTTCAAATTGTTCCATATTTTTTATTACCCAAAATCCAAATTTGATCTTTTTCACGTTCTCTTGAAAATATGTAAAGATATATAATTGAATTTGGATTCGTTCATTGTGTCTTGTTTAAATTCCCATAAAAAATGCTCCAGGTACCAGATTAACAAAAAACCTTAAACATTATGAATTTTAGCACGAATTTTGCCCAATGAAGAGAGATCCGATTTCTGTTTTAGTTTGCCCCTGGCATTTTTCAATGTTCATGTTTTGTTTTTTTTCTCAATGCGCATCATCACTTCAGATGTTAGTGCATTTTGTGGCCAAAGTTCGTGTTCCTCCAGTCTATGTCACCGGTGTTGTCATTTTAATAACATTTCTTTTGTACTCCAACAAATTTTATCAGATATCTCAGCAAATGGCTCTGGAATTTAATGTTCGGTGTTGTGGAACTCTTTGCGAGGTGGGGGTTTCGGGGGTGTATATAGGAAATAATTTGGGGGGGGCCTGGGAGCACCAGGGATTTAGGGGGTATGGAATACTAACAACCTATAATTATAAATAATGTCCAACTGAAAGTGAGTCCTTATTATCCTCGTTATTCCATATTTACCATCAGCCATATAATTTCAATTTAGTTCTCATTTTTTTTACATAACAATATTTTATATTATATACTTTGTACGAACCTCTCCATTTTAAACTCACATTAATTAATAAATCACTCCAGTATAACAGGCATTCTGAGAACTACTAAACAAATCTAGAGGTTTGAATATTGACCTTGGCAAGGCGTAAAACCCCGTAAGGAAATTGATTAACATTTATCACAAACCGATAACCTCCATCATACTGATAATAGGTCGAAAATATCAGATATTTGAAAATTATTTTCAATTGTGCGCCAAGAAGCCGATGAATAAAAAAAAAAAAAAAATTACGAATATCATCAGCCATTTATGCATTGTCTTCCTCCCTTTAGTTCACGAAGGTCGTTCAAATTTTTATATGTATATTTGTATGTATGTATATATATATATAGTCTTAAAAAAAAAAACATTCTTAAAAAAAAATACCTCCTCGAAATAAAGAACTCGCCGAAGCAAAACCAGTGTTTCGGTAAGCTCAGTCCAACATCCCCCAGTCGGTCATCCTGGCCAACGAACTTACCCTTTCGTTTTAGACAATGTATTTTTTTTTAAATTAAATTTTGTAGACAGAAAACTTAGTGCGTGAACAACAAAATGTATATTTGTGTTGGATGCTTCCTTGAATCGACATCATAAGCGGGCTTCCTATTTCTGTAGATAAGAAATGCCTTCGCTAAAATAAGGAAAACAGGGGAAGAATAATTTCATGACATAAACTGGTTTTTGATTAATATCAATCGTTCTAATGTTCTCTTAATTGGCTGTTTATTAATGGAGTGATTTAATGCTATTGAAACAATTAATTTCGGGACAATTCCAATACGTCAATATTTTTAAATGTATGATATCATTTTAATGTTTTTTATTTACAGAGATAATACTTATCAAATATTTACAATGTCCAACCACTCGAACAAGACAATCCATCATTGTTTATGGCGTCTCGAGAGAATTGTTTTCGAGAGCACGTTCAAAATTTATATGCCATCCATTCCAGGTATGGTAAAGAATTATTAAGTCCAACTCTCAGGAACTGCATCATCTTATCTTGTTTCATGAAATGTGTACAACTGGTGGAAGCTTTATAATAAAAATTCTTAATATATCAATAATAAACTTAATACATCAATCATTTAAACTGAAATGGATTAACACATTTCATTGTTAAACGAATTAAACCACCTTCTGAAATTAAATCTCCGAGAACAGCGAGGCATTTGGGGCTAATAATGCACAGAATACATAAAAATATATAATATACTGATTTTTCCTCAATTTTTTAGAAGTTCAACAAAGATTGTGCCGTAAATAGTATATATTTCTTTTGTTTCCTTTTTAGCACTTTCCTCCGAAGGAAAGTAGCTATTGAGGTTGGACTCATGACGGAATTTTTGAAAAATTTCTTCAAATCTTTATCCATCCTACCTAGTAGACACCGAAAATGACCCCCGTTAAAATTTATATATATCTATATATATATATATATATATATATATATATATATATATATATATATATATATATATATGTCTGTTAACACGATAGCGGCCAGAGTTTTTGTTTTTTCGTCACGAAACTTGGTATATAGCATTCAATTAGCAAACGATTGAACGAGTTCGTTAACCACCAAAATCGGTCCACCGGAAGGGGGGGTTTACCCCGAACCCAAAACACTAATTTGACCATTTCAGCCGTAATATTTGTTATATTTCAACGAAACTTGGTATTCGTAGTGGTAATATAGAGAGAAAAGTGAGATATAAAAATGAACTAAATCAGTTCATAAGGAGGGGGGGTTTACTCCGGACCGACAATACCAATTCGCCACTACCAGCCGTGATTTTAGGTATATTTCGACGAAACTCGGTATTCATAGTGGTAATCTACAGGTAAATATGTGTTGTAAAAATAAAATAAATCGGTTCATTAGGAGGGGGGGTTTACTCCAGACCCACAATACCAATTCGCCACTACCAAGCGTGATTTTTGGTATATTTCGACGAAACTCGGTATTCGTAGTGGTAATCTACAGGTAAATATGTGTTGTATAAGTAAACTAAATCGGTTCATTAGGAGGGGGGGTTTACTCCGGACCCAAATTACTAATATACTCATACTGGTCGTAATTTCTGCTGTATTGTAACGAAACGCGGTATACGTCGTGGGTAACTCATGAGAAAGAAGTGTTGTAAAAATGAGCTGAATCGGTCAATCGGAAAGGGGGGTTTACTTTGTAATATATTTCAATAGAAACGCCAGCCAGACATAGGTTCACAAAGGCGCCGCAAGGAGCGCTTTCTACCACTAGATGGACTGTATCCGGTTCTTGCGTTAGATCAAAATACGTTTTTTTTGTATTTATTACGTAGTGTAGTAGGTAACATGTGTAAACATAACTCTGGAAGAAAATTAATAATTTATCAGTTACTCATTACAAAATTAAAAGAGAACTATTCATGTTTTTATTTTATTTATGTAGGATATTTTAAGCAAATTGTTCTGGAAATCAGTCTACACTAACCAAATTCTGAGGAAAGTGCTTAGTTATGCAGCTCCTGCGTGACGGACGTTTTCATTCATACATTTATTAGCGCGGTTCCTCCCTCCCTCCATAGGGAGGAAACCCACTTATGATGTTGACCTCATGATGCAATTCGGAAATGCCGACACGAAAATTTCATGTTTCAAATTCTATAGATCAATAATATAACGGTGGTTCAAATTCGTACTTATATATATACGGAGACCCAATGGCCGAGAGGGTTAAGGCGTGAGCACTTAACACTACGTGCCAAAGGTTGTGGGTTCGATTCCCACTAGGGGTGGTGGCTTTTCTTTAGAAAAAAGAAAAGGCGTCACCCCTATCCTGGCTAGAAAAGGGTGGTAACCAATAGATAACCCGTCCTAAAATTCGTTGTTAATAATAAATTGACGTTAAAATTAAAATAAAATAAACATATATATATACACACACACACACACACACACATTTATATATATTTGTCTGTCCGCTCCCTAGGTGGCTCAAAAATGGTCAGATTTGTCAGATGAAATTTGTTAAAAAAATCTTTCTTGTAATTTGAAAGGTCAAGTTAGTTCATTTAAATACTTTATTATAATCTAATTTTTACTCTTTTATTTCATATTGTTTTACATTCATTTTGTTTTATTAACCATTTACGTGAGCAAATCGCCTTGCTGTTGTGGAGCTCCGTAAATAAATAAATAACCAGCAGAATCCGTCCACCGGAAACTGCTTTTTGGAGTGAAATTCGTGCAAAAAATCCTAACGCTTACGTTTTCGAGTTTATATAAGTTTTGGGATTTCCGTATATTTTCTAAAATAACACGCATGCCCTGTCTTGGGTTTGGTACCAGACCCACACACTTAAAACGCCTACAAACATTTCAACACAAGGTACTCCGAATAGTGTCCAATGCTCCTTGGTTCGTAAGGAACAGCCAGATCCATAGAGTATTGGAGGTTGATACTCCGAATAGTGTTCAATGCTCCTTGGTTCGTAAGGAACAGCCTGATCCATAGAGTATTGGAGGTTGATACATTTTTCACACACTTGGAAAAGCTAGTGCGAAGATACCATCAAACTCTTCCAGACTCCAGCATTGTTGTCTTTTATCAGCTTGGACAAATAAAATCATCTCGAATAAAAAACAAACTTTACCAGAATATTTTAAATCTTTAAATTTAACCTTAAAAAAAAAATACCCTATGTATTGGTCCAAATAAAATTGTTTGTTTGTTTTTCTAAAATAACGTAATTGCGCTAAGATGACGCAGTTCCTGTGAGTCGGACTTTATTTTTGTAATTGGAGCGAGATGTACAAAATATTCTGGATGCGGTAAAACTTCCCAATCGAACGGTAAGGACTTTTCTCTTACCGCTAATGCAATGAATGGTCTCCCCTTGTCATGATGAAAAACAATGCCGCATCGGCTCATTAATTCTGGCCTTTTTTTTTTTTTTTTTTTTTTTTTTTTTTTTTTTTTTTTTTTTTTTTTTTTTTTTTTGCTTTGGCGGCTTTCAATTGATCCAGTTAATCTATTTCGTAATTTATTGTTTCGCATTGAGGACGAAGCGCGTAAAATCAAGCAATAATAACGAAATTTTTTGAACAACCCAATTAATGGACCCTCGGAAAATGCATGGATGTCAGTAAGCGCATTTCTATATAAGGCAAATAGCGCTACGAAAGTATCTGAATAATTATTTGTTTGTTTGTTCCCCCTCGATTCATTAGAAACTTAAAATACCTCCCCCCCCCCCAAAAAAAAAGTAAAATGTGAACATGAAGGAGAGTAGCTAATACTAGGTCTAGTAGAAAGATCATCAGCAGGTAGCCCTAGTACACGGACGAACAAAGTTTGCCTAGTTCTATTAACGAAGTTCGAATTTGTCTTTCATTTCACGCGGTAGTAAGGGATCGAAGTACGGTTCGCCACTTCCAGTGCCGTCTCAGATGCAGGAGTTAGTTGTTCAAATAAAGCAGCTGATGTAATTGTTTTAAATGAACGTGGTATTTTTTTTTAAAAAAAAAGAAGAAAAACAAAGAAGAGATAATCAAACCAAAGCAAAATTATGCTCGAGAGGGAAAATTGGGCACATTTGAATCTTTTATACAATCTTAGTCAAAATAGTGTTGGCCACAATTAAAATTATTCAAGAATGGTTGATGAAATAAAAACAAATTTACAAGTGAAAAATGCTTATTGCTATACTAGTTTCACGCCTCGTGGACGGCTCCTCAGGAGCAAAACGTCCGTCACGCAAGAGCTGCATAATTATGCGTATTCCTCGAAAGTGAGAGTGTACACTGTATCCCTGAATAATTTGCTTAAAATAACCTATATAAATAATAATAAAGAGACAAAAAACCAATGCCCGAGTCTCCAGATACCCAGTTTCGTTTCAATATAACAGGAATTATCTGTGATGTATGCAGCGTTATTTGTGGAGTTCTCCAGAAAAAACAGTGGAGAGACATTATTTTTCTACCTTCTACGATAACAGGAATTGGTGCCCTTTCAGATTGATCGATTTAGTTAATTTTTCTCTTTAAACGTTTACCTAGTTCTGTTTCAAAAATTACGACCGGAATGGGAAAATTAGTAATATGGTCCGGAGTGATCACCCCCCCCCCTCCCCCAGGAAGAGCGATTTTATTTTTATTGCTAAAGGAATGCTACGTCAACCTGTAAAAAGGAATCTTCAGCTATGAGGAATACTTCATGACTGAAGGTATTTTTAGGCCTCGGGTACGATACGAGCGACCGAGCGTTTAGCAGAAGGGGGCACTGGCTACGATACATAGCGCGCTGGGCGGTAATTTCCTTTAATCTCCGTCATCGCATACTCCAATATACGTTTTTTTAGTTAAAACATTAATTTAAAAAAATAATATTTTAAATGTTTAGTTAATAAACATATCTTACCTTGCATGTTTAATGCATTTCCAACCTCTTCTCATAGTTTCTTGGCTATGATTGTATTTTTAAAATCACTGTGTCTGACTTTGTACTTCCGAAATTAAAAGCTCACATTCACTATCTTCGAATTTACTGTTTTATTCATATTTTAAAATTATTTATAAGAAAGGTAGCTAGGAGGTTATAAGCATTGGAAGATTATAAACATTGGAAGGTTATAAACATTGTATGGTCTTTCCACGTAATTTTATAAACAAGGGAAAGAAAAAAAAAATCTGAATTTACGGAGTTGTTTTAAATTATATTTGCGTTCATAGAAAAAAAAAAAAAAAAAAAAAAAAAAAAAAAAAAAAAAAAAAAAAAAAAAAAAAAAAAAAAAAATCATTGAAATTGGTTAAGGTTTAGAGTCTGTAGCCTTTTTTGTAGCACGCAGAATATAATGTCGCTGGGGTGAGCGAAGAGAAAAAGTATGATGTCTGGGCTAAACGATGACCGACAGGCTAGAAACTGCAAGCCACGTCGCCCGGTCGCTCATGCCTATTGTAGCCAGTCCTCCCTCATTCCTTCTGCACTCCAGCTTAACATTAATGTGAGCGACGTCTCTAAAGCTTTTCGCTTATCGCTCGTATCGTACCCGATGCCTTAAGCCATTAGTATCGGCTTTTTCCATAATCGTTAAATCTACTTCTTATTCAAAGACTAATATTATCAGTATTCATAATATGCGGAAGGTAACATTTTAAATAATAAAATAAATCGCTGTGTTATTTATTTTCATTTATACAATGAAATTTGAAAAAAAAAACGTTGAAATAACAAAAAAAAAAAAAAAAAATCAAAGAGCAACTACATACTTCTTTACCTTATAATTTTGTTATATCCTCAATTCATGAATAGCCACTCATCATTCTAGACTGGGATGACAATTAATTCAACAATACATCAATTCTAGCAGGAGTACATGCACTCATCCCTGTCAAATCAAGTGCTTTATGATAAGGAGGTATATTGTATATAAGACAGTAGGGGCTCTTTTCCAAGTGCTCAGACTCAATCACGGTATGTACCTTCATTTTGTTCTTTATGCTTCTCTTAATTTATTTTATTTAAAATAATAAATTTAATAACGTATATTTCCCGGAAAGTGCATATATCGCACTAGTATTTCTAAAGTGACACAACTCAAAATAAAACTCAACTGAAAATGTGTCATTGTTACCTATGTAGGGGGAATATAGCATTAAGGCAGGAAGAGTGACACAACTGCCTTCTGACGTACAAGCTCTGAAGCTAGGTGCAAACAGTCTTGGTGGTTGATAACATGGGCGTATATAAGGGGGGGGGGCTGAGGGGGCGGCAGCCCCCCCCCCCCCCGAAATTATGATTTGATGGTAAAAACTTGACGTAAAACCCTTAAAAATAAATTAAATAAGATCACCTAGTTCATAAAAAATATTTTATTTTACCTGTAATAGCGTTATAGTTGCCTAAAACTATTCCAAGCTCTGAATTTTTAGTATTCCATACACCGGAAATGGTCTCAGCCCCCCCCCCCCCCGAAATTTTCCCAGCCCCACCCGAAATTATTTTCTATATACGCCCATGGTTGATAATGATAGTTACCATGTCTTTCATAGTCGTAACTGAAAAACACCGATTTTTGAGTTGTTTCACTTTAGAAATACTAGTGCGATATATATTATTTTTTTACTTCGTTTGCAAGTATTCACCTTAGAGATTTTCTCAAGGCGTTAAATGATTCTTAATGAAATTTCCTATATTAAGGAATGTTAAAATTTATTCCCTGCTTTGCAAATCTACAATAAGTACGAAAAATGGTAAAAAATAGATTTTTTATATACCATTTTTTTCGGCATTTCGGACCACCATGTTCCAATGTGAAAATGGTGAGTATATAGTAAACCAACTGTTTTACAGTATTATTTCTGAAGAAGGACAATGGCGTCCGAAAAATTGCATTATATTGGATAATAAAACATAATTTCGAAGATTCACTCCCATTTCATATGAATATATCATTTTAAAATCTTTACTTTATTTACAAAGATTAAAGTAAATTCATTAACCGTTCTTGAAAATGTGGAACAGACTAGAATTTTAGTGAATGAAGATGTGTTATTGGTATAAAACTGATCAAGCAGTTTTAATAAAATTTCTAACAGAAGTATTATCACTATTATTTTATGGCCTTTTTAACTAATATGGTCATGAAGTACTACTATTATTTTTTTATGATTTTTTTTTTCAATTTTTCCAGATGAATTTTCTTCTTATAACCTGTTTGCTGCTGGGCACAGCTTATGCAGCAACTATCAACTCAGATAGTTTTCAACCTATTATCGAAGCAGTTAACACACTCCAGACTACATGGAAGGTGAGAGTTATAGCCAGAGCCCGGAAGATAGGCATTTATTTTTGGTTAAAATAGGCAGGCAAAAAGGCACCTGAAATACTGAAAATTGGCAGTATTCTAATTAAAATAGGCATTTATTAGGAGTGAAGGCAAAGAGGAATCTCACTCATTATTAATGAAAAAATTTATTTTAAATACTCATTCATTTCTTTATTATCAATTTATCACAGAATTAGTGAACTTACTCTTACTTTCCCTTCTTCCAAGCAACAACAAGATGCTTTTTCAAAGTATCAACTCTCATAGACCTAAGAAAAAATGTTTTTCATTATGGAAAAACTTCCTCTGCATTATCTTATCATTTCTGGCCATAGCCACGTTGAATACACCGGTTCCCGTAGATTACCGAAGTTAAGCAACGTCGGGCGTGGTCAGTACCTGAATGGGTGACCGACCACGTGCTGGTGGTAGCAACCTGTAGATAGCCCGGCGCTAATAGCCAAATAGTTGATGCGTAGTAAAAAAAAAAAAAAAAAAAAAAAAAAAAAAAAAAAAAAAAAACTACACCATTGTCACAGCAAAAGGGGTGTGAGGAAGGAGACGTACTTTTCTCATCCTCTCTCTTTCCTGCTATTCATTATGCCTGTGCATTCCTTTTACTAAGGAAGGTTCTGTTATTTACAGGGGGTCAATCCACGGGTTGGGAAAATAAGCTTTCGAATTGATATTTGTGACGGCAAAATGTAATTTAATTTGTGAAACCTTTTTTGTTTTCGACGAACTGAAATTCGAAAATCGTTATATGCTTTTTAAAATGCTTAAATCGCAGAAAAAAATTGCATAACGAGCAAAAAAGGCAAAAAAAGGCTTTAAATCTTAAAATAGCCAAAATAGGCAAAAAAGGTAAAATAAAAATTGTCTCTACTCTTCCTAAATGCACGGAAACATATTTATTTCTATCTGATTCTTCAATGTATCCATTCAGATAAAAAAGGCATTTTGCCTAACTTCCGGGCTCTAGTTATAGCATCTGATGGCCAAAACTAAATGCATTTAAGATTAATTGAGGTACTCAATGTCAGTAGTATTTTGTACTTTACGGGAAAAGATTAACGAATCTGATATGTAAAAAATTCGTTTTTTGTAATTTTTGAGATTAATATTCCAATGACTTCTTGAAGAAAAGTTATATTTTAGACACTCAAAACTTTTAGTAGCAAAATTGACGCACGCGACCTCTTCGAATTTTTCTAAAAAAAAGTGTTTATCAATTTACTTATCTTGCTTTATTGAAAAATTAATTTTACTCCTTAAAAACAGACTCGAAGAATTGTTTAAAGCAATGAAACTGTAGTAGCGACCCCCCCCCCCCCCTCTTGCCTCTCAAGGCCAAGTTTTCATTGATGGCAACACTGCAGCAAATTTGGCTAGGTTACGGGCAACACTGAAGGCGGAATAAAGATACTTTAGTAAATCAGTTTTTGGCACTCACTTTTAGCACTTTCCTCCGAAGGAAAGTAGCTATTGAGGTTGGACTCATGACGGAATTTTTGAAAAATTTCTTCAAATCTTTATCGATCCTACCTAGTAGACACCGAAAATGACCCCCGTTAAAATTTATATATATCTATATATATATATATATATATATATGCATATATATATATGTGTCTGTTAACACGATAGCGGCCAGAGTTTTTGTTTTTTCGTCACGAAACTTGGTATATAGCATTCAATTAGCAAACGATTGAACGAGTTCGTTAACCACCAAAGTCGGTCCACCGGAAGGGGGGGTTTACCCCGAACCCAAAACACTTATTTGACTATGTCAGCCGTAATATTTGTTATATTTCAACGAAACTTGGTATTCGTAGTGTTAATATAGAGGGAAAAGTGAGATATAAAAATGAACTAAATCGGTTCATTAGAAGGGGGGGTTTACTCCGGACCCACAATACCAATTCGCCACTACCAGCCGTGATTTTTGGTATATTTCGACGAAACTCGGTATTCGTAGTGCTAATCTACAGGTAAATATGTGTTGTAAAAAGAAACTAAATCGGTTCATTAGAAGGGGGGGTTTACTCCGGACCCAAATTCCTAATATACTCATACCGGTCGTAATTTCTGCTGTATTGTAACGAAACGCTGTATACGTCGTGGGTAACTCGTGAGAAAGAAGTGTTGTAAAAATGAGCTGAATCGGTCAATCGGAAAGCGGGGGTTTAATTTGTAATATATTTGAATAGAAAAGCCGGCAGACGTAGGTTCACAAAGCCGCCGCAAGGAGCGCTTTCTACCAATAGAGTGACTGTATCCTGTTCCTGCGTTAGATCAAAATACGATAATATGAGGATTTTTGTATTTATTACGTAGTGTAGTAGGTACCATGTGTAAACATAACTCTGGATGCAAATTAATAATTGATCAGTTACTCATTAGAAAATGAGAACTATTCACGTTTTTATTTTATTTATGTAGGATATTTTAAGCAAATTGTTCTGGAAAGCAGTCTACACTACCCAAATTCTGAGGAAAGTGCTTAGTTATGCAGCTCCTGCGTGACGGACTTTTTAGCACTTTCCTCCGAAGGAAAGTAGCTATTGAGGTTGGACTCATGACGGAATTTTTGAAAAATTTCTTCAAATCTTTATCGATCCTACCTAGTAGACACCGAAAATGACCCCCGTTAAAATTTATATATATCTATATATATATATATATATATATATGCATATATATATATGTGTCTGTTAACACGATAGCGGCCAGAGTTTTTGTTTTTTCGTCACGAAACTTGGTATATAGCATTCAATTAGCAAACGATTGAACGAGTTCGTTAACCACCAAAGTCGGTCCACCGGAAGGGGGGGTTTACCCCGAACCCAAAACACTTATTTGACTATGTCAGCCGTAATATTTGTTATATTTCAACGAAACTTGGTATTCGTAGTGTTAATATAGAGGGAAAAGTGAGATATAAAAATGAACTAAATCGGTTCATTAGAAGGGGGGGTTTACTCCGGACCCACAATACCAATTCGCCACTACCAGCCGTGATTTTTGGTATATTTCGACGAAACTCGGTATTCGTAGTGCTAATCTACAGGTAAATATGTGTTGTAAAAAGAAACTAAATCGGTTCATTAGAAGGGGGGGTTTACTCCGGACCCAAATTCCTAATATACTCATACCGGTCGTAATTTCTGCTGTATTGTAACGAAACGCTGTATACGTCGTGGGTAACTCGTGAGAAAGAAGTGTTGTAAAAATGAGCTGAATCGGTCAATCGGAAAGCGGGGGTTTAATTTGTAATATATTTGAATAGAAAAGCCGGCAGACGTAGGTTCACAAAGCCGCCGCAAGGAGCGCTTTCTACCAATAGAGTGACTGTATCCTGTTCCTGCGTTAGATCAAAATACGATAATATGAGGATTTTTGTATTTATTACGTAGTGTAGTAGGTACCATGTGTAAACATAACTCTGGATGCAAATTAATAATTGATCAGTTACTCATTAGAAAATGAGAACTATTCACGTTTTTATTTTATTTATGTAGGATATTTTAAGCAAATTGTTCTGGAAAGCAGTCTACACTACCCAAATTCTGAGGAAAGTGCTTAGTTATGCAGCTCCTGCGTGACGGACTTTTTAGCACTTTCCTCCGAAGGAAAGTAGCTATTGAGGTTGGACTCATGACGGAATTTTTGAAAAATTTCTTCAAATCTTTATCGATCCTACCTAGTAGACACCGAAAATGACCCCCGTTAAAATTTATATATATCTATATATCTATATATATATATATATATATGTGTGTCTGTTAACACGATAGCGGCCAGAGTTTTTGTTTTTCCGTCACGAAACTTGGTATATAGCATTCAATTAGCAAACGATTGAACGAGTTCGTTAACCACCAAAGTCGGTCCACCGGAAGGGGGGGTTTACCCCGAACCCAAAACACTTATTTGACTATGTCAGCCGTAATATTTGTTATATTTCAACGAAACTTGGTATTCGTAGTGTTAATATAGAGAGAAAAGTGAGATATAAAAATGAACTAAATCGGTTCATTAGAAGGGGGGGTTTACTCCAGACCCACAATACCAATTCGCCACTACCAGCCGTGATTTTTGGTATATTTCGACGAAACTCGGTATTCGTAGTGCTAATCCACAGGTAAATATGTGTTGTAAAAATAAACGAAATCGGTTCATTAGGAGGGGGGGGGGTTTACTCCGTACCCACAATACCAATTCGCTACTACCAGCCGTGATTTTTGGTATATTTCGACGAAACTCGGTATTCGTAGTGGTAATCTACAGGTAAATATGTGTTGTAAAAAGAAACTAAATCGGTTCATTAGAAGGGGGGGTTTACTCCGGACCCAAATTCCTAATATACTCATACCGGTCGTAATTTCTGCTGTATTGTAACGAAACGCTGTATACGTCGTGGGTAACTCATGAGAAAGAAGTGTTGTAAAAATGAGCTGAATCGGTCAATCGGAAAGCGGGGGTTTAATTTGTAATATATTTGAATAGAAAAGCCGGCAGACGTAGGTTCACAAAGCCACCGCAAGGAGCGCTTTCTACCACTAGAGTGACTGTATCCTGTTCCTGCGTTAGATCAAAATACGATAATATGAGGATTTTTGTATTTATTACGTAGTGTAGTAGGTACCATGTGT
Source organism: Gonocerus acuteangulatus (assembly GCA_946811695.1). Classification (NCBI taxonomy): domain Eukaryota; kingdom Metazoa; phylum Arthropoda; class Insecta; order Hemiptera; family Coreidae; genus Gonocerus; species Gonocerus acuteangulatus. The sequence continues at coordinate 56,002,055 of OX328129.1, read as the reverse complement.
AAACATAACTCTGGATGCAAATTAATAATTGATCAGTTACTCATTACAAAATGAGAACTATTCACGTTTTTATTTTATTTATGTAGGATATTTTAAGCAAATTGTTCTGGAAAGCAGTCTACACTACCCAAATTCTGAGGAAAGTGCTCAGTTATGCAGCTCCTGCGTGACGGCCTTTTCTGAAGACACCAGGTACTCCGTTTTGCTGCGGTGCTTATGTTCGGTAAATTAGCCCCACTCAATTTACTGCTAAATAATCCCACATTCGACGTTTTATGCACTTATTTCTCCGACTAAGTATGCCCCATTGAAAGCTACTTGAGAATCGTTTTTGTAAGGAAATTAGTGAGCTTTTGAATTTTACCTCCTACTTGGCATGATTTCCCAACAGTTTTTGAAATGTATTAAGAAAATATATGAAAATTCCTAAACTACTATTAATAAAATTTGTTTTCTAGTGATTAGCTAACCCTTTAATTGTTTTGTAAATAAATCTCAATTATTCAAGACTATTTAAACTTTTATACACTCTACAATAACATTTCTTGAAATTTCCAGGCCGACCCAAACTTTCCATCTGATATAACCATCTCTTCAATCAAAAGACTCCTGGGCGCAAAGAAATCTGGCCGCAAGTTGCCTGTTAGAAAGAATAATCTATTTCTAAACGAGGCTATACCTGCTGAATTTGATGCGAGGGAGAAGTGGCCGGAGTGCCCAACAATCAGTTCAATCAGTGATCAGAGCAACTGTGGTTCTTGCTGGGTAAGGCAAATATATTTTGTGTTCTTTTTATTTGATTTTAAGCAAACATATTTTTGGGTCAATTTGCTCTATTATACTTATAGGATGTAAGGAAAAGTAAAGGCCTATAAGTATAAAGAACAGTACAATTCATAAAATATCTATTATACTTTTTTTTTTAAATAACAAATATAAAATTAAAAACAAAAACAGTATAAATGAAATAAACAATTTAAAATTAAGTAAAAATTTATTTATTTATTTAAATTTTAACGTCCTTATTATTGACTAAGAATTTTAGGAAGGGTATCTATAGGTTACCACCCTTTTCTATCCAGGATAGGGCTGATGCCTTTTCTTTCTTCTAAAGAAAAGCCACCGCCCCTAGTGGGAATCGAACCCACGACCTTTGGCACTGAGTGTTAAGAGCTCACGCCTTAACCCTCACGGCTACCGGGTCTCCAAAAAATAATATAAATACGTTATATAAAAAGGACACAATATTGTGTTCTTTCTATATATGTTGTATATGTTTATATTTAATAGAAAATGAAAGAAATTGAGTATGCGCCACCAAACAACAGTTCATTCATGTCATGTGATTTGAACATGTTTTCTCTTCTTTATCTTTGTTGGCCAAAAATGTGTATTTACAAATAATTTCATCAAGTTTTACAGATAATGGTAGTGCACTGTGATGTGTGTTTGGACTTTTTTTTGAGTGGGTTAGTTGTGCATGTCCAATGTGGAGTCTTGTAAATCCAATTTTAAATAGTTTTAAAAATTAATCGATGCACATCTGAATTTTCAGGCCGTTGCTGCAGGAGACGCCTTCTCCGACAGACTCTGCATAGCAACAAAGGGTAAATTCACCACTCCTCTGTCGGTAGAACAATTGCTCTCCTGCTGCGATTCTTGTGGCGATGGATGTAACGGGGGTTATCCCGATGCTGCTTGGGACTACTTTAGTGAGACTGGAATCGTAACAGGAGGATCTTACAATTCTAGTGTTGTAAGTGGAAGACTGAATTTGTATTTATTTCGTATAATATTCTTTGTGTGTTGATATCAGTCACAATTTTGGTTCTATCACCCCAAACCTTAGCAAATAACATTCCTTTGTAAGAGTTTGTTATCCAATAAAATCGGTTTGTTATGAGGGGGGCTTTAGTTGAAACTGACCAAATTACACTGGACTGTAAAATTTTAATTTTTGTCTGGTATTTTTATTTTAATATGTCATTATCCCTAATTTGAGTGTGATGAATCAGAATATGAACTTAGTTTTTCTCCATCACGAACCAATTTTTCACAAAATAGGAAATAGTAAAGTATACATTTTTATACTAAATAAATAAGTTAATAAATCCGTAAATGTCAACACAAAACTCTTCAAAATTAACTAATGTTTCACATCAACACTTAAATTTGAACATTTGAGCAGTTTTTTACATACTGACTTGAAATGAACGTTTTGTTGAGCTCCTACTATGGAAAGAATTTGAAAAATCTCTTTTCAGTAACCAGGAATAATCAGCTATCATATTTATATTCCACTTTCCCTGGTCTTTCCATTTCCTTTATACTCTGGTGAAATCTTTCAACATGCTCCTCACTGACCGAGACTGCAGCCGAGATTTTCTGGAAAAAAATCCAAATGAGAATGCAGGAAATTTACTTTTACACTCATATTGCAGCCCAGCTTTTTAACATATTTTTGTAATATCCCAGATAGTTTTTGATGACACTCTTAAAACCAATCTATCCTGTCAGAATCTGTCATCGTTTCTTGAAAGAAGGTATCAGAAATCAACTTGCTAATTTGTGGCCCAACAAATACTCACGCTTTAAGTAACATCAGATATTCCAGTAAACATCTTGCAGATATATTTGTAGCAGTTGCCATCCTTATCCAAACCCTTCACAAATTGTTCCATTAAGCCTAATTTTATGTGCAAAGGTGGTAAAAGAACATTTTTGGGGTCCACAAGGCACTCATGAATTACTTTTTTCATTCCTGGCACAAACTATCTTTCTGCTTCCAATTCTTTCTTGTGTAATGATTGGATCGGGCTCTACTATCTCATTCACAAATAAAACATAGCATTTTAGTGTTTCCTGATTGTTGGCCTAGTAGCATGCCAATAACTATTAAATCTCCACAAACCTGCTCTTATGTTCATATTTCACTTTTTCTAGAAGTAATTTTAAGTTATGGTTTGTTTCCTAAAGCTACATTTTCTTCAGGAATTGGACTTAAAATAAGGCATATATTGTTGTCTGTTATATTGTTGTGAAACACATTCATTTTAACAATGCAAACAGTATTATTTCTTTGTTTTCTGGTTTCTTTTCAGTTTCATATACACAGAACCACATTAAAACATTTTAGGTATAACTACTAATTGTGCAAAAATGATACGTGGTAGACAATTTTTTTTTTTTTAATTTTTTTTTTTAACGGTGCATCGACAAATCTAGGCCATTAGCGCCGACATCCAGGGTACAGCGAGGAATTTTCTCAACGAGTCCTGAGATGGGAAAATTTCTGCTGCCAGTGGGGAACGAACCCACCATCTCCCGCTTATGAATCTAAAGCGCTAACCACTAGACCACGGGGGACCCCGGTAGACAAAATTATTACAGTTTTGGAATCATTACATCAAGTTTAGTAAAATAGAACTATTTTGGAGGAAACCCCAGAATCATGCATATCATTGTTATTAATTTATCCTTAGAGTGTAACAAAATTTGGTATACACTGGGAGATTTGCATGAGGCTAATCCCCTGAAAGCCTTTTAGGTTTTCCACAAATGGTGTATTTATGCTTTTTTGTATTTTTATTGCTGAGGTTGCATTTCTAAGGAACGTGCTTATTTTAAACAACTTTATTAAAAGATTAAACTCAGAATTGTGTATTGTAGGGTTGTCTGCCATATGCTCTACCTCCCTGCGAGCATCATACTAAGGGCTCTCTTCCAGCTTGCTCATCTCTTCCACAATACGATACCCCGGATTGCAAGAAGAAGTGTTCCAACGAGGCATACAAGACACCATTTAAACAGGATATTCACAAGGGTAAGGCAATATTCAGGTTTATCTGTTTTTGTGAGTGTTTCATAACTTCATTATGTAGGATAAAGAAATAGGAAAAAAAGTCCGTCACGCAGGAGCTGCATAACTAAGCACTTTCCTCAGAATTTGGGTAGTGTAGACTGCTTTCCAGAACAATTTGCTTAAAATATCCTACATAAATAAAATAAAAACGTGAATTGTTCTCATTTTGTAATGAGTAACTGATCAACTACGTAATAAATACAAAAATCCTCATATTATCGTATTTTGATCTAACGCAGGAACAGGATACAGTCACTCTAGTGGTAGAAAGCGCTCCTTGCGGCGGCTTTGTGAACCTACGTCTGCCGGCTTTTCTATTCAAATATATTACAAATTAAACCCCCGCTTTCCGATTGACCGATTCAGCTCATTTTTACAACACTTCTTTCTGAGTTACCCACGACGTATACCGCGTTTCGTTACAATACAGCAGAAATTACGACCGGTATGAGTATATTAGGAATTTGGGTCCGGAGTAAACCCCCCCCCTTCTAATGAACCGATTTAGTTTATTTTTACAACACATATTTAACTGTGGATTAGCACTACGAATACCGAGTTTCGTCGAAATATACCAAAAATCACGGCTGGTAGTGGCGAATTGGTATTGTGGGTCCGGAGTAAACCCCCCCTTCTAATGAACCGATTTAGTTCATTTTTATATCTCACTTTTCTCTCTATATTACCACTACGAATACCAAGTTTCGTTGAAATATAACAAATATTACGGCTGACATAGTCAAATAAGTGTTTTGGGTTCGGGGTAAACCCCCCCTTCCGGTGGACTGACTTTAGTGGTTAACGAACTCGTTCAATCGTTTGCTAATTGAATGCTATATACCAAGTTTCGTGACGAAAAAACAAAAACTCTGGCCGCTATCGTGTTAACAGACATATATATATATATATATATATATATATATATATATATATGCATATATATCTATATATATATATATATATATATATATATATATATATAGATATATATAAATTTTAACGGGGGTCATTTTCGGTGTCTACTAGGTAGGATCGATAAAGATTTGAAGAAATTTTTCAAAAATTCCGTCATGAGTCCAACCTCAATAGCTACTCTCCTTCGGAGGAAAGTGCTAAAAGTAATGCCCTTGTGAGCGGAGGGCAAAAAGAAATTGGAGTATGGGTACAACCCAGTTATTTAGTAAATAGAAAAATCAGCCTTACCTTTAGGACATTCACCTCCAGGTACACGGCATTGAAGGTTGAGAAGAAAGGAAGAGGTCTTAGGAGAGGATTGAGGGAATTGTGAGAAAATCCCACCAGCCTGCAGAATAAAAGCTGGAACCTGACATAGAATATGCTCCGAAAAAGACAACTTGATAACACCAATGGAAGCGGATTGGCATAGACCATGAGAGAAGCTACTGGCATAAGAAACACCGAATATTCCTGTGTCAGGATCACTTAGCACATGAGTACAGCGGAAGCTAGAACCTCCCTCATTGCAGTCAGTCATAGGAATGGCAAGGGCCAGGGTATTCTCTCATAGATTAGAGGACTAGTGGTTCCTAGATAAAATACCTGCAATGCATATAATGAGTGTCGCAAAAATTGAAATATTTGAATGCCTCTCACATGGTAATAGTAATAATTAATAATGATAACTAATTCTAATAATAATTAATTATCACAAAAATAACAACCAGAATATATTATAAGAAAAGTATCATCTAGGGGCAGGGGAGGGGATGGAGGATATGAAGGAAATAGTACAGTGAAAACTATAGATATGGCCATCATATGTCTCAGAAACATCGGTGATTACTTTAAAAACCACGAGATTTACTGGTATTATATATTTCACTGTACAGTATCTTTTTTCAAAATACATTATGGTCTAGCCTCCTAGGAATTTTTTGTAAGGGTTGAGCTCAGTACTAGTTCAGAGTTTGAAAGTTCAACAGCATGCCTAGGTCAAGCCCTTATAATCATATAATTATGAACTGCTAACGCAAATTATAACAACAGTTAGAGGGCCTCCCCACGGTCTATTGGTTATCGCAAAGGATTCTCATGAAGAAGATGTCAGTTCGAGTCGGGTTGCGTTTTTTTGTCTAGGTTCGTTGAAACAATTCCCTGCTCCACCATGGATGTTAAGGAAGGGTGGCAACATATAGATAGCTCGGTGCTAAGAGCCTAGATTTAGGTTACTCATAAAAAAATAAATAAATAAATGAAAAGAAAGAGCAGGTACAGTTGCTCTGTGATAAGATGGCTTGCCTGCTCGACTTCCTCATAGGAGATAGGGATTTGAAATATGCATGGTGAAATTTTTCAGAGATGGGCTCACTGAAAGAATTCCATGCTCGGTCACGGATGTTTAGAAAAGCTGACAATCTACAGATAACTGAACAGAAATAGTCAAAAAAGCAGATCTTCTGTACAATAAAAAGAGATCAGATGGGTCATATAACTCTGAAAAGTGCATCCACTTTCATTTGGTTTTTAGCTAATTTCATCACAAATTTTGATTTATTGTTTATGCTTTATTGATATTTTACTACATCATAAAACAGTATGTTTTAAACCTGATGACACCAAAGAGACAGAAAAAGTAGATGGCGAAAAGAAAAACATTTATTCCAAATGCATGGCATTCCATCAGGAGAAGTTTCAAGAGGAATTTGGGAAGGGGAAGTATATTGTGAAGGGACTGTGGTTCATATCAAGAGGGATCATTCCGAAGACCACAGCAACATTTCTTGAAGGTCTCGAACTGACCACAGATCAACTGTCAGCGTTAGCCGAGTCCACCAGGCATAATAATAATAATACGGCCACTGAGTGCTTATCATATATTCACACTGTTTCCTTATTAACTTTAAACTATATTTTCAATTCTATCAATTCCTTTTCTTCCATGACTATATCCTTTTCTCGTCTACATATTGTTTACTGTCTATTCCTTGTTTCAAACTCCTTCTATCTTCAGCCTTTAAATTAATCCTATTTCCAAAACGAGATAAGCAACCTAATGTAATTAGGCACCGCCTTTTCTTTTTTTCTTTTTTTTTTTTTTTAAATCAAATCTTATTTTGATTTTAATTAAATAAGAAATTTTAAATGTTTGTTTCAGTTAAAGAAGGTTATACAGTAGATTCAGTAGAAGAAATTCAAAAGGAAATAATGACGAACGGACCAGTTGAAGCAGCTTTTACTGTGTATGGAGATTTTCCTACCTACAAGTCAGGTAATTCGATAATGTTACGCTGCTAGCAAGACAGCTACTAAAACAATAATCACTGCTATCATCTTTAACGCAGTCTTTGTTTTTACCGAAGGTAATTGTGAAGTTTAGACGACTCCTCACCGATTTCTTTTACTGGTTGTTCTATAAGGCATTTTGATGCACTAAACATGAATCCGTTAAAAAAAAAGTCTCTCTCAACTAAGAAAAAATTCACTTTATGCTCCCTAGATGATGCATAACCAAGACATCCAATAATAAATATATGATCAATTACAGAGACTAATCCATCAAAATTTTACTCTATTATGACTACTTCCACAAGGACATTGGACTAGTGTTGTGAAAGAGCTCGCCTTTAAGGCTAGAAGGCGAGGCTCCTAAAAGCTCGAGCTCTCAGAGCTTGGACAGGGCTCGATAGAAGGCGCGAGCCTTGAAGGCTTGCCTCAGGAGAAGGCGCATGCTTTGAAGCCTTTTACTTTTTATTTCCAAAATGGCGGACGGCGGACAAACAGCTGTTTCATGAATTATACTTTGGTAGAGTCATCCAAAATTGTTTCCGCCACACTGAAATTGTTCGCTAGCAATTAAATTTATCATGACATCGATAAACTAGATTATATGGATCACTAATTGGTTAAAAATAGTAACTTTTTATAAAAAATAAACTCTGTTAGACGGTGATGGTAACACTGTCATACTTCTTAACTGTATGACACTGTCATACTTTTATCTCCCTTAAATAATAAAAGTCCATACAATTTTTCATGCAGATTTTAATCTATAAGAATACAGAATTTAAAAAATCAGCTAAATGAGGCACTTTATTTCATCATCAGCGTTATAAACTGAACTCTGTTGAATTTTAATTTTAATATATTACAAATAAAGCAAAATAAGAATTATCAGAGATAATAAACAGCTAAATTACCTCCCTTTGTACATAAAGATGACTTTAAAAATTTATATTTATTATTGTTAAATAAATGGTGAGATATGTCCCCAAAAAATTGAAATTAATAAAATGTAATTATTATAGAGTAAGTAATTATTGTATATAGATAATCTAGTAAAGCACTAGAAAGGGTTGGACTATAACCGTGCTTGCCAAAGCTTCTACCTTCAGAAAAGACTCCAAGGCTGAGCCTTCAAGGCTCCAGGGAGAACCTTACCGAACCTTCAGGGCTTGATAAGGTTAGGATGGAGCTTCACTCCCAAGCCTTCATCAAGCCCTCAGAGCTGGGGCTGTAGAGGTTAGGTTCAAGGTTCAGGCCTGAAGCCTCTAGTCAGGGCTCGCTTCTAACAACACTACATTGGACTATTTATTACATTAAATGAACAAGCAAAATCATCAACTAAATATATAAGTTGGATATAGATAAATTCACTGTATGTGACCTGTTACATACATCTTGCACACACAAATTAAATTATTGGTTCCATTATTGGCTTAAGAAAGACAACAAATTATTACAGATTAAAAACACTGCCATAGCTTGGAATAAAAAAAATATACATTTACAAGAAAATATGAAATTTTACTAACAAGGCTTCAAATTGGACATTCTTTACATAAGAAAAAAAGACAAACTTGTATGCTTACTTTATTGTGTATGGTTAACAATGAAACAAATTCTCATGAAATAAAAAATATATGTTAAACTAACTGTTCCACAAAAAATACTTGCAGAAGGTAACTTGTACAAACACTCTTTATTACACTACTTGAATTGCGTCAATATATCTTCCAAATAAACAATTTCGTATACCCAAAACATTCCAAAATAATCTATATTATAAATTATAATTTTTATTTATATTGTGACACTCAAATAATTTAAATGCGTAAGGCCAAGAACTAAAAAAAAATAAAAATTAATTCTGCTCCAAATAATCATCATAATTTTCTAGCGGTCTCTAAATAAATCAAATAAATAGAAAATGTGTTTACGGTAGCTGATATCTTGACACCTAACTTACAAGAAAGCTGCTGTCCATCACTCTCCCAGTCACCGAGTGACAGAATTATAGATTTGCGTTAACCCGCTTCTTGTTTGAGTTATCTCCCTTTTAAAATATACCATCTTAAACCACAAAGCAAGCTTACTGTGTCATCAACTGCTTGCCATTGGACGTAAACTTACCACATTGCTGAGAGCTTATCACATTGCAGCTCCTTTAAACATTGTTTTGAGACGTATCACTAGCGCCATTAATGTTTTTATGAAGTCTAATTTATTTATAAATATTCTTAGGAGTCTACAAGCGAACATCTGGAAGCTACCTTGGCGGACACGCTGTGAGAGTGATTGGCTGGGGCACAGAAAATGGAACACCATACTGGTTGATTGCAAACTCCTGGAACACACACTGGGGCGACAAGGGCTTGTTCAAAATACAGCGAGGGGTCGATGAATGTGGTATTGAGTCTGAAATCACAGCTGGTATACCCAAAGTTGCTTAAGAAATTAGCAATTTACTTTTAAATGTAAATAAATATTCTTTTTGACACCAAACATTTGCCTTTTTTACACTGTTTTACTTAATGAAACAGTTGTTATCCTAATTTTCCTTTAAATATATCTTGAAATGAAACCATACATGTTTTGATCAAATTCAGGTAAACATAAGTTAGATTTATCAATTGTTGTATTTGTACTGTAGAAAATGTTTTCATGTAAATAAATATTAAATACATAGTTTATGGAACCTTTGAAAAGAAGCCAAAGGTACACTAGAAATGCTTTAGGTGAAAAAATATACCAACAATCAGAAATAAACAACGTATTTGAAATAGAAGGCTAAAAGAGCATAAGTTTTAAGTAAACTGGGAATATAAATAAGAAAACATATATGTGTGTTTGTATATTTCTGGTGTTACTCTTAAAATTAAAATATATATATATATATATATATATATATATATATATATATAATAATTATTGATATTTTACTAACCTATCAAAAAAGCATTTGATGCCAGTTTTTCTCTGGTATATGTATTTTCTAAAAAGTTTAAGCTGTCACATAAACCAACTATTTGGCTGTGATAAATTATTCTGTTTACTTAATATAAAAATAAATAACACATTTTAAAAATGTGTAGTTTAATCTGACTCATGAACCAAAGATTTGTATGAACTATTGATTCTGTTTACTTGATATCAAAATAAATTTTAAAAATGTGCAGTTTCAATAGTGATTAACAAGCGCTATAGGTTTTTGATGTTTATAAAAAAGGAAGAAATAAAAAAACAGTCACGTAACAGGCCACAAGGTCCCAGAGGAGCAGATACTGTAGAGTTATCTGATTTTTGACCATACAGCACCTTAGGGAGATAGTGTCATAGTGTCAGTACTATGCTCCAGCCGCCTGATTTTTCCAACCCTCGAACGACGACACTAGAAGATAAAACTCTTTAGTGTGTGCTCAGGTTTTGAACTCGGGTCCTCCAGTTCATTAGTCGATTGCTCCATCACTGATCTAACCTTGCTCCCTAACTATAAATAAATTATGGCTAAATTGGGATTCTGGTGGCTCAGTGCTTAGCATATTGGGCTATGGTACTGGTTCGATTTCCTGAGTTGATCTGTTTAGCTATACGCTTTGAAGGAACTCCACAGATTCACTAAGGTTACTCAAAAAAGGTGACAATCAGAATAGATACTACTCCTATAGAAGATCCAGGGGCTATTGAAATTAGCCATTCTCATTTTTATCAAAGGATTTCAATAACTATAATTAGTTGTAAACAAAAAAAATCTTACATTGTTTCTAAATTCTTTTCTCGAAGACTTCGCAATAAATTCTAATGTCATATTGAGAATATCTGCCAACTCAAGAATGAACTAGTTACGCATGAAAATTACTATGGTTCAATGAAATGAAATAATTCTATACCAATTATTTTTATAGAGTTTACTATATTTTGTTTATTATGATGCCAAACATTTAATCATTATCCTTTTCAACAAAAGATAAATCCTTATCTCATGACATTCATTATCTTGTATCCTGCTGATAACATCTGAAAAAAGAAAATCATTTTTTATGTATAAATACAAGGCCAATAAATTCACAAGTTCTAAATGTCACATAATTCCAGTTTGTTAAAAAACAAGTGAAATATGTGCAGTTAAAAAAAATGTTTCTTTTACTAAAAAAAATGTTAGTTGTTTTCTTCTTTAAAAAAATATATAAATCTTAGTTGCATATATTTTTAAAGTTACATATGACACAGTTCAAATCATAAAGGAAAAACTGAAAATTGTACTTACGTCGGCAAACGTTTCTAAACACAAATTTACATTGAACACTTTTACTCGTACGGAAATAGGCTTCTGGGAGTTTGACATCAATACTTTCAACAGAACTTTAAATCTTTCGTTGCAATATGCCCATGGTGTATCAAAAATAGAATTCTTTATTTCTGCACTCTGTAATAATCAAAAACATTAAAAGTATTTATTTATTATAGTATATATTTTTTAATAATATCTTGACATTGATGAGGCTGGGCGGTGGTGGTACTGCACCAAATAGGAAAACCAAAACATAATTATTTATTCAAATTTCAAAACGCGCGGAAGTTACATTCCAATTTCAAAATGTCAGAGTTACATAAATCTAAATCCCCACATAAATTACAAAATTGACCAGAAAATAACTTCTCCATAGTCCAACAACTTCCAAAAAATTGCCTCATTCAAATTTCAGGCCTTATACCCTGGTTTTTTCAACTCCCTCCCCCTCTGGGTCCTCCACTGAGGAGTTAAAAGAATTTTCAAATTTGACAAACCACAAATTTCACGCGGCTCAAATTCAGCAGTTTTGCTAGCTACCTCTGACTTTTCATCGCCTTCCAATATTTATATAATGAAGCGCCCTAATGTTTTATCTAAATTTCTTGTGTCTACAATGGAAATAAGTAAGCAGCCTTTCAATATTTTTTTTTTTTTTTTAAATGCCTTCTCGTCTATTGTCAAATAAATTTAAAATGCCATCCTTTACCACTTGTCATTTCTTTGAGAATATTTACTTGAGTACTGACATAGGTTTCAGGATTTTGGTAGTCCTTATAAAGTAGGGATATTTTCTCTGGTATATATTTTCTAAAAGGTTTAACCCATGAACTAAAGATTTGTATGAACTATTGATTCTGTTTACTTGATATTAAAATAAATTTTAAAAATGTGTAGTTTCAATAGTGATAGACAAGCACTATTTATGTTTGATGTTTATAGTGACCTTCCAATTTCATACTATTAAATGTTTTTTACTTCAAATAATAGTTGGTGATTTATCTTACTGGCTACAGGTACATTGTTTCTATGTCTGTAACAGGCGAATGCGTGGACAGGGAGCTTTTGACTGGCTAGTACCTTCCGAGGGAAGGGTTCATCTATAAATCAGCATGTAAGTGACCTTAAACCTGATTACATTAGCTTTGTAATTTCTCAAGTAGTAGAGGATTAGTCAACGTATCCTACGGCATCAGTATTTTATGAATTAAAATGTTTTGTTTATCATTATATTTTTTGATTGTTTTTCATGTTACTTAAGTTTATTTTTATTATGGCCTTTCCCTCGAGGCAACATACTAGTTTTGTACAACACCTTAGTGATCCTCTTGCTCTTCAACAGTGGTTGTGAGACTTTTCATCTAGAGAGGAGTCCGAGGAGGAATTTATGGAAAATGATTTTATTTATAAAAATAAATTGGGATAAGTTAATCATCTCAAAAGAAGCAATAAAACTATGCCATTTTTGTGAAGGAACACAGCGCTTAGAGAAACTTGCAATCAGTTCGGCCCTGATCGATTCCACGATCTTCTTGTAAAATGCAGGATTTATTGATTGTAAACGTATTGTTTGTATATTTTCAGACTAACGAATATGGAATTTCAAGTTAAGAAAAGAGAGCATTTCGCCCATACTTCATGTTGATGTTCGCGAGTTTAATGGATGATTCAAGTACAAGTGTTTCCTGATGAAGCATCTCTTTACCAATGGCTAAGCAATTTCTCACAGTCAAAAGCAACTCAGTTCTACAGGTGAGTTATTGAATTGATACTTTAACATTGGCATTAGATCATGGATAATGTATGGTAAGTAAATATATCACTGAGTATTGTACGGCTGTATACACACAGAACTCCTCAAAAGGAACTGATTAGTAACGCAAATTACGAACCAGTTTACTCTGAGTCACTACCTATTTAATTCAATGGGACACTACACACGACGCTAGTGGTTAGTAACCGGTTACCTGGGGACTCACATGTCCAGTTGCTAGGGGACCAGTTACTAACTTGAGTATGATGGCTGACCAACAAATCAATATGTTGCAGGTGGGAGAAGTTAAAAGTTAAAACTCCCATTTTATGTTACGGGCGTATATAAGTGGGGCTGCAGCCTGAAACTAATAAATATTCTGAAAACATATTTCAAGATATTGGTGTATCCAATAACTAATGGCTATTTTTCTTTTCCGAAACCTTTCGTTATTGTACAATATTATGGCAGGGGTGTATACAGAAAATAATTTTAGGGGGGCTGGGAACTTTTGGGGGGTATGGAATACTAAAAATCATATATCACATAAAAGAAATGTTTTTCCTGAGCTGAGTGATCTTATTTAATTTATTTTTAAAGTTTTTTTTTAATTAAATCAAAATTTGGGGGGGGAGGCTGCAGGCCCCTCCCCTTATATACGCCATGTATTATGGTTTCTTCATCACTTGAGTCTTCCGTAATTGAACATACGACATCCATAATAACACTGAACAATAGAGATTTTGGTTAGTAATGAGTAGTCTCGTGTGTGGAGCCAAGTCGCCAATCAGTCTGTAACTGGTTATTAACCCGAGTTACCAACTGGTTGAGTTACTATCTAGTAGCTCCTTTTATATAGGGCCTTTGTGTGTGGTAGTGACAGTAAAATACGTCATTGATTGATTGTGATTGTGGCATTGAAATAAAAATAAAATATTGGAACGGCGCAAACATATGCATGAACCCAATATATGGTTTTGCCATGAAAATCATAATTAGTCTCTCTTGTTCTTACAACATCAACACAGTCGCTACTCCGATAAATGCCAAAGATCAGTAAAATCAAGTGTACACATTACTGGACACTATTTATTTTGGTTAATTATTCCCATTTTGATTACGGTTACCTAAAATTCACTACTAATCTGAGTCTCCCAAAGATGCTAGTGTGTGAGTGTGTTTGTTTTTATTATAATGGTTATTATTATTATTTTTAACATACCTCATCAGCAAGTAATTGTCCAACCCAGCACATGGGCAGAAAACCAAATATATCACTGATGAGAGTAAACTGAGGTCTGTTGTTCTGAAAATATTATAAAAAATTAATAATAGTAAAATAGCTCAAATGTGATAAAAATACTTCTATCCAGTACATTGGAGTACTGTCAGAGATTGTGTCGATCCCGGAGATATCAGACACTTCATTGAGAGTAAATTTCCAGATAAGATAATGTTGTTAGAAATCATTAAATATCCTGGGGGCTCATTCCTGGATTAAATAAATTTAAAAAAAGAATAAAATGCCTAAAATGCATTACAAAATTATTCTGACAGCACCCAAATAGAAGTATTACGTCTTTGCTATCACAAGACGATAATATCAACACTAGTTCATATCCCAAAAAAAACATAAATGTGAAATAGAGGCCAAGTTCCTCCCCCCACAAAGAAACACTCCCTTCCCCAAAAATATCCCATCCTAAAACCCCCCAAAACGCCTTACCATCCTACACTCCAAAAAAGTAGTATGAGTTGGTGTATTAATTCAACCAAAAATATTTGCCAATACAAGAGATGGTACAAGAAAGAAATGTCCAAGTTCATTACTTGGAAGACCTCATAGTTGCTTACTAAGAACAGTAAAGACACTTCAACTGACCTTTAAAAACAACAATAAAAATGCTTATATCCAGTTACTAAAATATCACTTTCCTCAACCAGGTATATTCTTAAACTTGGCAATGTTTAGTTTTCTCTCTAAAGATAATTTCGGCACAGATAAAACATTGCCAAGTTTAAGAATATACCTGGTTGAGGAAAGTGATATTTTAGTAACTGGATATAAGCATTTTTATTGTTGTTTTTAAAGGTCAGTTGAAGTGTCTTTACTGTTCTTAGTAAGTAACTATGAGGTCTTCCAAGTAATGAACTTGGACATTTCTTTCTTGTACCATCTCTTGTATTGGCAAATATTTTTGGTTGAATTAATACACCAACTCATACTACTTTTTTGGAGTGTAGGATGGTAAGGGGTTTTGGGGGGTTTTAGGAGGGGATATTTTTGGGGAAGGGAGTGTTTCTTTGTGGGGGGAGGAACTTGGCCTCTATTTCACATTTATGTTTTTTTTGGGATCTCATTACTTTTTTCTAAGTATTAATTAAAATTTAGTTGCCGCATACCTACTGGCTTTTGTACTTCATATAAAACCAGGGTCTTTGGATTCTGCATAAGGTTCTCCTTACTGCTTAATATTTGATGCCAATAATCAACCTACATACATCTAATCACTAGACTAGAAAAGTTAGAAGCACTTCCAGATGACAGTACTCTAGAGGACAAATTGATTGCTCTCTTAACTAAACTATTACACTGTAAAACACAGGAACCTCATCCCGAGGATAAAGATCACAATAGGGAAAGTACAGAAGACCTTCAAGAATAAGATAAGAACAAAGACAATACATTTTGGGTTTGTGATCCTAAACTTTGCAATTTAGATGGTTCGACTTTGAAAAACTTAGTATCTCCTGTCAAGTATATTATGCAGTTAACCCCTACGACTTTATGTACTACATTTAAGAAAGAAGTCACAACTGTTGTTGTTAAGATGTGTCGAAATGTTTCTTAAAACATCAAATATAGGTTCTCCTTACCAAGACGATTCATTTGATACCCCACATGATGGGTTTCAGAAGGAATGATGGCTTTCCGATGGAACAAAAAGTACAAAACGTCATAGGTAATATGACACTCCCGTATGAAGACCTACCTGCGTGCCAAGTTTGGTCAAAATAGGTCAAACGGTGTGAATTTGTATAAGGAATAAACATACTGACAGACAGCTGAAAGACCTTTTAGCACTTTCCTCCGAAGGAAAGTAGCTATTGAGGTTGGACTCATGACGGAATTTATGAAAAATTTCTTCAAATCTTTATCGATCCTACCTAGTAGACACCGAAAATTACCCCCGTTAAAATTTATATATCTATATATATATGCATATATATATATATATATATATATATATATATATATGTGTGTGTGTGTGTGTGTCTGTTAACACGATAGCGGCCAGAGTTTTTGTTTTTTAGTCACGAAACTTGGTATATAGCATTCAATTAGCAAACGATTGAACGAGTTCGTTAACCACCAAAGTCGGTCTACCGGAAGGGGGGGTTTACCCCGAACCAAAACACTAATTTGACTATGTCAGCCGTAATATTTGTTATATTTCAACGAAACTTGGTATTCGTATTGGTGATATAGAGAGAAAAGTGAGATATAAAAATGAACTAAATCGGTTCATTAGGAGGGGGGGGGGGGTTTACTCCGGACCCAAATTCCTAATATACTCATACCGGTCGTAATTTCTGCTGTATTGTAACGAAACTCTGTATACGTCGTGGGTACCTCATGAGAAAGAAGTGTTGTAAAAATGAGCTGAATCGGTCAATCGGAAAGCGGGGGTTTAATTTGTAATAATATTTCAATAGAAAAGCCCGTCAGACGTAGGTTCACAAAGCCGCCGCAAGGAGCGCTTTCTACCACTAGAGTGACTGTATCCTGTTCCTGCGTTAGATCAAAATACGATAATATGAGGTTTTTTGTATTTATTACGTAGTGTAATAGGTACCATGTGTAAACATAACTCTGGAAGCAAATTAATTACTGATCAGTTACTCATTACAAATTTAAAAGAGAACTATTCATGTTTTTATTTTATTTATGTAGGATTTTTTAAGTAAATTGTTCTGGAAAGCCGTCTACACTACCCAAATTCTGAGGAAAGTGCTTAGTTATGCAGCTCCTGCGCGACGGACTTTTTTACCTAGCCTAGTGCATTCCCCGGACCAAGGCCTACCTGTGTGCCAAGTTTGGTCAAAATCGGTCAAGCGGAATGAATTTGTGTAAGGAACAAACATGCAGACACACAGCTGATAGACGATTTTGACCTAGCCTATGACACTACCCGGATAAAGACCTACCTATGTACCATGTTTGGTCAAAATCTGTCAAATCGTGTGGATTTGTATTAGGAATAAACAGTTAGGCAAACAGCTGATAGACGATTTTGATCTAGCCTATGACACTCCCCGGATCAAGACCGACGTGTGTCAAATTTTGTCAAAATCGGCCAAACGGTGTGTATTTTTATTAGGAACAAACAGACAGACAGACAGCTGATAGACAATTTAACCTAGCCTATGATTCTCCCCGCATCAAGACCCATCTGTGTCCCAAGTTTGGTCAAAATCGGTCAAACGGTACGGATTTGTATAAGGAACAAACATACAGAACAGACAGCTGGTATAAGATGTTGACCGAGCCTATATGCGTCTAATTGTTTCTTAAAACATCATATATAGGTTCTTCATACCGAGACGATTCATTTGATACCCCACATCATGGGTTTCGGACGGAATGACGGGTTCCCGAAGGAAGTACAAAACTGGCGCGCCCCCGCCCCGGAAGCGGAGTCAAACACAACTTTTCAGGAGTTTTCTATTTTTTCCTTTAATAACACCTCCATATCTATCATCATGCAAAATTTCAAGTCTCTAGCATCATGGGAAGTGCCTAATAATTTTGACGAGTGAGTGAGTCCTATAAATCCCGATTTTCGATCGCTTATATCTCAGAAACTATTCGATGTAGAATTATGAAAATTTCCAGTTTTACTCACATCTAGTAGTATAATACCTGTGTAAAATTTCATAACTTTATCTTTACCTGGTTGAAAGTTATGAGAGAGTAAAAATCGGCTCTAAGACCTCCTGTAATATACACAAAGTGTGCTTAGGCCGGAACTTGGCCTGGCGCACTACCGTGCGCCTAGATGTTCATTAAACCACTACATATTACTCATGTTACATTTTCTCTTCTCAAATACTAACTTTGCCTGGCTCGCTGAGAAAATTCCTGGCTGCACCCTGGTCGGCGCTAATGGCCAAGATTTATGTCGATGCGCCGTAAAAAAAAAAAAAAAAAAAAAAAAAAAAAAAAAAAAAAAAAAAAAAAACTAACTTTGCCACTTGTTCCCTGTAATTTGAAGCCAATTCCTCTAGAAAACAGCTCCTTATGAAGGAAATAGGCTACTGGGCTTCATATTACAGAATGGCAAGTTAAATCTAATGGATCAAAAACTTCAGGTTGATAGAATAGTGCATTATATTTAAGAATTTAAATGTATTGGTCCAAGACAATAGGTTTTGGCCAATGGGCCTTTTTCCTTTTCGCTCTTTCCTGACATGACTCAAGAACAAAAGAATTATAAAAAAATACTTGATGTATTGTATAATTGACAAATATATATATATATATATATATATAAATGTATTAGCCTACTGTATACTGCATGGGACAGCATACATTTTCAATAAATTTGTTTTCAAATCTTGAATGTAGAAAAAAAAAATTAACTTGTTGGCTTCAGATAAATATAACATCATTTATCTGAAATATTGGCTCCTTTATATGTCAAGGAGGCCTAGTGCGTAATTTACGCTACTTACTTTTTAGCGCGGTTACTCCCTATCTCCATAGGGAGAACCCGCTTATGAGGTTGACCTCATGACGCAATCCAGAAGTGCCGACTAGAAACATTCTCGTTTCAGACCCCATAGATCACGAAAATATGGGTGGTTCAAATTTGTATATATATATGTATATATTTATATATATGCTTGTCTTTTCGCGCTCTAGCAAGCTCAAAAATGGTCCGATTTTTATGAAATTTGGTACAAAAATCTATCGTCTAATTTGAAAGGTCAAGATCGTTAACCAGCAGAATCCGCCCACTGGAAGATAGTGTTTGGGGGGAAATTCGCGCAAAAAAATAGTAACGCTTACTTTTTTGAGTTTATATGCTTGCAGGTACTTGTTTTGTAGGTTTCTTAACATAGGAAAACGAATTAAACAATTTTCAAGGTGATACCTGTAACCGTTTTTGAGAAAAGTGGAATCAATGTTTTTATAAGTCATTATTTTTTTGTGGGTACTTAGAATCGCGGGATTTAATTGAAATATTTTCTAC
Organism: Gonocerus acuteangulatus; assembly: GCA_946811695.1. NCBI lineage: Eukaryota > Metazoa > Arthropoda > Insecta > Hemiptera > Coreidae > Gonocerus > Gonocerus acuteangulatus. Next base: position 55,982,655 of record OX328129.1, on the reverse strand, counting down.
ATCTTGGGAATTAATCCAAACTAAGATGTTTAAATTTTGGTTATATTTGGAGTTAAGGAAGTATGCGAAAAAAATTATTTTATTAATAGACATGAAAAGTTTTCGGATATTCATACATTTTTCGTAAATATCTCGATAACGGTTGGAAAATCGTGGTAAGTGGAAGGTGGCCATTCGAATGCTTGCTAAATTCTCTACAAAAAAGGTTCTGAAGCAATATTCGATAGGGAATTGTCAATCAGAGATATAAGGGCTGATGATTTGTGATGCTAATCTATTTCATTTCTTCGCGATGTACGTAACCGCGCTAAGATGATGCAGTTCCTGCGAGTCGGACTTTATTACTTTCCTCCGAAGGAAAGTAGCTATTGAGGTTGCACTCATGACGGAATTTTTGAAAATTTTCTTCGAATCTTTATCGATCCTACCTAGTAGACACCGAAAATGGCCCCAGTTAAAATTTATATATATATATATATATATATATATATATATATATATATATATATATAGTTATATATGTGTCCGTTAACACGATACAGGCCAGAGTTTTTGTTTTTTCGCCACAGAACTTGGTATGTAGTATTCCTCCATCAAACGATTGAACGAGTTCGTTAACCAACAAAATCGGTCCATCCGTAAGGGGGGTTACTCCGGAGCCAAAGTAGTTATTTGTCAATAACAGCAATAATTTTTGTTATATTTCAACGAAAATCGGTATTTGTTGTGATCAACCGAATAGAAAAATTTGTTGTAAAACAAACTAAATCGGTTCACTAGAAGGTGGGGTCTACTCCGGACAGAAATTACTAATTTCCCAGTCGTATATTACTTATACCGTAATTTCTGTTGTATTGTAACGAAACTCTGTATACGTCCTGGCTATCTAATAAGAGAGAATTGTTGTAAAAATTAACTAAATCGGTCTATTGGAAAGGGGGGGGGGGCTTACTTTGTACTCTGATTGAATTGAATTCTCCCGCCAAACGTAGGTTCGTGAAACTCATCAAGATCAATAGATGAATGTGTTAAGCTTTGTGTGTTTATTACGTGGTGTAGTAGTACCACGCATACACAAAACTCTGGACGGAAATTAATTACAAAATTAATAATTGAACCAGCTGCTCATAAAAGCAAAAGAGCAGAACAATTTATGTTTTTATTTTATGCACCTATAGGTTATTATTCAGCAATGCACTCGACCCTACCCAATTCTGAGAAAGTGCTTAGTTATGCAGCCCCTGCGTGACGGACTTTTCTGGGCATTGTGCTGCCTAAAATATCATTTTTGTTCAAGACGTCATAGGAGTTGGTGAAAAATGGTTCACAAAATATTAACTAGAAATTTGTAACTATAACCATTATAGATTCTTCGTCTCTTAAAAACTAGAGACGGGCGATCTAAATCGATCTTTTACTGCGGTACCTCCCTCCCTTCATAGGGAGGAACCATGCTTATAAGGTTGACCTGTCCTTGGCAATGCACAAGTGCCGACTAGAAAATTTTACTCTTCAGAACCCCTAGAGAACATAAACAACAGTGGTTCAAATTTGTGTGTATATATATATATATATATATATATATATATATATATATATATATATAAACATATATATATTTTTTTATATTTGTCTGTTCGCTCTGTAACTCAGTGAAAAATGGTCCGATTTTGATTAAATATGGTACAAAAATCTTTCATTTAATTTAAAAGGTTAAGTTCGTTAACCAGCAAAATCCGTCCACCGGAACATGGTTTTTGAAGCGAAGTCCGCGTAAAAAAATCTTTACGCTTACATCATAAGCTTGAAAACGAATGAAACCATTTTTAAGGCGATATCTTTAACCGTTTTCGAGAAAAGTGGAAAAATAGTGTCGAATAAAGTTTTTGGTTTGGATACTTAGAATCAGTTAAAATATTTTCTGCATGTTTGAAATTCATATAAACAAAGATGTTTAAATTTTGGTTACGTTTGGAGTTGAGGAAGGGGTAGAATAAAATATTTTATTAAGAAACGAAAAATTTTGGGAGCTTCGTATGTTTTCTTTAATATCTAGAAACGGTTGAGAATCTTGGTATGCGGAATGTTACCATTCGAAAGCTTACTAAATTCTCTACAAAAAAGGTTCTGAAGAAATTTTTGATTAGGCATTGTCAATCGGAGAAATATGTGCTTAAAACTTCAATTGTGTTCGTTTTGCTCTTTTGAACGGGTTTTCGGAGTTGTTTGGCTCACTTGTTAATTGGTTGTTTTTTTTTCTCTTTTAAATCGATTTGTTTATAGAATTAGAATTATAGTAGAATAAGTCAAGAAAATTAGAAACATTTTGATATTTGATACTGTGAAATAACTATTTCTAGTAGTGGGGTTGACCAACCAAGCTGTAGGGTGGGATTCCAGGTAAAAGGGTACCATAAAGGTACCCTTTGTAACGGCCCATAAAGGGATTTCACGAAAGGTCGAACCAAAATAATAACTGTTTCTATTTCATTTATTTATTTATTGATAGATAATGCTCCGCATCCAAAGCGAAGAGCATTCAATACCTTGTAGTAAGCTGATGTAGGCGCTGCTTCTATTAGCACTTTCCTCCGAAGGAAAGTAGCTATTGAGGTTGGACTCATGACGGAATTTATGAAAAATTTCTTCAAATCTTTATCGATCCTACCTAGTAGACACCGAAAATGACCCCCGTTAAAATTTATATATATCTATATATATATATATATATATATATATATATATATATATATATATATGTCTGTTGACAGCATCTGCACTAGACCTCTAGCAACGCTTACCTTTTCCTTTGTTGTTTTCTCTTTCATCTAATTTATATTCCTCGTCGGCATCACTTCATTGTTCCATCCGCCCTAACACAACTGCAAAGGAGATCCATATATCTGCGGTGGATTGATATCTATTCATATCAATTTTACAAATAAAATAGGTTGTCTCCATATTTATTTCATACTCGTATATTGAAAAGTAAGAGTATTTCAATGGCTCTATTCATCCGTTGATAGGAATTAGAATTAAGAATAGAATTAACTAAGAAAGCAGGGAAATCATCTAAAGTCATAAAATATTCTATTGAACATTAGTCCCATATTTTCAATCTTATTAGCACTTTCCTCCGAAGGAAAGTAGCTATTGAGGTTGGACTCGTGACGGAATTTTTGAAAAATGTCTTCAAATCTTTATCGATCCTACCTAGTATATATATATGTGTGTCTGTTAACACGATAGCGGCCAGAGTTTTTGTTTTTTCGTCGCGAAACTTGGTATATAGCATTCAATTAGCAAACGATTGAACGAGTTCGTTAACCACCAAAGTCGGTCTACCGGAAGGGGGGGTTTACCCTGAACCCAAAACACTAATTTGACTATGTCAGCCGTAATATTTGTTATATTTCAACGAAACTTGGTATTCGTATTGGTGATATAGAGAGAAAAGTGAGATATAAAAATGAACTAAATCGGTTCATTAGAAGGGGGGGTTCACTCCGGACCCAAATTCCTAATATACTCATACCGGTCGTAATTTCTGCTGTATTGTAACGAAACTCGGTATACGTCGTGGGTACCTCATGAGAAAGAAGTGTTGTAAAAATGAGCTGAATCGGTCAATCGGAAAGCGGGGGTTTAATTTGTAATATTATTTCAATAGAAAAGCCCGTCAGACGTAGGTTCACAAAGCCGCCGCAAGGAGCGCTTTCTACCACTAGAGTGACTGTATCCTGTTCCTGCGTTAGATCAAAATACGATAATATGAGGTCTTTGTATTTATTACGTAGTGTAATAGGTACCATGTGTAAACATAACTCTGGAAGCAAATTAATAACTGATCAGTTACTCATTACAAATTTAAAAGAGAACTATTCATGTTTTTATTTCATTTATGTAGGATTTTTTAAGTAAATTGTTCTGGAAAGCAGTCTACACTACCCAAATTCTGAGGAAAGTGCTTAGTTATGCAGCTCCTGCGTGACGGACTTTTTCAATCATTACAAATGACACTAGGGAAAAGAACGCTTACGTGTTCGAGTTAATATGCTTGCAGATAGTCGTTTTATAGGAAAACGAATGAAACCATTTTATTGAAACCATTTTTGAATTTTTTTTAGTATTAGTTTTCCCAACTAATTTTCGGCTTGGCTATTCAGGAACGATTTATTCAGTAGACACTTGTTCCAGTCGTTTGAAATTCATCTAATGTAAGATATTTACATTTTGATTGCGGTTGGAGTTATGGAAGTATTAGAGAGAGAAAAAAAAGTCCGACTCGCAGGAACTGCGTCATCTTAGCGCGGTTCCAGTTTTTTTTTTTTTTTTTTTTTTTTTTTTTTTTTTTTTTTTTTTTTTTTTTTACGGCACATCTACATCTAGGTCATTAGCGCCGACATCCAGGGTGTAGCGAGGAATTTCACCAGCGAGCAGTGGGATGATAAAATTCCTGCCGGAGGTTGGGAATCGAACCCACCATCTCCCGCTTATGAATCCAAGGCGCTAGCCCTTCATATCCCTATTCTCATTTGAAAAGCATAGAATAGAAACAGATAATATTTTCCTCGGCCTTTGTTGAAAGGGTTTTATGGCTATGGTATACCTGGGGTCAGGTCCGCAAGACCCTAGAATCCTCTTCTACCGATACTTCATTTCATACGTTTCAATGAATTGGAAAATATCAAATATTTTCACACATTCCTGTGTTCTTTTACTATAGTAATAATTCTACAGATAAAATCAATTAAAAAATAAAATAAAAAAACCAACAGCATAAAGGCAATTGAAAATATTCAAAAGACGTCATCGAATCTTTTTCTCTTGGCAAGCTATATTTCTAACAATGAATTGTTTTTCTTATTTTGCTTAATCTGTTTTATTGTAAAATACATTATCCAACTATAAGCAATTAAAAAATAACAAGGAATAAAAACAGACAAAAAGAACAGTTCGAATAAGCAAAATCAATTACTTTAATGTTTTAAGCACTTATTTCTCCGATTTACATCGCCTAATCAAAACTTTTATCAGAACCTTTTTTGTAGAGCATTTAGTAAGCTTTCTAATGGTATTCTTCCGTTTACCAAGATTCTCAACCTTTTTCGAGATATTAAGGAAAATATACAAAGTTACCAAAACTTTTTAAGTCTGTTAATAAAATATTTTATTCTAACCCTTCCTTAACTCCAAACGTAACCAAAATTTCAACATATTAGTTTTGATGAAAGTAGAACATGCAGAAAATGTTTCAACTGAATCCCATGATTCTAAGTACCCAAACCAAAAACGGTATTCAAAAAATATTTTTCCAATTTTCTCGAAAACGGTTAAAGCTATCGCCTTGAAAATGGTTTCATTCGTTTTCCTAGCCCAGGAATCATATAAAACGAGTACTTAGAAGCTTATGAACTCAAAAACGTAAGCGTTACGATTTTTTTTGCGCGAATTTCGCCTCAAACGCCATCTTCCAGTAGGCGGATTTTGCTGGTTAACGAACTTGACCTTTCAAATTGGACGAAGGATTTTTGTACCAAATTTCATCAAAATCGGACCATTCGTCTTCTAGCTAGAGAGCGAACAGACAAATATATATATATATATATATATATATATATATATATAAATATATACATATATATATATATATATATATACAAATTTGAACCACCGTTATTTTCGGTCTCTAGGGGTTCTGAAACGCGAAATTTTCTAGTCGGCACTTCCGGATTGTTTCATTGTATCAACCCTATAAGCGGGGTTCCTCCCTATGGGGGAGGGAGGAACCGCGCTAAAAAATATTAACAAGACACGAAAAGTTTTCGGGTCTTGATACATTTTCAAAATACCTCGAATACGGTTGGGTATTGTGTTTATTAGAACGTGACCATTCGAAAGCTTACATAATTCTTTAAAAAAAAAAACAACAAAATAGTTCGACGTAATTTACTATGGGGCGTTATCAATCGGAGAAATAAATGCTTAAAACTTATTATTATTATTTTTTGAACGGGGTTTTGTCTCCGTTTACCACACTTTTTAATTGTCTTTTTCTTTTAGCGCGGTGCGGGTTCTCCCTATGGAGATAGGGAGTATATATATATATATATATATATATATATATATATATATATATATATGTATGTATATATTTATATATATGCTTGTCTGTTCGCGCTCTAGCAAGCTCAAAAATGGTCCGATTTTAACGAAATTTGGCATAAAAATCTGTCGTTTAATTTGAAAGGTCAAGTTCGTTAACCAGCAGAATCCGCCCACTAGAAGATAGTGCTTGGGGCGAAATTCGCGCAAAAAAAAAGAGTTTATATGCTTGCAGGTACTTGTTTTATAGGTTTCTTAACATAAGAAAACGAATGAAACCATTTATAAGGCGATATCTGTTACCGTTCCTGAGAAAAGTGGAATCAATGTTTTTGTAAGTCATTATATTTTTGTGAGTACTTAGAATCGCGGAATTCAATTGAAATATTTTCTACATTTTGGAAATTAATCCCAACTAAGATGTTTAAATTTTGGTTATATTTGGAGTTAAGGAAGTATGCGAAAAAAATTATTTTATTAATAGACATGAAAAGTTTTCGGATCTTCATACATTTTTCGTAAATATCTCGACAACGGTTGGGAAATCGTGTAAGTGGAAGGTGACCATTCGAATGCTTACTAAATTATCTACAAAAAAGGTTTTGAAGCAATATTCGATGGGGCAACGTCAATCAGAGATATAAGCGCTTAAAACTTAAAAAGTGTTTGTTTTGTTGTTTTGAAAGGTGTTTTCTCTTTCTTTATCTCACTTTTTAATTGGTTGTTTCTTGTTTTAAATTGCATTTATCAGTAAAATTAGTATAGTAGTCAAATAAGCTAAGAAACGGTGATAATAAGTTTGGACTGGCTGTGGTAATCCTGATGGCAGTGGCTAATCATGATGACGTAGGTTGTTTTGAATTCTCCTACATATATAACCTTCCTCATAGCCTCTAACTGAAGTTACCGTTATTTCTTATTTTGTAGAAAGATTTAACCCACGACAGAATGGAATTTTATTCGCCATGAAGCTTATATTTACAGTTGATTATAACAGTAAAACGAATTTGCTAGTAAAACAAGATACTTAAAATGACAACGAATTTTTCGTTGTTTAGAGTAGAGCCTTCTCAGCAGTAGTCAAAGAGTAAGTAAGTTTTCAGTACATAATTGTATTGACTTATACAGATTAAGAATTATCCGTTTCTGTGTAAGTTGGCTACTGTCAGTTTCCTGTGATTTGTGATGCTAATTTATTCCATTTCTTCGAGATGTACGTAACCGCGCTAAGATGACGCAGTTCCTGCGAGTCGGACTTTTTTAAATTGAATTTAACAGTAAAATTAGTATTTTACTAAAAAATAGGTAAGAAAATGAGGAACGTATCTTTTATGGTGTTTTCGTCAACGAACGTTGAGAAAGAGGATGGAGTAATTTTCGCTCAGGTTATTCCTGAGCTTCCTGTTATGACGCCTAAAATTTTTCTTCTCTATCAGATTTCATTTAATATTTTTCACGAATGATCAAAACCTATCAATAACTGCTTCTGTTCCTTTACAATAGCACAAGGGATATGAACGGAACCGCGCACAAACGACGCGCTCATAATTTTATGAATTATGTTTTAATCAAATTTCAGAAGAATTAAAAAGGAAATTGTTATTACCTCAAGCATTATGATTATTGCAGCTGCAAGAAGGCCAGAAAAAAATAATGCACCAACAAAAGAGCTGGATTCCAAATAATGATTGATAGCGTTTCTAAATCTGAAAGCAAAGATAAAACATTGATTTACAGTAACCCAAAAGCTAAAGAATGGCGTAATAATATATCCAAAATCTCAGTCGGAGAAATAAGCGCTTTAAACTACGGAAGTGTGGCTTTCCTTCCTTTGAAAGGTTCTTTGTGGGAGTTTTGGGAACTTCGTATATTTTTCTCGAATATGGTTGAGAAATCGTGGTAAGTGGAAGGTAATCATTCGAAAGCTTACTAAATTATCTACAAAAAAAGGTTCTGAACCAATTTTGGATTACGCGAAGTCAATCTCAGAAATAAGAGCTTAAAACTCCAAATGTGTTTGTTTTGTTCTTTTGAACGGGTTTTTGTAGTCGTTTAGCTCACTTTTTAATTGGTTGTTTTTTGTTTTAAATTGCATTTATTTGTAGAATTAGTATTATAGTGGAATAAAACAAGAATATGTGAAACATTTTGATATTTTCAATGGATTGAACTGTGAAGTAAGTATCTCCTTGTCGATGGGTCCTTTGTCTCTTATCTCTGGCCATAAAATCAATTCAAGAAAGGTCGAACCAAAATAATACCTGTTTCTATTTTAATTTTTCCAAATATGACTAGGGATAAGAACGGGACCGCGCTAAGATGACGCAGTTCCTGCGAGTCGGACTTTTTAAAAATAATAATTTAAAAAAATCGTTTAGACCCTCTTGCTCAAATTCAGGAACATAAATATGCTTTAGCTCCACCCGACAAACCTATGTAATTAACTGTATAACATACAGTCTTCTTTTTCGTACATGGCCACCCCGCCAGCGCGAACGCCTGTGGACACTTTTTTGTTATAATTTTTTGTAACGTTTTTTTTTTTTCGGTTTGTCATCACTAAAGCATATTTATGCTAAAAAAAAAATATAATAACTTGACTTGCCTTAATATTGCATGATGGTGTTGAACATTTTCCCTAAGGCAATAATAAAGGCAGCTTTGAAACTCCGGATCATCGTACAGCTGTTCTACTGAACTTTTCGCTACGTTCCCTGGCAATTTTCTCTTCCACTCCAGGAATGCTCTTCTCTCCAAGTTTCGGAAGGAATAATTCAACACTTCCACTTCTGCAGACAGCTGTAACGTACATGTTACGTACAATTCCTCGTGGCAGATGAATGAAGCGTATATGGAATAGATCAAGATTGCATCCATGGCATAAGCTATGCCGAACCCCAGCGGGATGGACGTGTCGAAGGGGAAGTAAAGGTGAAAAGGTAAATACAGATTGAGCCCATCACCTTTATGCTCATCCAATATCAGATGGCTCATCGGAATAAGTATGGTGAAATTGATGGCGCAGAAACTCATGGCTATGGTAATGATGGTGACAAAAAATTTGATTCTATTTATCCTTTTTATTTTTATCTGTCTGTATTCTTCTTGAAACTCTTCATCGTACTGATAGAAGCCACTTGTGATCATACTGGTTGCTATGCTCAAGCCATTTCTTGATATCACTCGGACTACATGCATGCCGATTGAAACAAAAGTTGTTCCCATTGCATAGAAAGCTTCAATCATTTCACTCTTGTCTTTTGCTATGGTTGCCATAGCAATGACAGCTGCTACGATTCCGTAGAAGTGGAGGAATGAAAGACATGCCAGAATGAATATATTAACAGAATATATGAATGATGAGTTGTCAAGTATAGTATAACCACCTAAAACCATAATAGCATATCGCTTTCTGATGAAATCATAGTATGTTGCTGGATCTACATCTCGTTTAACATTACTCTTCATCATCTTGGATCAATATGATGTCAAGAAATTGCCTCCTCTGAAAAAAACAAAAACAATATGTGCAGCAGTAAGATTATAAACAAAAAATTATATAAATAAATAAAAAGTGCTATGCATTCTTAATATCCTTCGGGCAGTTAGGCCTGGTGCACACTGAAAAAACTGGTTTCGTGAAACTCAAGTTTCATGAAACCGATAAATAGAAAACCATAGGTTGGTGCAATTCCTTAAATATGTTTCATGAAACCTGGTTTCATGAAATTCGTTAAATCGGATTGCTTCAGATTCACGTTTCATCAGTGGATCAAAAAGTCCGTCACGCAGGAGCTGCGTAACTAAGCACTTTCCACAGAATTTGGGTAGTGTAGACTGCTTTCCAGAACAATTTGCTTAAAATATCCTACATAAATAAAATAAAAACATGAATAGTTCTCTTTTAATTTTGTAATGAGTAACTGATAAATTATTAATTTGCTTCCAGAGTTATGTTTACACATAGTACCTACTGCACTACGTAATAAATACGAAAAAACCTCATATTATCGTATTTTGATCTAACGCAGGAACCGGATACAGTCACTCTAGTGGTAGAAAGCGCTCCTTGCGGCGCCTTTGTGAAGCTATGTCTGGCTGCCTTTTCTATTGAAAGTAAACCCCCCGATTCAGCTCATTTTTACAACACTTCTTTCTCATGAGTTACCCACGACGTATACCCCGTTTCGTTACAATAAAGCAGAAATTACGACCAGTATGAGTATATTAGTAATTTGGGTCCGGAGTAAACCCCCCTCCCTCCTAAAGAACCGATTTAGTTTATTTTTACAACACATATTTACCTGTAGATTACCACTATGAATACCGAGTTTCGTCGAAATATACCAAAAATCATGGCTGGTAGTGGCGAATTGGTATTGTCGGTCCGGAGTAAACCCCCACCCCTCCTTATGAACCGATTTAGTTCATTTTTATATCTCACTTTTCTCTCTATATTACTACTACGAATGCCAAGTTTCGTTGAAATATAACAAATATTACGGCTGAAATGGTCAAATTAGTGTTTTGGGCTCGGGGTAAACCCCCCCTTCCGGTGGACCGATTTTGGTGGTTAACGAACTCGTTCAATCGATTGCTAATTGAATGCTATATACCAAGTTTCGTGACGAAAAAACAAAAACTCTGGCCGCTATCGTGTTAACAGACACACATATATATATATATATATATATATATATATATATATATATATATATAAATTTTAACGGGGGTCATTTTCGGTGTCTACTAGGTAGGATCGATAAGGATTTGAAGAAATTTTTCAAAAATTCCGTCATGAGTCCAACCTCAATAGCTACTTTCCTTCGGAGGAAAGTGCTAAAACTGGTTTCGTGAAACTCAAGTTTCATGAAATTCGTTAAATCGGATTGCTTCAGATTCACGTTTCTTCAGTGGATCAAAAAGTGGCTTAGACATCCTAAAAAAAAAATCCTTGAATATATCAGGATCTCTGTTTTAGTAGCTCTATCTATATAGCATTTCTTATCTCACGTCTTGTTCACACGTTCATGAAGTGCCACCTGTTTTTCTTCATCACCCTCCAGTTCTTAGAAAACCGGGAAAAACGAATAACAGCGTTTTTTGACGAATGCTGCTTAAAAATAAAGTCCCTATATACCTAATTAAAAATATAAAAAAGGCAAATTTTAAGGCATTAAATTCTCTTTAAAACAATCCCACACTCATTAAAATTCGTAGAGCTTATCTAGAGATAGACTACTTCAAAGGCAATATCTTTTCAGAAAATTGTTATAAATTTGCAATGTTGCCTCACGGCCTTAGTAAAGCCGTCTCAAAAATTATAATAGCTGTACCTTGAAGACTTTTTTTATGTAGATAAAGAATCTGCAATCAGATGTCTGCTATCTCATCTCATTTTCAAGTAAATTTGAAATTAGTAAAAAAACATGACTGCAGTCGGTCATAAAGGTTGATGCTAAACCATGGATTTCAGGGGACCACTCCAGTCATGCGTTGTTTTACTAATTTCAAATTTACTTGAAAATTAGATGAGATAGAAGAAATCTGATTGCAGATTCTTTATCTACATTTCAGGCTAAGCCAGGTATGAGGCAGGCAAAGCTACTTGTCCGGATCTCGAAAGATAGGGCAGGGTATTTCCTTCAACTAACAAGAATAGAACTAAGAAGGATAGTCGGACTTCTCTCTGGACATGGTCCGCTAAGAAAACACCTGTGCACGATGGGACTAATAGAGGACCCTACATGTCGCTGGTGCCTCGAAGAAGAGGAAACCTCACAGCACGTCCTCTGCGAATGTGAGGCGTTGGCCTACAACAGGCTAGTGCACATAGGGAAGGCAATTGCTACGCCCAAGGACATAGCCGAGGCTACTCCCAAGGAGCTCAAGCTATATGTGAGGAGCTGCAAGTTGGAAAGGGAGTAAGACAGGGACGCAAATCACAATAGATTCAATGGGGTCGCAGTGAACAAGGGCGAAGGGCCCAGGTCCCTTTATATTGTATTGTATTGTATTGTATCTACTTTAAAAATTCTTCAAGGTACAGATATTATAATTTTTGAGAAGGCTTTACTAAGGCCGTGAGGCAACATTACATTGACAATTTATGCCGATTTTCTGACAAGTTATTGCCTTTGAAGTAGTATATCTCTAGAATATATTTCAGCAAGGAATATTTGTTTATATTTAGTGGCCCGGTGCCGCGTATGTTAAGGCGTGAGCACTTAACACACATTGCCAAGATGGTTTTATGGGTTTTTTTTTTGTAGGCGTAATTTAAAATAAAATTAATTCACCTTATCTACACAAATGTGTAGATGTAGCTAGCAGAGGGAAGGCATTCTGAAACAAACAACAGAAAATGAATGAGGACAAAGTAGTGAACTGTTGTAGACTATTGTTGATCAATGGAAGCAATATTCAGCCAAACCTATTATTACTAGATTACAAAACGCTTGGATTTAACCTATTAATTAACTAACATAGTAATTATTTTTTTCTTCTAACTACCCTTTTCCATAATAACCCCAATCTGCCTACTGTTTCGTTATTTCAAGGAATAACCTTTTAGTTTGCTATATGATTCAAATGTTTCTAATATTTTATGAAATTCTCTTGGGAATATTAAAACATTCATCAAAAAGGTAGATTGTGATCCGTTAAATCGATAGCATACGACTGATTTGTTTGATAAAAGTAGAACAAACAAATCATTAACTGAAGCGCATTAGATGCCTCGCCGCACATCACACAACACAACAATGAACAATGGTTCTTACGCAATTATGCCTTTCAACATTTTTTCAAGAGACTCAGGATTTTTGTTTGTTTATTTCTATTTTCGGGCAATTGTGAAATGAAAAAGGCTAATTTGCCTCCTGATCCAGATCCTCCTGATAGTAATGCCTTGTTAGATGAGAGGAATCGGCCTAAAGTCGGTATGAAATGGGTGAAAACTTTATAATTATAGATCTGGCTAATGAGGTTGGAAAGTCATTTAAATGTTTTAGCCCGTTTAAAGTGTGTCGGTTTATTAAATCATATGCTCCACATACACACATCACTTTTCAGAAGAATGGGAGTATTCTTCTTGAAATTAAAAACGAAAAGGATTATTTGAATATAAACAATATTAATAAATTTGAAGGTTATGACATAAAATTGTCCATTCATAAATTTCTAAATTTCTCCAAGGGAATAATTACTTGTGATCAATTTCAGAATTACTCTGATGAAGAATTGAAAGACGAATTGGCTAATCAAGGAGTTGTTAGTGTAAAACGTATCTTTAGAACTATAAATAATTTAAAAACAGCCACAAATTCATTTATTATAATGTTTGAAAAACCAGAATTACCTCAAAGAATTACTTTAGACTTCGTTTCTGTTAAAGTTAGACAATATATTAAGCCATTGCAGTGTTTTCATTGCTATTCATTTCGACATTCCCGCATGAACTGTAAAAACATTTTATGCGGTAAATGTAGTCAACCCAAACATGAAGGGCAATGTATATCTGATATGAAATGTATTAATTGTAACGGGCCACATCCATCCTTGTCAGGGAAGTGTGAAGTATATAGAAAAGAGTCCTATAGGCAAGCTGATGGTGTTTTAAACCGTAGCGAACCTCCAAGGCAGTTCCAAACACAACCATTTGCTCAGGTAGCTGCCGCGCCCTCTAGCAGGGACTCTTTACTTTCACAGGTAGAGAAACTTACCACAACAATTGAATTTTTACTTAATAAAATAGAAAAGGTGGAGCAAGTAATGAAAGTACAAACGGTATCACAAGTATCTGACTGTGAAAGTGAAACAAGTCCTATTCTGGATGTTAGGAGTGATGCCCCTAAGACAAATAATAATCTTAAAGCAAACATAGCCCATAACCCCTCAGTTGTTAACACGGAAATTAAAAATTCAAACGAGAAATCACCCGAAGTAATTGTAAAAAATAATAAACAAATAACTGTTGGCAACCAACAAACTTCACAAAATGGAACTCACACATTTAAAGACCTTACCAAAACTAGAGGACGACCAAAGAAAACTAAAGATATAAGCAGTTATTCTCAGTAGACATAAAAACCATTATTATTTTGCATGTATATTTCTATACACTTTTTTGTGTGGAGTAATAAACATGCGCATGTATATGTGTTTATTGGAAACTCAGTAGTAGATACCAATCTTCTTAAAAACTTTTTAATGGTAGTCATATCTCAGTGGAATATAAACGGGATAAAACTTCATAGGAATGACCTGATATTGTTGCAACGTGATGTTGCCTTTGATATAGCGTGCGTGCAAGAGACACATCTCAAACCTAATGACCTGTTATTGTTGCAACGTGATGTTGCCTTTGATATAGCGTGCGTCAATAGAGACACATCTCAAACCTAATGAGAAATTCACGTTTAAAAATTTTAATATAATTCGGAAAGATTACTCCGAAGGACTGATTGCTTGCGGAGGTGTGTGCATTGTAATATCTAATAATATTCCATATTCTGATGTTGCTTTGGGCACGCATCTGCAAGCAGTTGCTGTCCATATTCATCAGCCATTTGAATTTACTCTATGCTCCTTATATCTCCCACCTAGCTTACAATTCACTACAGATGATCTAAATAACCTATATAATCAATTACCTCAGCCTTGTTTAATTCTTACTGATGCTAACTCCCACAGGCCCAGCTGGGGTAGTACTAATTTAGACAATAAAGGCAAAATTATTGAAGAGTTTTTGGAGGAAAATACTCTATGTTTCCTTAACTCTTTAGCTCCCACACATATTTGCTTTTCCTCAGGCACACTTTCTAGCATTGATTTATCCATAACTGTTCCCCGGCTCTCTCCTCGTTTCACGTGGACAGTGTCGGAGGATAGTTATGGCAGTGATCACTTCCCGATTACAATAGAGACAGTTGACAGAATTCCACAATCCCATCCCTGCCCTAGATGGAAACTGAAAGAAGTTAATTGGCAGCTGTTTCAGGATCTAGCTGATCTTACGAAAATAAACATTTATCATCATGATATCAACATAGTAATAAAATCTATAAATGAATTAATATTAGATTCCGCAAATCAAGCTATACCCAAGACCAAACCCCGTGCTAAAAGTCCGTCACGCAGGAGCTGCATAACTAAGCACTTTCCTCAGAATTTGGGTAGTGTAGATTGCTTTCCAGAACAATTTGCTTAAAATATCCTACATAAATAAAAAAAAACATGAATAGTTCTCTTTTAAATTTGTAATGAGTAACTGATCAATTATTAATTTGCTTCCAGAGTTATGTTTACACATGGTACCTATTACACTACGTAATAAATACAAAAAACCTCATATTATCGTATTTTGATCTAACGCAGGAACAGGATACAGTCACTCTAGTGGTAGAAAGCGCTCCTTGCGGCGGCTTTGTGAACCTACGTCTGGCGGGCTTTTCTATTGAAATATATTACAAATTAAACCCCCGCTTTCCGATTGACCGATTCAGCTCATTTTTACAACACTTCTTTCTCATGAGTTACCCACGACGTATACCGCGTTTCGTTACAATACAGCAGAAATTACGACCGGTATGAGTATATTAAGAATTTGGGTCAGGAGTAAACCCCCCCCCCTTCTAATGAACCGATTTAGTTTATTTTTACAACACATATTTACCTGTAGATTACCACTACGAATACCGAGTTTTCGTCGAAATATACCAAAAATCACGGCTGGTAGTGGCGAATTGGTATTGTGGGTCCGGAGTAAACCCCCCTCCTAATGAACCGATTTAGTTTATTTTTACAACAGTTATTTACCTGTGGATTACCACTACGAATACCGAGTTCCGTCGAAATATACCAAAAATCACGGCTGGTAGTGGCGAATTGGTATTGTCGGTCGGGAATAAACCCCCCCTTCTAATGAACCGATTTAGTTCATTTTTATATCTCACTTTTCTCTCTATATTACCACTACGAATACCAAGTTTCGTTGAAATATAACAAATATTACGGCTGATATAGTCAAATTAGTGTTTTGGGTTCGGGGTAAACCCCCCCCCCCTTCCGGTGGACCGACTTTGGTGGTTAACGAACTCGTTCAATCGTTATATACCAAGTTTCGTGACGAAAAAACAAAAACTCTGGCCGCTATCGTGTTAACAGACACACACACACATATATATCTATATATATATATATATATATATATATATATATATATATATATATATAGATATATATAAATTTTAACGGGGGAGGAATACTACATACCAAGTTCTGTGGCGAAAAAACAAAAACTCTGGCCTGTATCGTGTTAACGGACACATATATAACTATATATATATATATATATATATATATATATATATATATATATATATATATATAAATTTTAACTGGGGCCATTTTCGGTGTCTACTAGGTAGGATCGATAAAGATTTGAAGAAATTTTTCAAAAATTCCGTCATGAGTCCAACCTCAATAGCTACTTTCCTTCGGAGGAAAGTGCTAAAAGGTTCTTATTCCTTGGTGGTCCGCGGACTGTGATAGAGCCGTCAAGAATAGGAAAAAGGCCCTCCGTAAATTTAAATCAAGACCATGCTCAGTTTCTCTTGAGGCTTACAAGCGTGCCAGGACCCACGCTAGGTTTATCATAAAACAAAGTAAAAGAAAATCATGGCAAGCCTTCGTATCCACAATTAAAAAAAGTCCGACTTGCAGGAACTGCATCATCTTAGCGCGGTTCCATTCATATCCCTAGTGCCATTTTGTATACTTAGAATAGAAACAGTTATTACTTTGTTTAGATCATTCTTAATGTAAACACATATTCCAAAGAAAAGCAAGAGTGTCTGCAAGGCACAAGAAACTATTCTAAGCGAAAATTACTCTTTCCGCCGTCCCAAGTTTCTCTCTACGAAGACTCTACTAGGAATTTGTTTCTAATTGACTTAGCTTGCTTTACTAACATATCCATTTTAGTGTTAAATGCAATTAAAAACACTAAACTACTCATTTTACTGTTAAATGCAATTAAACAAAATAAAATTGTACAAGAAAATGGGAAAGTATTATTATAGTATTATTTTTAGCGCGGCTCCTCCCTCCCCGATAGGGAGGAACCCCGCTTATAAGGTTGATACAATGAAACAATCCGGAAGTGCAGACTAGAAAATTTCGCGTTTCAGAACCCCTAGAGACCGAAAATAACGGTGGTTAAAATTTGTATATATATATATATATATATATATATATATGTATATATTTATATATACATATATATTTGTCTGTTCGCGGATTTCTGGCCTCCCTAATGGTCCGATTTTGATGAAATTTGGTACAAAAATCTGTCGCCCGATTTGAAAGGTCAAGTCCGTAAACCAGCAATATCCGCCCCCTGGAAGATGGCGTTTGGGGCGAAATTCGCGCAAAAAAAATCGTAACGCTTACGTTTTTGAGTTCATAAGCTTGTAAGTACTCGTTTTATAGGCTTCTTTGGCAAGGAAAACGAACGAAACCATTTTCAAGGCGATAGCTTTAACCGTTTTCGAGAAAATTGGAAAAATAGTTTTTGAATACCGTTTTTGGTTTGGGTACTTAGAATCATGGGATTCAGTTGAAACATTTTCTGCATGTTTTACTATGATTAAAACTAATATGTTGAAATTTTGATTACGTTTGGAGTTAAGGAAGGGTTAGAATAAAATATTTTATTAACAGACATAAAAAGTTTTGGTAACTTTGTATATTTTCCTTAATATCTCGAAAAAGGTTGAGAATCTTGGTAAACCAAAGAATACCATTAGAAAGCTTACTAAATGCTTTACAAAAAAGGTTCTGATGAAAGTTTTGATTAGGCGATGTCAATCGGAGAAATAAGTGCTTAAAACATTAAAGTAATTGATTTTGCTTATTCGAACTGTTCTTTTTGTCTGTTTTTATTCCTTGTTATTTTTTAATTGCTTATAGTTGGATAATGTATTTTACAATAAAACAGATTAGGCAAAATAAGAAAAACAATTCATTGTTAGAAATATAGCTTGCCAAGAGAAAAAGATTCGATGGCGTCTTTTGAATATTTTCAATTGCCTTTATGCTGTTGGTTTTTTTATTTTATTTTTTAATTGATTTTATCTGTAGAATTATTACTATAGTAAAAGAACACAGGAATATGTGAAAATTTTTGATATTTTCCAATTCATTGAAACGTATGAAATGAAGTATCGGTAGAAGAGGTTTCTAGGGTCTTGCGGACCCGACCCCAGGTATAGCCATAAAACCCTTTGAACAAAGGCCGAGGAAAATATTATCTGTTTCTATTCTAAGCTTTTCACATGAGAATAGGGATATGAACAGGAACCGGGGTTTCCCGTGGTCTAAAGGCTAGCGCCTTGGATTCGTAAGCCGGAGATGGTGGGTTCGATTCCCAACCTCCGGCAGGAATTTTATCATCCCACGGCTCGCTGGTAAAATTCCTCGCTACACCCTGGATGTCGGCGCTAATAACCTAGATGTAGATGCGCCGGAAAAAAAAATGAACTGGAACCGCGCTAAGATGACGCAGTTCCTGCGAGTCGGACTTTTTAATGTATTACGCCACATACAACCACAAAATATAATTATATTTCTACTATAGCATTTGGCTTCTTGACTTCCTACAGGTACAATATCTGTCATCTCTCCTAGGATGCATCTTGATTTATGAAGTGCAATAAAACCTACCTGAAGCCTGCCTAGTAGCTCGACTCGGGCAAATGTCTGACCCTACACACAGTCTAAACATTCTCTTTCTGCAGGAACTGTGTCATTTTAAGACGTATCCATTCTCATCCATATTTTCATTTCGAAAGTTTAAAATAGAACTAATCTTTTTTTTTTTATTATTATTATTATTTCATGAAAACTGTTAACACCCACAGGTTAGAAGCGGAAATTCCTCAATCTAAAGCAAGACTCTCAAAGTCAATTCAAAATACAAACACGCTTCTCAATTACTTGTCATGTTTAATTGAAAAAAAAATGCAATCAAAATAACAGCAAGATATTAAAAACTAAGCCAAACCGAGAAAAAAAACAATTAAGAACAAAGGTAAACAGAGATAAAAAAAAATCTCTTTCTCTTGGCAAGCTATATTTCTAACAATGAATTGTTTTTCTTATTTTACTTAATCTGTTTTATTGTCAAATACATTATCCAACTATAAGCAATTAAAAAAAAAAAAAAAAAAAAAAAGGAATAAAAACAGGCAAAAAGAACCGTTCGAATAAACGAAATCAATTACTTCAAAGTTTAAGCACTTATTTATCCGATTGACATCGCTTATTCAAAACTTTCTTTAGAACCTTTTTTGTAGACCATTTAGTAAGCTTTCGAATGGTAACCTTTCGCTTCCCAAGATTGTTAACGGTTTTCGAGATACTAACGAAAGTATAAAAGGTTACCAAAACTTTTCTTGTCTGTTAATAAAATATTGTATTCTAACCCTTCCTTTACTCCAAACGTAACCAAAATTTCAACATATTAGTGTTGCTAAAATTCGAACATGCAGAAAATTTTTCAACTGAATCCCATAATTCTAAGTACCAAAATCAAAGACAAAAAGAACAGTTCGAATAAGCGAAATCAACTACTTTAAAGTTTTAAGCACTTATTTTTCCGATTGACATCGCCTAATCAAAACTTTCATCAGAACCATTTTTGTAGAGCATTTAGTGAGCTTTCTAATGGTAATCTTTCGTTTCCCAAGGTTCTCAACCTTTTTCGAGATATTAAGGAAAGTATACAAAGTTACCAAAACTTTTTATGTCTGTTAATAAAATATTTTATTCTAACCCTTCCTAAACTCCAAACGTAACAAAAATTTCAACATATTAGTTTTAATGAAAGTAGAACATGCAGAAAATGTTTCAACTGAATCCCATGATTCTAAGTACCCAAACCAAAAACGGTATTCAAAAACTATTTTTCCAATTTTCTCGAAAACGGTTAAAGCTATCGCCTTGAAAATGGTTTCATTCGTTTTCCTAGCCCAAGAAGCCTATACAACGAGTACTTAAAAGCTTATGAACTCAAAAACGTAAGCGTTACGATTTTTTTTGCGCGAATTTCGCCCCAAACGCCATCTTCCAGTGGGCGAATTCTGCTGGTTAACGAACTTGACCTTTTAAATTGGACGACGGATTTTTGTACCAAATTTCATCACAATCGGACCATTAGGGAAGCCAGAAATGAGCAAACAGACAAATATATATATATAAATATATATATATATATATATATATATATTTATATATATATATAAATATATATAAAATTTTGAACCACCGTTATTTTCGGTCTCTAGGGGTTCTGAAACGCGAAATTTTCTAGTCGGCACTTCCGGATTGTTTCATTGTATCAACCTTATAAGCGGGGTTCCTCCCTATGGGGGAGGGAGGAACCGCGCTAATTAGTACTCCCTCATCCCAAGTATGGGAAACGATTAGGAAGATTGAAGGACGCAGTTTCCCAAAATCAATAAATAAAATAAATCATAATAATGACCAATTTACTGAACCATACTCCATAGCAAAATTTTTAGGAAATTACTTTCAAAATAATTCATCCTCCATTCACTATTCTGAAAAATTTTTACGTATTAAAAATGTTGAAGAAGCTAAACCATTAATAATTAATTACGTACCAAATAATCCGCTCAATTTATCTTTTACAATCAATGAATTCAACTTAGCTCTAAATTCCCGCAATGAAACTACCCCCGGCATAGATCAAATTAGCATAACTATGATTAAAAATTTATCCATGCAAAGTAAAATGACTATGTTAAGTGTTTTCAACCGTATCTATTCCCAATGTGAATTTCCGAACGAATGGAGGCTTGCCATTATTGTTCCAATTTTGAAAAATAATAAACCGGCTGACAAAGTTACTAGTTACCGTCCTATATCTCTCACATCTTCGCTCTGCAAACTTTTGGAGAAACTGGTGGTTAAAAGACTTCAATGGTACTTTGAATCACATAGTTTACTCTATCCTTGGCAGAGTGGATTTAGAGAGAACAGGAGTACTACAGATAACTTAGTGGGCCTGGAAAATGCCGTTCATAACGCTTTCAAGGCTAAGATGAAACTACTAGCTCTTTTTGTTGACGTGGAAAGCGCATTTGACCGCGCCTGGAGACGGCATATTTTAAATTCTCTTGCAAGGTACGGTGTAAATGGGAGTATGTTGATGTTTATAAAGAATTTTTTAGAAGATCGATCTTTCTATGTTAGATGCGGGTCTGTTTTCTCTGATATGTTTGCTCAGGAGAATGGTGTTCCTCAGGGAAGTGTGTTGAGTGCAACACTGTTCTGTGTCGCCATTAATGAGGTACTTAACAGTGTGCAGGCTCCGGTTTTGGGAATGTTGTATGCCGACGACTTAACAATATACTGTGCCCATAAAAGTGTTGCTTACTGTTTTCAAGAAATTCAACGAGCCCTTTTGAATGTTTCTACCTGGCTCATTCAGAGTGGTTTCAAAATTTCAACATCAAAATCAGTGGGTCTACTTTTTAGTAGACGTAGAATAATGCAGTTGCCTCCTCTTGATACAGATGGGGTGGAAAACCATATTCAACCTGAAGCCCGATTCTTAGGACTAACCTTTAACTACACACTTTCATGGGCACCGTACTTACGAGAATTGAAGAAAAAATGCTTGAACTCGTTGAATTTCTTGAAAGTACTAAGCAATACGAAATGGGGAGCTGATCGGATGAGTATGATAATGCTTTATAGAAGTTTGATTAGATCGAAATTGGACTATGGATGTGTGGCTTATGGATCTGCCAGTCCCAGAACCTTAGAAATAGTAGATAGTATCCATAATTCTGGTTTGAGAATAGCAACGGGTGCTTTCCGGACGAGTCCCATAAATAGTATTATGGTAGATGCTGCTGAGCCCCCTTTGCAGTATCGAAGGGATTATCTGTCCTTATCTTATTTTGTGAAAGTTATCACATCTCCTTATCATCCTTTAAGTCAGAACTTCAGGTACATGTACTCTAATCAAAACAACATTTTCATTAACAGCAACCAATTTATCCACAGATCCATAAGATTACTATCAGATCAGGATTTCGATCTAAACAAACTTCATCAGCTGGCATTTCCAAATCTCGAGCCTTGGACTCTTCACGCTCCTAAAATTGATCTTTCGCTGACCAGATATATCAAGAGAGACACCGTTCCTACAATATTTCAGGCTGAATTCAATAGAATCAGGTTGAAGTATGCAGGAGCAACAGAGGCATTCACAGATGGCTCTAAAACTACTGACGGCGTAGGATGTGCGATAGTTTGTAATGCCAGAACACAAATGTTGTCTCTCCAGAATTTAAGTTCAATATACACAGCGGAATTACTTGCAATAAGCAAAGCGGTTAATATTTCAACTGAATATAATAGTAACATGGTGATATACACTGATTCTCTATCTTCTCTCCTTTTATTACAATACTTCTATTCCCGAAATACGATAATTTCAGACATCATTAAGGGAATAGATTTGCATACCAAAGAAACCATCATGTTACTCTCTGCTGGATCCCTAGCCACAATGGTATAAGTGGTAGTGATAAAGCGGATGTAGCAGCCAAGCAAGCTATTAAAGAAGGGATTCCATACTCGTACATCCTGCCGTCAGATGCCGTGGCACATCTAAAATACCATATTTTCTCAAAGTGGCAATATGAATGGTTCCAAAATAGAGAAAATAAGTTGAGGGAGATTAAATCCACTACCTCGGCATGGAAAACCTCATCTCAAGACACTAGGCGAGATGAGGTGGTTCTGTCGAGGATTAGAATTGGACACACTAATCTCACTCATGCATATTTATTTAAAAAAGAATTAAGGCCTGAATGCAGAGCTTGTGGCGAATATCTTACTATCAAACACATTTTTACTGAATGCAGAGCCTACGAATCCGCTCGGAACCAAATGGACATTCATGGTCCTCTCTGTGATATACTTGGAGACGACCATGAATCAAGCCAGAGAGCGTTGAGTTTTTTGAGAGCCACTGGGCTATTTAATAAAATATAATAAGCAATTATTTACAAAAAAAAAAAAAATAATAATTTAAATATTAAAATTTAAAACATTTCAGATCATTAGTTTTAATATTAGTGTATTTTGCTTTCAACAACTTTTTTTTGTCTCATTATTATTTTTTCCTCTAATAAATTTTGATTTACTTAGGCAACAATTTCAGATTTTTATATATATATATATATATATATATATATATATATATATATATATAATATAATTATATAAGGCTTTAAATTTCAGAAGGCAGCAATGACCCGTATGGTTGAATTTGCCTTAAGAAAAAAAAAAAAAAAAAAAGACTCAGGAAACCTTATCTATTTTATTATCATTAGTTATCTACAAACAAAATAACCTTTCGAATAGATGCCTTCCATTTACCACTATTTCCTAACCTGTTTCGAAAATTCAAGAAAATTGTAAGAAAAGTATAGTTCAACTTTGCTCGAAAATATTTAAATATTGCCTTGGAAACGGGTTCATTTGATTCACCAAGTAAAACACTATATAAAGTGTACATACTTGGAAGCTTATATAAGCAAATTTATTATTTTTTCGCACGAAATTTTCCGAAAAACACCTATGTTCCGGCAGGTTCAATTTCTTTGGTATATAGATTTTTTTTTTCAAATGTTTCACAAAATATATACTATGACTATTCCAAGCTTCCAAAAATGCCAGCTGAAGAGGTTCGGTCGCATAAGGCTTATGGTGGATGAAAGTACAGTGACTGAGCAAGGCAAGGCAATACAGTAAGCGATGAGTTGGTAAGCCAAGGCTTAAATAGGAAGGTCAATTTCTTTCTTAAATTTGAGAGTCCAGGTATGGAAGATTTTATATTATAATATCTTCCTTTATGGATTGGATTCAGGGTCCCAGACCACCACTAGGCCCACCAGGACTTTAAATAATTTATTAATGGGTACCCGCAAAAGGGAAAAATCAGGCGGCCGAGCATAGTACTGGCCACACTATCTTCCTAGTGTGCTGTATGGTCAAGAATAAGATATCTATACAGTATCTGCCCCTCTAAGCCCTTTTGGCCTGTTACAGGGGTGCTTTGGATAAGGTGATGAGACTCCGCTGTTAATTACTTACTATCTTATATTTTAGCATAAATAATATATATATAAAATCAGTCCCGTAACAGGCCTCGAGGGCCCTAAGGGGCAGATACTATAGAGGTATCTGATTCATGACCATACGGCTCACTAGGGAGATAGTGTGGTCAGTACTATGCTCCGGCCGCCTTATTTTCCCCTTGGCTGCTTCGACTGCTAGAGTCATTAGCACCCAAGCTACCCATTATTACCCACTCACGGCTGGGTCGGCCTAGGGACGGTCAGGGAGGCCGAATTCAACCCATGAACGAAGACACTAGAAGAAAAAATCTTTAGTGCTTACTCGGGATTTGAACTCAGGCCTCCAGCTTATTAATCCAGTGCTCTACCACTGACATAACCTCGCCCCTATATATATCCTATTTATATATATATATATATATATATATATATATATATATATATATATATATATATATATATAGGGTGGTCCCGAAGGAAATCGCCATACTTGGGGGGTGTGTACGCCAACTGAAGTGTAGTTAAATGCCACCAAGGAAAATTTTTTAATTGCATTATTTCCCTAGATATAGGTGTTTCCGTGTTTTTTTTGTTTGTTTTTTTTTTGTTTGTTTTTTTGTCTGAACGCTACTTTTTGCGCTATTTGTAGTTCACGCCAAAGGAAAATTTAATTCTGATGACATTTTCAAAATCTGCATTAAATTTCCTATAAGATCGCATGTACTTTGTGGAAATTGACGCTGATATTTGCGAACTGCCTCACGACTGTTACCTTGGGCGACTCCATACACGAAAACCATGTCAGCATATTCCATATTACTGTACTGAAACGGCATTGTATTTGTTTGGAATACTGGTAAAAAAAGATAAATGCACCAACTTGCTACTTGTGTAATCCCACAAGAGATAACTAAGATAAACCGATAAAAAACTTCTCAGGCGGCATTACATTTATTGACCGTTGACACTTACTACAAAATCAGTCGTGTAATTATCTAAGATGTAGTTGTACCTTTTGAAAGGTAATAAAATAACGCAACTTTTCTGAGAGTCCCAGCTACGTGACCAAAAAAATTTTCGTGCTGTCTGTGGAACACTAAAAATGGAAAACCTTTATTTCGTGATAAGTTATTTGTTTGGGTGTCTGCTGTAAATTTGGTTTGTGAACATTTTCCACAAAGTTCATGAGATCTTATAGGAAATTTAATGCAGATTTTGAAAATGTCATCAGAATTAAATTTTCCCTTGGCTTAAACGACATATAGCGCAAAAATAGTCAAAAACAAGCGTTTAGACAAAAAACACGGAAACACCTATATCTAGGAAATAATGCAAGTAAAAATTTAGTGGCATTCAACTACACTTTAGTTGGCGTACACACTCATCAATTATGGCGATTTCCTTCGGGAACACCCTATATGCATATATATATATATATATATATATATATATATATATATATATATATATATATATATTCACACACTAACACTCAAATTTCTGTTGTTTTACTTCATTCTTGAAAGTTTTTGTTCGTTTCTAATAGTTTTTATTTTTTTTTATTTTATTTTTATAAATAGGACAGATTTTTGGAATGGAAATCTAAGGGTTACTAGTCATATCTTGTTAGGATAAAGGTGATGCCTCGTATTCTTTTTGTTTTCACCAACCCTAATGAAAATAGATACCACGACTCAAATCATAGAGTGTTCATACCTTCACTCACTGCAGTCACGCCTCCTGCAGTTTTTACTTGTATTATTTATTTGTTTCTTTTATTTATTATTTACCTACTGCAATGGCACAATAAATTCTTAGTATCTCGAGCCTGTCACCTATGGTATAAATAATAATATTAATGGAATAAATTCTGGCGTAAAAACATGATAAAATGTTAATCGCCACTAAATCCTGATCCTAATCCTAATCCTATGGTATAAAGCTCACAATAAAATAAATGTATACATAACTGGCTCCTCCACATCTCCAGTGTTGTATTAGGGGATATTATAAACATAAAATTAATGAAATGGATCAATTATTTATTTTGTTATGAACATCTCATTTCCCCCATTTTCCTTTTCCTTTTCCTTTTCCTTTTCCTTTCCCACCACATCGAGCATCTCTCTGAGTCTCCTCTACCGGCTCTACTCCTGGGTCTTCCCCGAATACCGCACTTGAGATGTCAGTATGAGCCGACACAAAGCTCTGGAAAATAAATGTTTTCATTAATTTCTTAATGTAATTGTTATATTATGCCTGGATATATATATATATATATATATATATATATATATATATATATATATATATATATTAATTACCATTCTGAAAACATTCAACCTGCAATAAGAAGGATTTGAAATCCTTAAAAATACTGTGTCACATATTTGCAAGTGTTCTGGAAACCCAATTTTCCTTAACTTTTAACTAATAAAATTTTTGTTGTTACTTATAGAAACTGTTTAAAGAAAATTTTTCACTTTGTCATTGACATTGATACGCAATTTGAAGTATTGTCCCCATGTTGTCTTTTACCTCTAATAAAAACGGACATGAATTTATTTTTCATTACCTTATCTTCATTATTTATGGGAACAGTACATAGTGCCCTATACTATTACATGAATCGAAAAATCCACATTAAGAATAAAAAAAATGGAGTCTTTCACCTCTGGGATACAGATATAGATATATATATATACATTTAAAATAAAAACACATATAAACAAACCACCTATAAACACATATAAAATAAAAACTGGAGGAAAATAATACTGACAAAAAGTGAAAAAGCAAAAAAAAAAATGAATGTTATTTTTGTTTAATTGTGTGATATATATGTGTAGTTTATAAATGTTTAACCATTGTGTCCAAGTATTGACTACCATGGGTCAAAAGTAATGATAAGTTATCTGGTATGTGAAATTTTTCTTGTCTTTGACAGTATGGTTAGCACTGTCTTTCATTGTTGGTGCGTCTGGATTATTTATTAACACTTTTGCTGTGGCTGTCATTGTTTGGGAATACCTCAGTATCGGGTTCACTTTTTGTTTGAATTTTTCATGTGGACATTTTTGTTTCATAAAAAATCTTCCAGTCAGCCGATTTTAGAACGGAAAACACTGATGGAAAGCCCAAACAATTCTGAAAGCAACTGTCATTATCTGGAGCTGTAAAAGTAAATCCCCTCCATTTACAGGCCTTTTGAATCTAAAAGGAAAAGTAACGGAGGAGTGTCCTTCCGAAAGGACACTCGTAAGCGGGTAGGATCGCTGGTGTCCTTCTGTATTGACACCCGCAGCGAAAGTGTTAAGTCTCAATGGGTAAGTAGAGAAAGGCCAATTCGGACTACCTCATCTCTCCGGAAATCTCTTATGCTGGTTGCAATTCTACCAATTTTTGTTTAGTTTGCTACAGTTTATTGACAATAGTGGTGTACAATGCTGTCTGTCAATGAAATTATAATTGCTTAGTGAAATTGTTGCACTTAAGGACTACCATCCCCTCCTGAAAAGTTGATACTTTTTTCTGTTATACTATATATATGTATATATATATATATATATATATATATATATATATATATATATATGTATATATATATATATCTTTTTATATGTCTTCTATAAATGTTAAAAAAGGCATCAAAATCTTCCTTCGACAATTGTTTGATGAATCAGGATTTGATTCTTGAAAAATAGAATGTTAAAAATCTAGCACAGGCCTTAAATAGTCATTAACTATCACTAAGTAAGTAAAAGATGGCCAATCCTGAGTTGTGCTAAAGCTACCTCTTCACTCCGGTGATAATAGATGGCCATTCTGCTACTGTTTGTTTCTTGACGGGAGTGTCTTAACACTGTGTCGGTCATGGTAATTGTACTTGGTTTGTGGAATATTTCATAGACCAATTCAGTTGTTTTATTGTTTATATAATCCCAAGTGTGATTACTCCCAAAAAAATTAAATTTTTTACATAATAAATTATATAATGTATACTACTATTTATTTGAAGCTCTAATACATTCAAAAATACCATCATTCTAATATGGTTTAAATTGTTTTATAAATAGATGAAAAAAATGTGATATTTACAGTGAGAGCAGTGAATACGAAGATGGCGAAAACAAAGAGATATTTGAAGTCCATGTTTCTTGGAGGAGCGAAAGACTGCACAGGCAGATATACAATTCCCTTTTATAGGAAAAAAATGCAAACAAAAATGTTGACAGATGTTACAAATTAATTCTCATCAATGCAAACAGATGTTCGTGTTTACTCACTATTTGTATTTTTTTGCTATAAAAGGTAATTGTAGACACGCCTATGCAGTCTTTCACATATCCAAGCAACATGGACTTCAGATATCTCTTTGTTTTTGCCATCTTCGTATTCACTGCCCTCACTGTAAATATTGAATTATTTTTTTCTCCATCTATTTATATACCGTTTTCAAATCGGCTGCCTGGAAGATTTTTTATGAAACAAAAATGTCCACATGAAAAATTCAAACAAAAAGTGAACCCGATACTGAGGTATTCCCAAACAATGACAGCCACAGCGAAAGTGTTAATAAATAATCCAGACGCACCAACAATGAAAGACAGTGCTAACCATACTGTCAAAGACAAGAAAAATTTCACATACCAGATAACTTATCATTACTTTTGACCCATGGTAGTCAATACTTGGACACAATGGTTAAACATTTATAAACTACACATATATATCACACAATTTAACAAAAATAACATTCATTTTTTTTTTTGCTTTTTCACTTTTTGTCAGTATTATTTTCCTCTAGTTTTTATTTTATATGTGTTTATAGGTGGTTTGTTTATATGTGTTTTTATTTTAAATGTATATATATATATCTATATCTGTATCCCAGAGGTGAAAGACTCCATTTTTTTTATTCTTAATGTGGATTTTTCGATTCATGTAATAGTATAGGGCACTATGTACTGTTCCCATAAATAATGAAGATAAGGTAATGAAAAATAAATTCATGTCCGTTTTTATTAGAGGTAAAAGACAACATGGGGACAATACTTCAAATTGCGTATCAATGTCAATGACAAAGTGAAAAATTTTCTTTAAACAGTTTCTATAAGTAACAACAAAAATTTTATTAGTTAAAAGTTAAGGAAAATTGGGTTTCCAGAACACTTGCAAATATGTGACACAGTATTTTTAAGGATTTCAAATCCTTCTTATTGCAGGTTGAATGTTTTCAGAATGGTAATTAATATATATATATATATATATATATATATATATATATATATATATATATATATATATCCAGGCATAATATAACAATTACATTAAGAAATTAATGAAAACATTTATTTTCCAGAGCTTTGTGTCGGCTCATACTGACATCTCAAGTGCGGTATTCGGGGAAGACCCAGGAGTAGAGCCGGTAGAGGAGACTCAGAGAGATGCTCGATGTGGTGGGAAAGGAAAAGGAAAAGGAAAAGGAAAAGGGAAATGGGGGAAATGAGATGTTCATAACAAAATAAATAATTGATCCATTTCATTAATTTTATGTTTATAATATCCCCTAATACAACACTGGAGATGTGGAGGAGCCAGTTATGTATACATTTATTTTATTGTGAGCTTTATACCATAGGATTAGGATTAGGATCAGGATTTAGTGGCGATTAACATTTTATCATGTTTTTACGCCAGAATTTATTCCATTAATATTATTATTTATACCATAGGTGACAGGCTCGAGATACTAAGAATTTATTGTGCCATTGCAGTAGGTAAATAATAAATAAAAGAAACAAATAAATAATACAAGTAAAAACTGCAGGAGGCGTGACTGCAGTGAGTGAAGGTATGAACACTCTATGATTTGAGTCGTGGTATCTATTTTCATTAGGGTTGGTGAAAACAAAAAGAATACGAGGCATCACCCTTATCCTAACAAGATATGACTAGTAACCCTTAGATTTCCATTCCAAAAATCTGTCCTATTTATAAAAATAAAATAAAAAAAAAATAAAAACTATTAGAAACGAACAAAAACTTTCAAGAATGAAGTAAAACAACAGAAATTTGAGTGTTAGTGTGTTCATATATATATATATACATATAGGGTGTTCCCGAAGGAAATCGCCATAATTGATGAGTGTGTACGCCAACTAAAGTGTAGTTGAATGCCACTAAATTTTTACTTGCATTATTTCCTAGATATAGGTGTTTCCGTGTTTTTTGTCTAAACGCTAGTTTTTGACTATTTTTGCGCTATATGTCGTTTAAGCCAAGGGAAAATTTAATTCTGATGACATTTTCAAAATCTGCATTAAATTTCCTATAAGATCTCATGTACTTTGTGGAAAATGTTCACAAACCAAATTTACAGCAGACACCCAAACAAATAACTTATCACGAAATAAAGGTTTTTCATTTTTATTGTTCCACCGACCGCACGAAAATTTTTTTGGTCACGCAGCTGGGACTCTCAGAAAAGTTGCGTTATTTCATTACCTTCCAAAAGGTACAACTACATCTTAGATAATTACACGACTGATTTTGTAGTAAGTGTCAACGGTCAATAAATGTAAAGCCGCCTGAGAAGTTTTTTATCGGTTTATCTTAGTTATCTCTTGTGGGATTACACAAGCAGCAAGTTGGTGCATTTATCTTTTTTTACCAGTATTCCAAACAAATACAATGCCGTTTCAGTACAGTAATATTGAATCCCCAAAAAACATAAATGTGAAATAGAGGCCAAGTTCCTCCCCCCACAAAGAAACTCTCCCTTCCCCAAAAATATCCCCTCCTAAAACCCCCCAAAACCCCTTACCATCCTACACTCCAAAAAAGTAGTATGAGTTGGTGTATTAATTCAACCAAAAATATTTGCCAATACAAGATATGATACAAGAAAGAAAAGTCCAAGTTCATTACTTGGAAGACCTCATAGTTACTTACTAAGAACAGTAAAGACACTTCAACTGACCTTTAAAAACAACAATAAAAATACTTATATCCAGTTACTAAAATATCACATTCCTCAACCAGGTATATTCTTAAACTTGGCAATGTTTAGTTTTTCTCTAAAGATAATTTTGGCACAAAAAAAACATTGCCAAGTTTAAGAATATACCTTGTTGAGGAAAGTGATATTTTAGTAACTGGATATAAGTTCATTCATTTATTTTTTATATAATGGCGCATCTGCATCTAGGCCATTAGCGCCCTGGATATAAGTATTTTTATTGTTGTTTTTAAAGGTCAGTTGAAGTGTCTTTACTGTTCTTAGTAAGTAACTATGAGGTCTTACAATTAACGAACTTGGACTTTTCTTTCTTGTATCATCTCTTGTATTGGCAATTATTTTTGGTTGAATTAATACACCAACTCATACTACTTTTTTGGAGTGTAGAATGGTAAGGCGTTTTTGGGGGGTTTTAGGATGGGATATTTTTGAGGAAGGGAGTGTTTGAGGAACTTGGCCTCTATTTCACATTTATGTTTTTTGGGGATCTCATTACTTTTTTCTAAGTATTAAATAGAATTTAGTTGCCGCTTACCTACTGGCTTTTGTACTTCATATAAAACCAGGGTCTTTGGATTCTGCATAAGGTTCTCCATACTGCTCGATATTTGATACCAATAATCAACCAACATACATCTAATCACTAGACTAGCAAAGTTAGAAGCTCTTCCAGATGACATTACTCTAGAGGACAAATTGATTGCTCTCTTAACTAAACTATTACACTGTAAAACACAGGAACCTTATCCCGAGGATAAAGATCACAATAGGGAAAGTGCAGAAGGCCTTCAAGAAAAATATAAGAACAAAGACGATACATTTTGGGGTGGAGATCCTAAACTTTGTAATTTAGATGGCTCGACTTTGAAAAACTTATTATCTGCTTTCAAGTATATTATGCAGTTAACCCCTGCGACTTTATTTACTACATTTAAGAAAGAAGTCACAACTGTTTTTGTTAAGATGCGTCGAAATGTTTTTTAAAACATCAAATATAGGTTCTCCTTACCAAGACGATTCATTTGATATCCCACATGATGGGTTTCAGAAGGAATGATGGCATTTCGATGGAACA
Organism: Gonocerus acuteangulatus; assembly: GCA_946811695.1. NCBI lineage: Eukaryota > Metazoa > Arthropoda > Insecta > Hemiptera > Coreidae > Gonocerus > Gonocerus acuteangulatus. Next base: position 55,950,272 of record OX328129.1, on the reverse strand, counting down.
AAAAGTAGAAAACGTCATAGGTAATATGACACTCCCGTATCAAGACCTACCTGCGTGCCATGTTTGGTCAAAATAGGTCAAACGGTGTGTATTTGTATAAGGAACAAACAGACAGACAGACAGCTGATAGGCAAATTAACCTAGCCTATGATTCTCCCCGTATCAAGACCCATCTGTGTCCCAAGTTTGGTCAAAATCGGTCAAACGGTACAGATTTGTAAGAGGAACAAACATATAGACAGACAGCTGGTATAAGATTTTTACCGAGCCTATATGCATCTAATTGTTTCTTAAAACATCAAATATAGGTTCTTCATACCGAGACAATTCATTTGATACCCCACATCATGGGTTTCGGACGGAATGATGGGTTTCCGAAGGAAGTTCAAAACTGGCACGCCCCCGCCCCGGAAGCGGAGTCAAACACAACTTTTCGCGATTTTTCCTTTAATAACGTCGTTATATCTATCTTCATGCAAAATTTCAAGTCTCTAGCATCATGGGAAGTGCCTACTAATTTTGATGAGTCAGTGAGTGAGTGAGTGAGTCCTATAAATCCCGATTTTCGATCGTTTATATCTCAGAAACTGTTCGATGTAGAATTATGAAAATTTCCAGTTTTACTCACATCTAGTAGTACAATACCTGTGTAAAATTTCATAACTTTATCTTTACCTGGTTGAAAGTTTTGAGAGGGTAAAAATCGGCTCTAAGACCGCCTGCAATATACAAACAGTATGCTTAGGCCGGAACTTGGCCTGGCGCTCTACCGTGCGCCTAGATATGCTGACATGGTTTTCGTGTATGGTAACAGTCGTGAGGCAGTTCGCAAATATCAGCGTCAATTTCCACAAAGTACATGCGATCTTATAGGAAATTTAATGCAGATTTTGAAAATGTCATCAGAATTAAATTTTCCTTTGGCGTGAACGACAAATAGCGCAAAAAGTAGCGTTCAGACAAAAAAAAAAACAAAAAAAAAAAACAAAAAAAAACGGAAACACCTATATCTAGGGAAATAATGCAAGTAAAAAATTTTCCTTGGTGGCATTTAACTACACTTTAGTTGGCATACACCCCCCCCCCCCCAAGTATGGCGATTTCCTTCGGGGCCACCCTATATATATATATATATATATATATATATAAATAGGATATATATATACGGGCGAGGTTAGCTCAGTGGTAGAGCACTGGATTAATAAGCTGGAGGCCTGAGATCAAATCCCGAGCAAGCACTAAAGATTTTTTCTTCTAGTGTCTTCGTTCATGGGTTGAATTCGGCCTCCCTGACCGTCCCTAGGCCGACCCAGCCTTTAATTAATTTAAAAATGGGTACCTTGGGTGCTAATGACTAGCAGTCGAAGCAACCAAGGGGAAAATCAGGTGGCCGGAGCATAGTACTGACCACACTATCTCCCTAGTGAGCCGTATGGTCAGGAATCAGATACCTCTATAGTATCTGCCCCTCAGGGCCCTCGAGGCCTGTTACGGGACTGATATTTTTGCAATACATATTTATTTATTTCATTTGGTGAAAGTAATTTCCACCTCATTTGACATATTTCTACATTTGTGAAACCTAATCGTTAAACCAGCTCTGCTACGAACAAAATTAACACTTTTTTTAATTTAAGCACTTCTTCCCCCAACTGACATCGCAGCATCGAAAACTGCTTCAGAATCTTTTTAGTTGAGCATATTGTAAGCTTTTGAATGGTCACTGACCAGTTACCACAATTTCCAGAGCATTTTCGAGATATTAAGAAGATTAAGATTAAGAAGATCCCAAAACTTTTCATGTCTGTTAATAGATTCTTTTCTAACAATTCCTTAACTCAAAACATAACCAAAATTTAAAAATATTAGTTTGGATTAATCTCAAACATGCAGAAAATATCAAACTGATAATTAAATATAAAACTTAGTTTTGGATAATATAGTATAATACTATAAGATCTGAAGAGGCGCACTTTTCATGTTTGGCCTTGATACACCTGCCATGCCGGACCATAGGATGCCGGATTAGAGGAAGTTTACTGTATATTGATATTAATATTAACACAATCAATATGGTAAGCACCGTATGGTGCTCATGAAGTCCTTACAGCACTGCCTGGTGCTCTCCCCATCCCTTCCCAGAGATGGCGAGCACCATATGGAGCTCGGACCTATTCAGTTTTTCGTTGCCCTCCCGACTAGTAACTATTTGCTTGGAGTTCTCTCTCGCTCTAAAGTGTTCCGAGCCAAGATGACGGCAGCATTGAACCTGTTAAGACACGCCTGCTGTTATAATGTGGATGGCTTAAGCTATATTGTTCCCGTAAGCAAATCATTTGGGGGGGGGGGGGGGGGAATTGGCTCTATTTAATGAAAAGTTTCTCATTACCTGAGAAGTGTAGTAAAAAACCTATTATTCAACATATTAATTTTCAAGGTCTAAGTCTTCATACAAGATAGTAGACTTCATACACAGCTGATTAAATATCAGCTGTTAAAACACTAATGAGCCATGATTTATTTACATTCTTCAAATTAAACACACGTAAACAAACACACACCCACTCACGCATACATAAAAAGATTTATCTCTGATCCAGTACCCCTAATGTGAAGGCTTTTATTACATATGCTCCTCTAAATAATTAAAATTGTTATTTACTGAAATATTTTTTTCTGTTTACCTCAACAACAAAAAAGTATTAACAATTATATTTAACAAATGAAATAATATTAAGTAATAATAACATAAAGAGAATATATAATTATCGCAATAGAAGCAATAACAAAAATAAATAAGGAAAAAAAAATTTCGTTTAAAGCCTTCAAATTCAAGAACATAAATATGCTTTAGCTCAACTCAACAAACCTATGTAATGTACTGTATAACATACAGTCTTCTTTTTCGTCAGCGGACACTTTTTTGTAACGCTTAGTCAGTTTAGTCATCGGTAAAGCATATTTATGCTAAAATATAAAATAGTAAGTAATTAACAGCGGAGTCTCATCACCATATCCAAAGCAGTCCTGTAACAGGCCGAAAGGGCTTAGAGAGGCAGATACTGTATAGGTATCTTATTCTTGACCATACAGCACACTAGGAAGATAGTGTGGCCAGTACTATGCTCGGGCCGTCTGATTTTCTCCTTTGCGGAATAAATTAATTAAAGTCCTGGTGGGCCTAGTGGTGGTCTGGGACCCTGAATCCAATCCATAAAGGAAGATATTATAATATAAAATCTTCCATACCTGGACTCTCAAATTTAAGAAAGAAATTGACCTTCCTATTTAAGCCTTGGCTTACCAACTCATTGCTTACTGTATTGCCTTGCCTTCCTCAGTCACTGTACTTTCATCCACCATAAGGCTTATGCGACCGAACCTCTTCAGCTGGCTTTTCTGGAGAGAATCTTGTATTGCTCTCAGAAGTAGGTTGTCTCGAATACTTTTGTTGTTCATGCAGTCCCATCAAGTTTTGTCGGCTACTCTCCTAACATATCCCATCTCGGTGGTTGCCTGCTTATAACGGTGTCCAGCATTTTATTCAGGAGCACTGGGGGAAAACCCTATTAGAATATTCATAATTGGCCTGATCTGCCTACTTTCCATTATCCAATGAATGTTTTGGGTAGCCTTTTTTACACAATTTTAGGCCTCCGTGTCAATTCAGATGTCCTTGGCTAAAATTGTCCCCCCGTGTAAAGGTTGCTAGCCTTTTATAATGCCAACAGCACCTGGTTGGTCACCCATTCAGTTACTGGCCATGCCCTACGTTGCTTAACTTCGCTGATCTACAGGAACCGGTGCATTGAACATGGCTATGGCCGATGGCAGCATGTCTTATTACTTTAATGTGAGTAAATGGCACCTTTGAGGAGTAATTTTTTCTTGCATTTGACAATAATAGCTGCACACCTTTTAAAAATTATAAGTATAATTAGGTATTTACTAGGATAGATTTTTTTTGTATTTTCGTTTTTTTTAATAAGCTAGTTAGAAAACATTTGAAAGATATAACCTTTTTATATTTATTTCATTGAGCACATCCTTCAAGAATATAGTGTAAACTTCCTAAGAAATTCAGCATCTGCCTGATGGAATTTTAATAGCCACTGCTTAGCTGAAATGAAAAATATTACAGAAACTAGCGGAAAAATTCCTTGCCTATATTGCTCAAGAGCCTATCTGCAAAGAAAGTTGTTGACAGGGATATCGGAATACTACACATCAACGGAAACAGATGTTCTTATTTACAGACATTTTTATTTGAGTTTTTTTTTCCCTATAAAAGGGAATTTTAGACTCACCTACGCAGTCTTTTGCAAAGCCAAGCAACATGGACTTCAAATATCTCTTTTTTTTTGCCATCATTGTATTCGCCGCTCTCACGGTAAACATTGCAATTTTTTGTAATTTATTTTTTTATATACAATTTCGAACGATATTAGGACAATGTTTTTTTTTTATTTTTAATTATAATGGCGTGTCAACCCTTCAGGTCACTAGTGCCATTCCTGTGTGAAGTAATTTTCATTATAACTTGGTAATAAGTATCAACATGTATAGATTATGATTAAATTGCTATCAATAATATTTCTATTTGCAGATTTTATTAATTCAAACGATAAACAAGAAATGCTCAATTGCTTGTAAAAAAAATAAAAAATAAATAAATGAAAAAAAAAAATAATAAATGAATAAAAAAAATGGAAAATAATAAAACATAATAATAAATGTAATAAAAAATAATAATAAAAATCAAATAAAAAAAGAATAATGTTAATAAAATAATATATAAAAATTATATATAAATGAAATAAACAAACGAGCATTTCGGTCTTTATGTTCTGTCTAGACTTTATCCATTAATTGAGTGGCCTTTAAAAAGTCAAAAAGCCGCTCGACTTGGTTAGTATGATCACCTAGAATTTGATCTAAGGAGTCAGGCAGTTGGTGTTGCTCTTTCAGTTGCTCATAGGCCCGGCAATTAGTCAAGATGTGCTTCACAATTAGCAGCACATTGCATGAGCTACAAATTGGTGGGGGGTCCTTAGACATGAGGAAGGAATGCGTGAGGTTTGTATGGCCGATTCTCATTCGGTTAAAAAGTTATAAAACATTAGTAATGATTTTTTATTTGGGTCATTCCATGTCAAATCAACAAGGGTCACAACCCGACCTTCTTGGATTTTAATAAAATTTGGTAGGTTGGTTACTCTAACAAACAATAACCAAAAACAATTTTTTAAAAAAATTTATCTGTTTCCGTTTTTTAGTATTAATTTTCAAAGTATTGAAAAACCGCCTTTTTTTGGTCAACTGGATAATGTTAATTTCTTGGTAGATTGAGTTCTATTTTAGCTAGAACAGTCAGCATAGTCTCATTGTTTAGCTTATTAAATGGACTTTTATTTTATATACAACAAGACCAACTTATTACAAAGTTTACTTTTCAAAAAAAAATTCGAAAACTTGTACGTAACAGTTTTCGAAAAACTGTACTTTTAAAATTCTGAAAAAAATATATTTGAATCTTCAGTTCATTGACTACACATGCTGTTAGTTTCATTAAGGGATGGGAACGGGATCATTTTATAACATAATTTTGACTTTATAATTGTCAGCAATAAGCATCCCTGATCAAAATTTGAATTTTTTTCAGACAGAACTAAAATTAAAGGGGCGATTCGAAAAAAAAAAAAAAAAAAAAAAAAAAAAAAATACTGGAACCCAGAAATTGGAACCTTTCATTGCTTTAACTAAGAAAAAAATTAAGACTCAACTTTACTCGAACTTCAATAACAGTGAAATTGAACTGGTAGGTAACTGATTTAGACACAGGTACAGTAGCCTTTAATTAAAAAATATGTGGTAGTTTTATTGCCTGTGAATATGACAACCAGTGGTGGCTGACATGAGTACTCAACAAAAATGAAGAGATGGATGAAATAAAATTTAATATCCAACATGTCTCAATTATTACAAATTTCATTTTTCAAAAAATGTTTTGAAAATTTGTACAAAAGGATTTTTGAAAATCTGTACTTTTAAAATTCTGAATATATTTCAATCTTCAGTTCATTGACTACATATGCTGTTAGTTTCATTATTGGAACATTTTACAACATAATTTTAACTGATTTAGACTCTGATCCCGTAGCCTGCAATGAAAAAATGTGTGGTGTTTTTTTTGCCTGTAAATATGACAACCATAGGTAGCTGTGACAACCATGTGTACTCAACAAATTACACAGTTTAAATGTATTATCACAATAGCACAAAAATGGACATGACCGTTTATTAAATTTTATAAATGGTCTTTTTTTTTTTAACCCATTGCCATCCCATAATAAAACCAGCGTCATTTGTAGTCTAAAATTATGTAAAACATTTTTTGAAAAATGAAATTTGTTATAATTGAGACATGTTGGATATTAAATTTTATTTCATCCATCTCCTCATTTTTGTTGAGGCAATAAAACTACCACATATTTTTTAATTAAAGGCTACTATACCTGTGTCTAAATCAGTTACCTACCAGTTCAATTTCACTGATGATATTGAAGTTCGAGTAAAGTTGAGTCTTAATTTTTTTCTTAGTTAAAGGAATGAAAGGTTCCAATTTCTGGGTTTCAGTATTTTTTTTTTTTTTTTTTTTTTTTTTTCAAGTCGCCCCTTTAATTTTAGTTCTGTCTGAAAAAAATTCAAATTTTGATCAGGGATGCTTATTGCTGACAATTATAAAGTCAAAATTATGTTATAAAATGATCCCGTTCCCATCCCTTAACAGCATATGTAGTCAATGAACTGAAGATTCAAATATATTTTTTTCAGAATTTTAAAAGTATCAAAATAACACAGCGTGAAGGTTACACACTCTAGTGGTGAATTATAGCTCAACAGCTAAATCAAAACAACACAGCGTGAAGGTTACACACTCTAGTGGTGAATTATAGCTCAACAGCTAAATCAAAACAACACAGCGTGAAGGTTACACACTCTAGTGGTGAATTATAGCTCAACAGCTAAATCAAAACAACACAGCGTGAAGGTTACACACTCTAGTGGTGAATTATAGCTCAACAGCTAAATCAAAACAACACAGCGTGAAGGTTACACACTCTAGTGGTGAATTATAGCTCAACAGCTAAATCAAAACAACACAGCGTGAAGGTTACACACTCTAGTGGTGAATTATAGCTCAACAGCTAAATCAAACTTATAATTTATTTTACATTACCATTCTAGTCATCAAGGTGTTTGTCATTGTACACTCGTCACTTTCTTTAAGAAAGTAGGTACAAGTTTATGAATTTTTATCATTTACTAGCTGTTACCCGGTGTGCAATGCTACACCTACTTTATATTAAATATCTGTAGCCGGGCTTACCATGCTACACATACTTCATATTAAATAGTTGTAACCCAGCTTCCATGGTACGCCTACTTTATATTATATATTTAAAAAAATGAATGATTATATTATATTTGTCCAAATTATGAGAATATAAGATAATAAATTGAGAACTCGGCTGAAAAATTTATTTTCCATTTTTTTAAGAGAAAGTGGGGTGGAAAATAAATTAATCCTTATTTTTTAAAAAGTACCCTTACTTTTAAAATGGTATTACAATTAAATGATTCCAAATAATTTAATTGCAATACCGTTTTAAAGAAAATCCAAACCAAACTCCCTGTGTTTAATTTTTTTAAAGAAAAAAAATATGTGGTCCATAAATAAATATTCATAAAAAATAGCAATACAAATGAGGCATTTAATTAAGGTTATGATTAGTTATAAGTTGTAATAACCTACAACTGAAACTATATTCTTTATTTTCATTGATTTTTTTTTAAATATAATATTTATTTATTTTAAGGGCTTCGCATCTAAAGCTTAAACCTCAACCTTGCGCAAATATAATATTAATATGTTATATTGTTTACCTGTTCATGTAATAATCCGTAACTGAGTTTTTTTTATGAATGAAAAAGTAGGTAAGTCGTGCAGGGTGTATGTTATTTATGCCAAAAGGAAAATAAAATAGTTATGTTTATAGTTTGTTAATAGTCCTTTCTATTAAAGCTTCTGTTTCAAATTTTATGGTTCATGGGCTCTTCTATAAGGATAGTCCTTCTATCATAGGAAATAGGGGCCTCTAAGAATAAAAACAAATTTAAGATATTTTTCTTGCAGTTATGGACAACAATGAATTAAAGGTATTTGGGAATTTCAATAACGACATTGACTTGGCGAGCAACAATATTTTTACCAGAATTGCAACCGTATTTAAACATTTAGTCCAAGAGCTGGTAACACACTTTTCAAGTGTTTTATGTGCCTTGAAATTGTGCTATAGTGGGTCTCTAGTGTAGATAAAAAGTTAAGTATGTGGTTACTGGACATACCTTGAAACACCAGGTACTGCGCATGGTAATCAGTAACAAACTATGGGCCAAAAATAGTGTTTTATTCAGAAGCCATAATTCTTTAATGTAAAATTAAGGCAATTCTATAATGAATAATATATAAGGTAGACACTTTTAAGTGGGATACATATAAAAACAAAACTGAAGTGGGTTTTTTGTAATATTAAATGAAGTCTCTTCTTCACACTGCTATTTAAACACCATAATTGAAAATAATTACAAAAGGGCAGACATTTTTTGTGAGGTTTAGTAATCAGCAGACATGAAAATAAATTCAGCCGATGATAGACTGCAATGCAGTGCGTGTAACCGTAAGAGTGAGAGAGCACCAATCATCTGGACAGGACAGTTGTGGCTGTTCTAGAAATAAAGCAACTTGCCTTAATTATACATTAAAGATTGTTGGCTTCTGAATAAAATACCATTTTAGTGACATATTTTTTTAACACCTTTCCCCTATGTGCAGTACCTGGTGTTCCAAGGTATGTCCAGGATACACATGTATGCCTTACCTATCCACGACATGCAATACACCAAAATTCCAAGGTGCATAAAACACTTCATGAAATGTGCGTTACCAGCTATCCGACTAAATGGTGACAGTCAGAGGATATAACTATCCCAGACAAAAGGAAGCATATGGCAGAATATAATGATTAAATTATTATGGATATTAAATTAATAAAAAATTGCATGGAAAATGTAATTACTTATTCATTTATTAGAACACCACAATTCACGTGACTTCCTCTTCTTATAAAAATAATATTTTAATACATTAATTTATCTGCAAAAAAATATTATAAGAAGAATAACATTATTAAAAAAAAAATTAAAGTGAGGCTGCCCAAATTAATAGGGTTGCTAAACCATACAGCTCTCATAATAATAAAATAATGTTTCAAAATGTGGTGAAAATTAATTCATTTATTTACATTCATTTGTATGATTATAAACATTTATATAATTTATTATGTACATCTATGTATATGCGAATAAAACAATAAGTTAAATATAACAACATTTAATATAATATTTTAATAATATTTGCATATGTATGTGAGAGAATTAATTTCAAGTTCATAAATTTAAGTCCTTTACAAAATGACATTGTTCACAAAGGAGTTTTTAATGCTTAAAAAAATCTTTATGTTTAAAACAAAATGTTCTATCTTTTTGGAACTTTAAACTTCACTTAAAGCTACATATTCTGCATATGGAGACTCTTCTGTACCATCTTTTTTCTTTCTCGATTTCCAGTATAATACATTACCAAATAACCTAATAAGAAAACCAGTGGTGGATTTTCCTTCTAAATGATCATTTAAGAATATAGTCTCTACATCCATCTGTTCAACATTTAGACCCATTTGATATCTTCAACTTCCTTATTTCAACAAAATCTCAAGCATTATTTTGTTTCAAACTATCTATTTCTCTATCCCAAAAATCACAATCGCTTGAACTTTATCAGATTCGCCCTCAGCCAATCCAATACAGCTTATGTTTTCTTGGATAACATCAACATGCCTAGCGACAATGATTTTATTATTCAAAAATACTTTATATCCCGCTTCATTATACTCGATTAAAATGCACATATTCACCTTTTTATCCCATTTAGAAGTTATTATTTGTTCTGGTTTCCTAACAAAATTTTTACTACCATATAAATTAAAGTTAGAAGCATCTGGTTTCTTTCCAAAACAGATTTCATAGGGTATTTTATTGTCAATGGTGTTAGCTAAAGAGGGATTTTTCAAATAAGTTGCTGCACATACCATTTCTGGCCAACATTTTTTTCTACAATATCTTCTGCCAGTAAGCAATGAGATATATTCATAATTGTTCTAGTAAATCACACCGTTTAACTCATGAATTCATGGGGCAGGGATTAATTTTGATACCCTTTTTTTTGGTAGTCATAATTCTTACTATTTAATATTCCTTACCAATGTCACACCTCATAATACCAATTTCCTAAGTTTTCAACCTCATTTACTTATTGAACAAAGGAATGAAAAACTTCTGTTTTAGGTTTAATAGTTTAAATCCTAGCAATCTTACTATTTATTTATTTATACATCAGTGAGACCGCGACAAAGGGAATTCATCACTAAACACTTAAATAACAATAAACAATACTGAACAATTATGAAGAAATTAACATGAGGGCAATCTTACTATAATCATCTATAAATGAAACAAACTATTTTTCACCTTTGAGACTCATAGTTAAAAAAAGGTCCACATCAGTGTAAACAATTCCAAAATACTTTTAGCCTTGTTCTTATTGTTTTCCAAAGGGACACGGTCCATTTTACAATACAAGTTTTATAAATTTATAACATGTCCAGATAAACTGATTGTTTCATTTCAGTTGTTTGAATTTTATTTTTTTAACATAATCTGAAGTTTCTATGTACAATTTACTATGCTGTTGATTCCTTTAGGTATAATCTATCAAATTTCGGAATTATGTCTTAGGCTGTTGTCAAATCACAAAGAAATTCAAACTGTTTATTTGATCTTGCTGATCCCAATCTTCACCAACTTTGGTCTCCTTTGCCTTTTCAATGACATTTACACACCTCATCAGTTTAAAAAAAAAAAGTTAAGTGTTTTTCCACATACTAAAACCCTCTCCATCAAATACCAGTACAAACTTGTTCATTTAACAGAAAAGCGAGTGAGAGATTATTCAACCGAATACTATAACCGACATTGCAACCTTACTTTACTAAAGAGAAAAAACTACCTCTCAACAAAAGTATTGAAATTATTATAGTTCTGAATAGAAACATGACCACTTAATTATATTATATTAGTCCAAATTATGATTAGATAAACACAGAACATTTTTATGATATACTTATTTATACGATATTAGTCTATATTCTGGTTAGAGCAGTGTTGCCCTAGGCAATCAAATGAAAATTGATTTGATATGAAGAAAACTGATCTGATATTAAGGAAATTAATCTTAAAAAATATGATATTTTATTATATGATATCTTATATGATATTTGTCCAAACTCTGAGAATATAAACCTACTATTTAGATAAACAAACAAAGGTTTTTTTATTGCACTTCTTCTAAGAAGGAGGGGCAACACTGGAAAGAAAATGCCGATTTCTGACTATAAACTCTTATGTATATGACAGTTTCGAACTCGTTACTTCCAAACTATGAATCCTAGAAGATTTTGAGCTAGCCTACGAGATTTCCCGGATCAAGACGTATCTATGTGCGAAGTTTGGTCAATATCAGTCAAACGGTGTGGATTTGTATAAGGAACAAACAAACAGAAAAACAGACACGTGATTTTTATATATATAGATTCATATATTTATTTAATGTTTGCAAGCATTATCCAATGAAATACACTGCGTAGATTAGTCTTTTGATGTTTAATATTTAATATTTGCTGTCGCTCGGGAGTAAAGTTACCTGTCCACTATTGAAACCAAAAATTCTCATATGTGAAATACAAAATCATTACTAATCTTTTATAACTTTTTAAGATAAAAAATTCTCACTGTTTTCCATTTTTTTTTTGCCATATTAACCAGAGTTGGGCATAATTTTATTTATAAATAAAAATACGAATTTATTCGTACTTCAGATATTTGTGAATATGAATATAAATAAATTCGTACTTCATATATTTGTGAATACGAATATAAATAAATTCTTATTCATAAGTGTGAATACGAATTTATTTTTATTCACATATATTAAATATAAAAATACAAATAAAATTTTATTCGCAAATTTTTCTGCGAATAAAAATAAATTCACAGAAAAAATTGTAAATAATCACAAAAAATGTGAATATTTACAAAAAATCGAATGATTAAAAAAAAATTACATTAAAATATACGAATAAAAATTTATTCACATTATAATTTGTGAATAAAAATTTATTCACAATAAAATTCGCAAATAAATTATGAATTTATTCGTATTAAGATGATATTACGAAAGTTATTGAAGGTGATTTTTTTTTTTTTTTTTTAAAGGCGTTTAACGTCTAGGTTATTAGCGCCTAGATTTTTTGTTTACTCCACCGCGAGACCACCAGCCATGCTGCAGGGACACAATTTGTCATCTGTACCTCCGTAAAAAAAAAAAAAAAAAAAAAAAAAAAAAAAAAAAAAAAAAAAAAAAAAAAAAAAAAAAAATCGGCACCTTCAATAACTTTCGTAATATCATTTTAATACGAATAAATCCATAATTTATTTGCGAATTTTATTGTGAATAAATTTTTATTCACAAATTATAATGTGAATAAATTTTTATTCGTATATTTTAATGTGATTTTTTTTGTAATCACTTGATTTTTTGTAAATATTCACATTTTTTGTGATTATTTACAATTTTTTCTGTGAATTTATTTTTATTCGCAGAAAAATTTGCGAATAAAATTTTATTTGTATTTTTATATTTAATATATGTGAATAAAAATAAATTCGTATTCACACTTATGAATAAGAATTTATTTATATTCGTATTCACAAATATATGAAGTATGAATTTATTTATATTCGTATTCACAAATATATGAAGTACGAATAAATTCGTATTTTTATTTATAAATAAAATTATGCCCAACTCTGATATTAACACATAAAATAAATAGTATCATACATTATTTAATTTATTTCCTAAAGAAACCACATACCAGAACATATAAAAAAAGTAATTTAAAACAGTCTACCGAGACATTAAACAAACGAAATATAATTTCAGTGGCAGGCATCATTGTACACCACTATTGTCAATAACTACAAGAAAGGCCATCCAGCATAAGAGATTACTGAAGAGACATGGGCATATATAAGGGGGGGGGCTGCAGCCCCCCGAAATTTTGATTTGATTGGTAAAAATTTTATAAAACCCTTAAAAATAAATTAAATAAGATCATTTAGTTCATAAAAAATAATCTATTTTGGGTTTAATAGCATTTTAGTTGGCTAAAACTCTTCCAAAATCTAAATAGTTAGTATTCCATACACCGGAAATGGTCTCAGCCCCCCCCCACGACATTTTCCCAGCCCCCTCCGAAATTATTTCCTATATACGCCTATGTGAAGAGATGCGGTCGTTTTTAACTTTATTCCGAATAGACCTTTATTCCGACTGACCTATGATTCATTACTTTTGGCCCATGGGTTACAAACCACACTTATATAACACACAATTTAAGAAAAATAAAGCTGCTTTTTTTTCTCTTTGTCATTTTTAACAGTTTTATTTTTCTCTTGTTTTTATTCAAATTTATTGTTATTTTTACTATTTACAATGTTATATGTATTATATTATGGTTAATTATTTTAAATCTACATAAAACTTGGCGTAACATAACAATTACATTTAGAAACTAATGAAAACATTTATTTTTCAGAGCTTTGTGTCAGCTCATACTGATATCTCAATGTTTGAGGAAGACCCTACCGTAGAGCAGCCAAGAGGGGAGAATCAGAGAGATACTCGATGTGGTGGGAAAGGAAAAGGAAAATCATATAAAAAATGGGGGAAATGAGATGTTCATTACAGAATAAATAATTAATATATTTCATTAATATGTTTACTATATCCCACAATACAACACTGGAGGAGTGTGGAAGAGCCTGTTATGTATATATTTATTTCATTGTAACCTTCATAACATAGTTGATAAAGGGATGTTAAAATAAAGAACTACGAGAAACAAACAAAAGCTTAACAAAAAGGATATAGAAGGAGTTATGTGCAAATAGGGAAACAAGAAATAATTGTGTATTTTATTTTATTTATTTGCTACTAAAAAGAATTATTCTTATATAATAATGATAATTATTATTATCACTATTGATAGTAGATAGTTCATTTTTTCTTACACAAATACTTTAGAACTTCTTACTGAGGTTGAGTTTCAGAATTATCATTTTATATGGAATCAGTTCTAATATTTATCTGATTGTTTCACAAGATTTGCAGCCTTGTATGCAGCAGTAATCAACTGGAAAATAAAATAATAAAATTACTTTAAAGCAAAATCTTGAAAATGTGTTCATAAATATATATATGCATGATTGAATAAAACATTTTGAAGGAAAATCAGAGAAATTGGAAAACATCTAGAATTTATGTGAGCTGTTAGGATCTCCATGCATTTTTTTAAAATGGTAGAAAAAAGTTGAAATTTTTTTTATTGCTAAAAAATGTTCCAGGAATTTTATGATTTTGCATACCTCAATTATTTTGAATTGAATTGTTTCGAAGAGATTCCTACAATAATTAGTGTGCCCCCTCTCAACATTCAACTCAAAACATATGCACCCTAGACTACTTAGGGATGGAGCTAATACACTCATAAAATATTTCACAGTTTATTACAAATCCTGCAACCTCAAAGAAGCAAGAGTTGTTGAACAAGCAAGAGAAGTTGAACAAAGAGATGAACTTCGGCTCTCATCAGATTTCGAGGAAATCTTAGGTAACAGTCCCATTCAAGTCAATAAATTATTACTTTTTCTAAAAAATACCCAATTAATTTCAAAAATTTAACTAGTTAAAATATTATTAAAAGAAAAATCTAAAAGTAAATTTTATGATGTCATTTTAGAAATAAATTTGCTGTAACATGTGAATTAAATAGCAATAATTTCATTATAATTAATTCTAAAACATATTAATCCATATAATCAGCCTCATTTAAACATTAACTATTACTGATTGGGGTGGTGGGGGTGACCCTGCTCCGGCATGGTGCCAGTCGGGTGGGGGTGGGTCTTCTGGTGTCGTGGGCCCTCAGGACCAAAGGGTCCATGAGCTTGGAGGGTCTGGTCGGCCTGGTCCAACCGAACAGACCCTTGGTCACAAGCTCATGTCATGTAATATCTAAACCCTCATCTAGTGAGGGGCCTGCGATATCGGTGGGCGTGCCCTCGCCTGGTCGGGCCGTGTCGGTGGTGGTGGCGCTATCTGTCACCCCAATCAAGGCATAAATCGCCCGTGTGGCTGACATGCCTTAAAACAAGAAACAAAAAAAAAAAAAAAAAAAAAAAAAAAAAAGAAGCAAGAAACACTAGCCCACATATTAACTTGTTGTGCAATGTACACAAGTCCTCGCAATCATTTCATCAAGTACTATCTTTTATCTGGGAGAGATGAAGATTCATTACAACAATTCTTCACCACAAACACTTTCATAACTTATGAGTAATTATGATATTCTGTCAAGAGTAGATTTATTTATTTTATTGTATTATATGTAATTTTACATAACGTGTATATTCACAACATAAGGATTGATTTGTTATTATTACGTTTGGGGGGCTTTCTACTCAGTCTTTTGGGATACATTGTTTGGGGGCTATTGCCTACCGAAAGAATTGATTTTGTTTTGTTGTTTTTTTTTGTCGTTTTTTTTTTTTTTTTTTTTTACGGGTGTTCATTTAAAAATTGTCTAACAGTTCAGGCGGTATCAAGTAGTACTGCTTGTTGGGCATTTTTAATAAGATCCTTCGATAGTTTCAAATAGGCATTTACAGCAATAGTCGATTTAGGTATGAGCCCGTTGGTTGAGATTATGAGGGCTGTTATCCTTGCTGAATCCAACTTATACAGCTCTATGGCCAAGTCATGGTACTTGCACAGTTTCTCGGCATATGATTTCCAGATATTCTCATCATTGGGGACTGCAAATCAATAATATCGGCTGTCTTATTTCCCTTGTCAATGATAAGAATATCCGGTTTATTGTGATGGACAGTACGGTCCGTTAAGAGAGCTTTGTCCCAATACATTTTAATTGTACCTTTCTCCAAAAGTCTATTTGGGCCTTAGCGGTAATAAGGGACCACACCATCCAAAATACCAAATTTTTCTTCGAGTGCTTGATTATTATTACTATTGCTGTTCTTTTATTTTTTCTGTATCTGACTAAGTCTTGATTATTTTTATTTTGATGGATACAGATACAGTTTATTTTGCAATTCATTTTATTTATCATCATTTTTGTAAATTACATACCCAGGCTGTAATTGTAATTATTACTTGTAAAATACATTAAATTCATTCATTCAGTTATAACAAAAGGAGGGGTACAGAGGTAAGAAAGAATAAACCAAGAGCATTAATGGGATGATGTATACAATATTTTGGATGGAGAATATAATAATTTTGACAAGAAATTGTTGAGTTAAAATATTTGAGGTAAAAGTAAACAGAACATTAGCTTACATCTCCATACGTTTCTACGGATGCGGAGCCTCGAAGAACTAGTGCGTTAATTCTTATTGGTTGGAGCGATCTTGCCATAACTATAGTGAGGGCTTTATTGAACCGTTTGTTGCAGTATATCCAAGGCATACTGTACAATTCCTTGAAAAGACTAGAACTCTGAAACAAACATCTAATTTTACATCAAACAATAAATACTCTTCTTAAATGAATTTAAGCCGAATTAACCATACTGCCATTGTGCATACCATAGTCACACAAACAAAAGGTTTTCAATTCGGTCCTACAGTAGAGCTGCACTAAGCTCCAAAATTAACGACATTCATAAACAAGGTAAAGGGTTGGTTTACAGCAGATATCTGACAACTGTGCTAAAACTAAACTACATGAACACAATAAATTTAAAAATTCTGGCTTCATTAATTTGTTCTGACTAGGGCTGTATTTCGGGAGCGAGGTTACCTTAGTGGTAGAGCACTGGATTCATATGCTGGAGGACCTGAGTTCAAATCCCGAGCAAGCACTAAAGATTTTTTCTTCTAGTGTCTTCGTTCATGGGTTGAATTCGGCCTCCCTGACCGTCCCTAGGCCAACCCAGCCTTTAATTAATTTAATAATGGGTACCTTGATGCTAATGACACTAGCAGTCGAAGCAGCAAGGGGAAAATCAGGCGGCCGGAGCATAGTACTGACCACACTATCTCCCTAGTGTGCCATATGGTCATGAATCATACCTCTACAGTCATACCATCTCCCTCGTGGCCTGTTACGGGACTGATTTTTTTTTTTTTTTTTTTTTTTTTTAGGGCTGTATTTCAAAGTTACTACATTAGTAAAAGAGATCATCGACAATGTTCCGGAACTCTAACAGATATATAAAAAAAATGGTTTAAGCCAGAAGAATCAATGAAAAAAATTGTCTTAAAGTAAACATACTTTTACTTGTTAATTTTGAATTCTATAAATCCAGTTTTGTTGAACAAGAAGATAAATTAGGTGTACATATGCGTGCATATTAACATTTTACCTTGAAATGTTTAAACATTTTGTCATGAATGCAATCTCAATAGCTTTGGTATGTGCAAATACGTTTAATGACATTCGGTAAACAACTTTACTAATGAGGTAAAAATACATATTTTTTTACGGCGCATCTGCTTCTACGCTAATAGCAACAGGCAAACAGATTGCAATCTTCCATCCATAGTGAAAAAGAAAATCTTAAGTCAAATATCTAACTGACCACGAGGAGACACACAAATATTGCATATTCTACTAAAAAAATTGAATACTAGTAGGTCTTCATAATTTTTTTTTTTTTTTTTTTAATGAGTCTGTTTAGATGAATTGTGTTTTTTTTTTTTCTTTATCTATTTATGTGTTTTCGGTAGCCACTGACATCATGTTTTTATAGGATTTGACTGAATGATAAACATTTTGTAACCATTCTCTCCCTTGATAAGAAGTTTGTGCATAGCCGCAGGAAAATGTAGATCCTTCTTTATTTCGCTTTAGGCCTATATTTAGAAAACGCTTAAATAAATATATATTATTTAACTAATAGATATAATTAATATGCAAAAAATATATTTCTGTACAAAAATAAATCTCGTAAAATTTTTAAAGTTACATTACAAGTTTTTCTAACTCAATCTCTGTATTTTATTGTTCGGCGACAAATGTTTTATTCCATTACCTAACAGAATAAAAAAAAAAAAAAAAAAAAAATGATTTTGTGAAATATAAAATTATTTGTAAGAAGTTACCTCTGCTATAACATCCTCTCCAAAAAGACAGGTGCAGTACGGGTAGGCTAGTTCAACGAAAAGTGTAACTATGTAGTTTGCCAAAAGGGTAACAGGTAATACCTGAAAAAATATAATGAAGAATTTAAATTAATCTGGAACTAAATTCATTCCTTGATGGTTGCCTAGTGTTATTTTGTTTTTGATTTTCCTTTCATAAAACATAGCAATAATGAATCATATAGAAAATCAATTTTTTCCTAAATAAAATTGGTAATTTGCTAAAATATACATGGGTGATTCTCAAACTACAAGCTAGCTTAAGACATGTTCTGTAAAATATATACCACTAGTGTTTAATATTATAAAATGGTGACTGAAAGACTCAACGTTTTGAAATATGCAAGAAGAATCATGTATTTTCTAAGTTTATTGAAAACAGAACTAAAAAATTATACTATATTTATGGCTACTGTTGTATAGTAGTACGTTGTGTAAGCTCATACCTCTTTGTAACGAGCTCTCCCGCCAAGGGAGCAGGATATGTGCAGTCAGTGTTTGTTTACTGGTCTTTGCATAAACTCATGTGTATTGTGATTGATCCAATAAATATGTATTTATGATACACTGTTCTATTTCTATGAACTTATAACATGGTGGCAGCGGTATCATACCTATTAGGTTAATAGATTCTTGTGGAAATTTGGATTTTTTTGGAAATTTGGAATCTTTGGAAACATGGCTTCTTCATTGCTGAAGTTTGATGGATTTATTAGTTTTGAGGGCGACGTCGCAAGGAATTGGAAGTCGTTTCGAAATGCATTTAGTCATTATATTGATGGATATTTTTCCAGTGCCACAGGTAAGCAAAAAGTTGCTATGTTGTTATACCACATGGGGACAGAAGCGAACGATATTTTTGATACTCTAAAAGTGAAAAATAAGGAGAAGTTAGAAGACGTTATTAAGGCTTTTGATGACCATTTTCTACCTAGAATTAATGTGACGTATGAAAGATTTATGTTTTTTACTAGACGTCAGGCAGATGGTGAATCTTATGAGGCATATTCAGCATCTTTAAAGGTCTTGAGAAAAAATTGTGAATTCGGTGAATTAAGTGACAGCCTGATTAAGGATATTTTCATATGTGGAGTGCGAGACAAGGCTGTTCAAGAGGCTTTATTCAGGTTAGGAGATTTGGATATTGAGAAAGCCTTAAATTTTTGTAAAACTAAGGCAACAGTCGCAGCTCAAGTGGACAAAATGATGGCAGAATCAGTGGATAGGACTATCAAGGAGGAGCCTCTTGATTTTATACGGAGGACTGGACAAAGCAGAGACATAGGGAGTTGGAGGACTCGTGACGCTAAACCCATAGTTCGTGAGGTAGAGGATTGTGCTTTTTGTGGTTACAATCACTTGTATGGAAAATGCCCTGCTTACGGAAAACAATGTACAAAATGCAATCGAAAGAATCATTTTAAAAAAAAAATGTAAGGCTAGTCAGAAACCGGCTGAGAAAGTGGATAACTTAGACTTTGACATTTTGGACTCTGGCGTGGAGTATTTTGTCGACGCTCTGGAGACACCTAGAACTGGACCTGCATCGCAGACTGCTGGAAACTGGTATACAGCTACTCTACAGGTTGGTGGACTGCCTATGACCATGAAGGTCGACAGTGGGGCTCAGAGCAACGTCATTGGCCTTCAACAGTATCTTGATTTAGGTTTGGACCCTAATGAGGTAAAACAAACTCACGTATCAATTAAATCTTTCACAGATAATAAGTTAAATGTTTTTGGAAAATGTCAGTTAACTTGTATGTTTAAGTCAAAAACTTACCGAATTGATTTCTTTGTTGTTGACATGGATTGAGTTAATATATTAGGCTTACAGACTTCTGAACTGTTAGGGCTCATTAATAGAGTAGATTATATTTATAATGATGTTGAAAGTATTGTACCGCTGGAATTTGTTGATCTTTTTAATAGTGAGGTAGGTTTGATGTCGGGCCCTTTGGAAATTGATGTGGATGAAAATATTAGGCTGGTTATTCAGCCACCTCGTAAGATTCCTTATTCGCTAATGCACAAGGTAAAGGGTGAGTTAGATAGTATGGTTCGAAAAGGTATCATTAGGCCAGTCGAGGAACCGACAGATTGGGTCAGTCAATTAGTGGTGGTTCAGAAAAAAGACGGTTCGTTGAGGTTGTGCTTAGACCCCCGCCCATTAAATAAGGCCATTAAAAGAGCTCATTATCCCATGTTGTCTGATGAAGACATTACCGCAAAGTTGGCAGGGGCAAAGTATTTTTGTAAGTTAGATGCCTTGTCCGGATTTTGGATGGTTCCCTTGACGGAGAAAAGTGCAAAATTGTGCACATTCCAAACACCCTGGGGGAGATATAGTTTTTTACGATTGCCTTTTGGGTTGTCGGTTGCTCCTGAGATATTTCATAAGCGTATTAGGGAAACTTTTATGCATATAGAAAATGTTGATTCGGTGCAGGATGACGTTTTTATTTGGGCGAGAACTAAAGAAGAACTATTTCAAAGTCTTGTAAAGGTCTTAGCTGCCGCTAAGGCTGCCGGAATAAAATTCAATAGGAAAAAATTCGTATATGGCTCGGAGAGTATTACATTTTTGGGGCATACGTTCAGCTCGCAGGGAGTGTCGGTAGAAATTGATAAAATTAAAGCGATTAGGGATCTAAAACGTCCTGTAGATAAAAAATCGCTACAACGGGTGTAAGGGATGTTTAATTATTTGTCAAAGTTCATTCCCAAGTTTTCAGATATGTCAGCTCCCCTGAGGGATTTGCTACGTGAGGATGTCGAATTTGTTTGGGAGTGTCATCACTCTGAGTCGTTAGATAAATTAAAGAGTGCTGTTATTAAGGCACCAGTTTTGGGGTTTTACAACCCGGAAAAAGAGTTAACGCTTAGCGTGGACGCCAGTTCGTACGGTCTTGAGGCTGTACTCTTGCAGGAAGGACGTCCATTGGCCTATGCGTCCAGAGCTCTTACGGACACTCAAAAAAGATATTCACAGATAGAAAGGGAACTTTTGGCGTTGGTTTTCGGGGCAGATAAGTTTCGTCAATTCATTATTGGAAGGCCCAGAGTCAAGGTTCAAACGGATCACAAGCCCATATTAGGACTGTTCAACAAGCCGCTATCTAAGATAACCACAAGGCTTCAGAGAATGATGTTACGGTTACAGCCCTTTCGAATTGAGATCACTTATGTCCCGGGAAAGTATTTATATTTGGCCGATGCTTTGAGTAGGGATTTTATGCCTTCTGGTTGTGATATTACAACTAACTTAGGTGATGTGGACCAACAGGTGTCTCTCCTGATAAAACATTTACCAGTGACCTTGGAAAATTGGAAACTCATTGCTTCTCACTCTACTAATGATGCTGTGTTCTCCCAGTTAAAGAAATATATTATAGGAGGTTGGCCCAGGTACTATAAAGATATTGTAGATGTAGTGAGGCCATATTTTGAGTTTCGGGATGAGCTTACAGTTGTTAAGGGTTTGATTTTTAGGGGAGACAGAATTCTTGTTCCTCAATCTTTGAAAAAAGAGATGTTACATAAATTGCATACTGGGCATCCGGGTATTTCCAGAATGACTAACAGGGCTGAAATGACCCTTTTTTGGATTGGAATTAATAGGGACATAAAATTGTATGTGACGTCATGTAATAGTTGTCAGAAATACCAAGACAGAAATGTTAAACAAGCCTTGAAGCAGAAAGAAACTCCACTGCTTCCGTGGTCGGAGTTAGGTTGCGATGTATTTGAATTACATCAAAAATATTATTTGGTAGTAGTGGACGCTCTGTCAAATTATATTGAAGTGGCGGACCTACCAAATCTACGTTCCAGTACTGTAGTATTACAGTTGAAAAATATTTTCTCTCGGCATGGTATACCACTGATTTTGTATTCTGATGGTGCTCTTTATTTTGACTGTGACTATTTTCGGAAATTTGCTAAGGAATGGGGATTTACCCATGTCTTGTCTACTCCGCATTATCCTCAATCCAATGGACTGGCCGAGGCTGCTGTAAAGTCGGTTAAGAAAATATTGAAAAAATGTTTAGACTCTGGTGAGGATCCATACCGAGCTTTGCTTAATTTTAGAGCTACACCCAGGGGTGACATCAGTTTGCCGGCTGCTTGCGGTAGGAATTTGAGGACGAATGTTCCATGTTCATTTAAATCGCTGGTCCCTAAAGTTACTGTATGGATGGATCGGAAAAAGATTTTGCGTCAGAAAGAGATAACTAAAGGATATTATGATAGGTCTATCCGTTCTCGTGAACCCTTTCGTAAAGACCAACAAATTCTTTTTAAAAAACTGCCTAATTCTGCCTGGATACCCGGTACAATTTTATGCAAGAACAGTGAACCAAGGTCATATACTGTAGTCAGTGATGCTGGTCATAAATATATTAGGAATGAAATTTATATTAAGAAAAGGGAGGGGCGTCACTTGTTTCCCCGGGATTCCGCGGCTCCACTGACTTTTCCGGAGGAGTGGGGTGCTTTGGTTAAAGTGAAGACGGTACCACCGGTGAAATCTGTTCCTACTTCTCAAGATGCGCCTGACTCGAATATGTATAGTACTACTAAGGCAGGGCGCGTGATTAATCGACCCATTCGCTACAAAGATTATATAACCTGACCTATAGATGTGTATATATGAATGTACCTAATCTTATGTATTATGTTTCTTTCTTTTTTCGTTTTTAACGGCGCATCAACTAGTTGGCTATTAGCGCCGGGCTATCTACAGGTTGCCACCCTTTTATAATGCCAACGGCACGTGGTCGGTCACCCATTCAGGTACTGACCACGCCCGACGTTGCTTAACTTCGGTGATCTACGGGAACCGGTGCATTCAACGTGGCTATGGCCGTTGGCATTATGTATTATGTTCTACCTAATCTTATGTATTATGTTGTATCTAATCTTAAGTAGTTAATTAATTAGTTTTTAAGGGGAAGATGTTGTATAGTAGTACGTTGTGTAAGCTCATACCTCTTTGTAACGAGCTCTCCCGCCAAGGGAGCAGGATATGTGCAGTCAGTGTTTGTTTACTGGTCTTGGCATAAACTCATGTGTATTGTGATTGATCCAATAAATATGTATTTATGATACACTGTTCTATTTCTATGAACTTATAACAGCTACTGATTCTGTAAGTACAATAATTATATAAATATCTAATCACCTTTCAAATACAAACTATTTAGTCTTGAAATCAGTAGGAATTATAAAATTATTTATAATTTTGTAAAGAGACAAAAGCTTTGTAAAAATTCGACCTTCTGCCAATATTTCAGTTATAGTTTGTTCTAGCTTTTTATGTCTATAATGTATTATAGTAAATTATTAATAAAAATGTTTAATTAGTCCTACAATCCTTAATTATCGTTAGAGTGGTCTGTCAAGTGTGGTTTTACTTAATGTGAAATATTTTTGAAAAATTTGGCTTTCCAACAAATGGAATACAAGATATGCCTCTTACGAATAGACCATTCATGGCTGACGCATTTACATGTCACGAAGAAACAGGACGGGCTGAAACCTGAATTATCAAACCCCTTCAACTATAAAACACATATTGATGGAATATAAACACAGACAAATCTGTTACTTAACACTTTCAGGACCAATGGCTTCTAAAAAAAAAAAATTCATCGGGCCCAAGTCTTCCATAGTTATTTCGGCAAACATAAAAAAAAAAAAAAATAAGTGAAGAAACTTTTGAAATTATGTGCGTGGATTAATTACAATTTAGTTAAGTGTCAAATACGCAACGACAGCGGGCCCGCTGCAAGAATTGTTCTGGCGGATTCAATATCATAAGGATAACAGGCCCGCAAACCTTACCGGAAATAACGTAATGAGGTCCCAAACCAAATACGAAGGGTATAGGACAAGGCCAGGAGTAGTGGGATAGAAAGAAAGCCAAGCTATCTGATGACGCACACGCCACGACGCCTGCAGAACACATCTTTCTGTCGCATGTACCACGGCTCCACGAACGTGTTAATGGACAACATTACTGATCTATTATTCAAGTTTTGATGAAATTCCAGTACCAAAATCAAAGACAAAAAGTCCGACTCGCAGGAATTGCATCATCTTAGCGCGGTTCCTGTTCATATCCCTTTTCATATTTGAAAAGCTTAGAATAGTAACAGATAATATTTTCCTCGGCCTTTGTTCAAAGGGTTTTATGACTTTACCTGGTCGGATCCGCCAGACCCTAGAATCCTCTTCTACCGATACTTCATTTCATACGTTTCAATGAATTGGAAAATATCAAAATTTTCACATATTCCTGTGTTCTTTTACTATAGTAATAATTCTACAAATAAAATCAATTAAAAAATAAAATTAAAAAAAACCAACAGCATGAAGGCAATTGAAAATATTCAAAAGACGTCATCGAATATCTTTCTCTTGGCAAGCTATATTTCTAACAATGAATTGTTAATCTTATTTAGCCTAATCTGTTTTATTGACAAATACATTATCCAACTATAAACAATTAAAAAATAACAATGAATAAAAACAGACAAAAAGAACCGATCGAATAAACGAAATCAATTACTTCAAAGTTTAAGCACTTATTTCTCCGATTGACATCACCTAATCAAAAATTGTTTCAGAATCTTTTTTGTAGAGAATTTATAAAGCTTTCAAATAATTTGTATCCACTTATCACGATTTCCCAACCTTGTTCAAGATATAAATGAAATTATACGAAGTTCCCAAAACTTTTCATGTCTGTTCATAAAATATTTTATTCTAACCCTTCCTTAACTCCAAACGTAACCAAAATTTCAACATATTAGTTTTAAGGAACGTAGAACATGCAGAAAATGTTTCAACTGAATCCCATGATTCTAAGTACCGAAACCAAAAACGGTATTCAAAAACTATTTTTCCAATTTTCTCGAAAACGGTTAAAGCTATCGCGTTGAAAATGGTTTCATTCGTTTTCCTAGCCCAAGAAGCCTATAAAACGAGTACTTACAAGCGTATGGAGTACTTACAAGCGTATACAGGACTGAGAATAGCGACTGGGGCCTTTAGATCAAGTCCTGCTGATAGCATTTGTGTAGAAGCTGGAGAACCTCCACTAGAGTATAGACGGAAGTACTTGGGCATAAAATTTCTGTTAAAATCAAAAACCTTAAATACAGCCTGTATAAAATACTTTATGGACAGTTCTCTGATAAACAAATACATACAAAAAAATCCAAAACAGAAGCCACTACTCATAAGAAACATGCAACATCACACTGACAGAGACACACTACACACACCCACATACACAAACACACCGTTAACATTCCCTCCTTGGAGCGTAAAAAACTACAAAATTGACTTAACACTAGCACAATTTAAAAAAAATCATCCACTATCCAACAAAATTTACAAAACCATATTTACCTCACTTTTGGCAGATAAACTTAACCATATCCACATCTACACAGACGGATCGAAAACACCATCTGGAACTGCAGCAGCAGCCATTAACCAAAACCAAACACATTCAATCAAATTACATGACAACACAAGTATCTACACAGCCGAATTACACGCCATACACTTAGCCCTTACAAAACTACATAACACTGAAAACACAAACATCCTCCTATGTACAGACTCCCTCAGTTCTTTACGCTCCCTCGATAATATTTATACTAACCACCCAATAATTAAACAGATATACGAACAATTACACAGACTCAGCAATCACACTCTTACACTATTATGGCTACCCGGACACGAGGATATCGGACTAAGTACATCAGTAGACAAACATGCAAAAGACGCAACAAATAAACAGATCGTAGACATTGAAAACATTACGTTAGATGATTTAGTTCACACATTACGCACGCATACATTAAACGACTGGTTGCATCACTGGCTACAAACAAACAACAAATTATCACAAATTAAGAACACAGTAAAAGCATGGAGTAACGAACAAAATACCTTGACAAGAAGAGACCAAGTAGTACTGACCAGACTTCGCATTGGACACTCGTTGCTCACACATAATTACCTCATGGAGAAAAAAGACAAACCAATATGCAGAGTTTGTAACATAACATTGACCATTAAACATATACTCACTGAATGTAAAAGACGTGACAAACTGAACATCCCACACGACCTACAAGAACTTCTTACAGAGGGTAGTCCATACATACACTCTATACTCCAATATTTAAAACACATAAACTTGTATCACAGAATCTGAAGAAACAAAAGAATTTTTTTTTTTCTATAGTGTAATTATTATTATTATTTTTATTTTCTATTATGTAATTATTACTCAATTTTACTTGGTCATTAATGGAAAACCACAACATGTAGACCCCATCATGACCTAATAAAAAATTGTTGTTAGTTTTAGTTATAAGTTATGTAAATATATTAACTACATTTCAAAAAGCAAGGCTCTAAATAATGTTTAGCACATAATTCTCAACACAAACCTACTAACTTTTGTCGTAAGCTCTTTTCAAACTTTTGTAGTATTTAGTACTATAAGTTACTGATAATTGTGAACATATAAATTTGTATTTTTTACTGTATCTTAAAAAAAAAAAGAGCAAGTCGCCGTCGTTGCGAAGCTCGTAAAATAAATAAATAAAAAATAAAATAAAATACAAGCGTATGAACTCAAAAACGTAAGCGTTACGATTAACAGACAAATATATGTATAAATAAATAATTAAATATATATATATATATATATATATATATATATATATATATATATATATATATATACGTAGAAAGGTTCATAATTTTCCGGCCTGTCCTGCTTCCCCTCCTTCAAACGTGCCAGGACCTGCACGCAGGTCCATGCCTGCTCACTCCATAACCATCGCACGCACTTCCTCAGTCTTGTCAGTCAGTGTCCAGCCTTGAAGGAAACTCCCCATTTTTACAATGTTCAAACTCGAGTACCCTGCGGTAATTAAATTCTTTTGTAAAGAGGGTCTTACTCCTGCGCAAATCAAAGAGCACTTGGATTGTGTATACGGGCAGTCCTCCCCCTCGTATTCCACAGTGAAAGAATGGGCAAAATTATTTAAGTTAGGGAGAGAAAGTCTAGAAGATGACCCACGTCCCGGTCGCCCATTGGAAGCTGTCACTTCCGAAACAATCCAACTTGTGGAATCTGAATTGCTGTCTGACCGGCGACTAAAAACCAAGGAAATAGCAGCGAGGTTAGGGCTTTCAAAACAAGTGTTTTGAGGATCATCAAAGAACACTTGCATATGAACAAGGTTAGTGCAAGATGGGTTCCAAAAATTCTTTCAGCTGCTCAAAAACAGGGACGAGTTCACTGCTGCAATGAATTTTTACGCGAGTATAATGCCGACCCAAGGAATTTTTTGGACTCAATTGTAACTGGGGATGAGACAATGGTTCTATATTATGACCCACTCAGCAAAAGAGAGTCCATGGAATGGAGAAGACCAGGAGAAGCGCCTCCTTTAAAGGCAAAAGTCACGCAGTCAACAAAAAAGGTAATGGCCACAATTTTTTAGGACTGTAAAGGAATACTACTGATAGATTTTAAAGACAGGAATACCACAATGAATGGTGGGTATTATGCAGCCGTACTTCACCGGTTACGAGACGCCATTTAAGAGAAGAGGCGAGGGAAGTTAAGCAGAGGTGTCCGCCTCCTTCACGAGAATGCCTCTGTCCACACAGCATTGATTTCCAAGGCCGCTGTGAAGGACTGTGGATTCCAAGAAATCTCTCATCCACCCTACAGCCCAGACTTGGCCCCTAGCGATCTCTACCTTTTCTCAAAGTTAAAATCTGACCTTCGTGGAAGGCGATTTAACGCCGACGAAGAGCTCCAAGCAGCAGTGGAAGAACATTTTTTTAACAAAGAAGAAAATTATTTTTTTCATGTTATAGAAATGTTGCCAAAGCCTTGTATTAAGTGTGTTGAACTTAGAGGAGAATATATTGAAAAACAGTAAAACCAGTTTTTTTCTTTCACCTTTCCTTCTATCCCAGGCCGGAAACTTTTGGACCTTACCTCGTATATATATATATATATATATATATATATATATATATATATATATATATATATATATATATATATATATACAAATTTGAACCACCGTTATTTTCGGTCTCTAGGGGTTCTGAAACGCGAAATTTTCTAGTCGGCACTTCCGGATTGTTTCATGAGATCAACCTTATAAGCGGGGTTCCTCCCTGTGAAGGAAGGGAGGAACCGCACTAAAACTTATTTAAGAAGGATTTTTTTGCCTTCCGAGAATTCGACAATTTTAGTAAAGGGTCGACTAAGTATTGGTTAATTAATAAATAATAATAACAAAATGAATAAAAACTGATTATTTAAAATGTCAATGAAAATGTTAAGAGGGTTTACCTGAAGTGTAAGATAAATGAATGAAGCATACACAAAACATCCAACTGTCATCAGAGCTAGAAGGGTAGCACCTCCGAAAGTCTGCCATTCTTTTTTAAATCTGTGAACAAATTAAACAGTTTATCAACGTTTGACAATTTTTTTAATTCTTTGCATGTTTTCTGAGCAATGAAAAAGTTGAAACAATTATTATCTATACACAATTACACATTAATATACAATTATTAAATTGTTAACTTAGTAAGATCAAATGACAAATATTTTCTCACAGTCCTACCTTTTTCTTTTTTTTTTAGATTTAATAAAATTTAAAGAATAAATGTATACCAAACTATGGATAAGTACAGAGCGGTGTGTTAAAAAGACAGAAACTGCCCTTAGGCTTCGGGTACGATACGAGCGATGAGCGACAGAGCGATTAGTAGAAGAGGAGCACTGGCTACGATACAGAGCGGCTGGGCGGTAATTTCCTTTGGTCTCCGTCATCGCATACTCCAATATATGTTTTTTTTTATTACAATATTAATTAAAAAATTAATATTTTAAATTTTTAGTTAATAAAAATATCTTTCCTTGCATGTTTATTGCGTTTCCAACCTCTTCTCCTAGTTTCTTGGTTATGATTGTATTTTTAAAGTCACTGTGCATGTCATTCCATACTTTGTACTTAAATTAAAAGCTCACATTCACTATCATCCAATTTACTCTTTTATTAGTATTCATATTTTAAAATTATTTATAAGAAAGGTAGCTAGGAGATTATAAGCATTGGAAGATTATAAACATTGGATTGTTATAAACATCTTTCCACGTAATTTAATAAAGAAGGGAAACAAAAACCATAAATGTGAATTGACAAAGTTGTTCTAAATTTTATTAGCTTTCATTTAAAAAAAAAATCATTGAAATCGGTTAAGATTTAGAGGCTGTAGCCTTTTTTGTAGCACGCAAAATATAATGTCAGGTGGAGCGACGAAAAAAATTGTAATGTCTGGGCTGAGCGATGAGCGAACCTGCAAGTGACGTCGCTCATGCCTATTGTAGCCAGTCCTCCCTCATTCCTTCTGGACTCCAGCTTAACATTAATGTGAGCGACGTTGCTCTGAAGCTTTTTGCTTATCGCTCATCGCTCTTCGCTCGTATGGTACCCGAGGCCTTAGGCACCTTTGAAAGCAGATAACAACAATCAAGTGCAGTGGCCACACCAGTGGTTTGTGTATTGGCATGGCATTTGCTATAGAGCATTGCTGTTTAGGGGCAATGTAAGGATAAAAGAAGAAATCTCCGGCCTATATCTTAGCATGATTAAAAAAAAAAAAAAAAAAAATACTAATAACTGGTGTGATTTTGAAATCTTAGAATAGATATTCTTAATACATCCTAGAATGAAACGAAATGAAAACTTCCGCAACTTCAAGCCCCGTTTTTTCCGACTGAAGTTTTCCAACCAAAAATCATGTCTAAACTTATTTTGTAAGAACTTTAATAGGCACATGATCAATCAACCAAGATCATGAAACCGTTTTCGAGATATTTATGAAAAACAGGAAAAGTTGATAACAAAAAATATACTTATTAATACTCCCCATACAAACGGACCCAAAATTTGATATCCTGATTAGAATGAGTGGCAAACTTGTCAACAAAATGTCAACTTTACATGTACTACGGAAAGTGGATTTATTCCATTCCTAACCTTTAAAGAACTATTTATAAGTTATATGGAAACTTATTAATACATGACCATGAGCCCTACTATTTTTTCGCACTTATTTCGTAAAGGGTACACGTAACCAGACGGGTTGACAGAACCAAAATGTGACGGCAAGATGGAGTACCGGTGATCCTGGCGTTCTGCTTAGTGCCTGTAACTGTAGCTCTGAGGTAGGAAAGTAATTTTTGCAGAATAAAGTTTTTCTGTAAGCTTATAAGAGAAAATGTTAATATTTTGTTTTGATCTTTCACGAAACGGTAAAAACCTGTAAAAATATAAAAGGTAGATAAAGGGAAGACAGATTTTAGACGCCACAAGAGGAAAGAGACAGTATCTTCCAGTAAGCGGAAATTTCTCCCTCCTCCCCAACTCTAATGATTGAATTTAGTTTATTTTTAAAACACATCTTTCCCATAAGGTACTCATGATTTATCAGTCCAGGCAACGAATGCTTGAAAACAGCTATATGTGGAAATTTTTGGAACACAATTTTTGACTTCGTAACTTTGTTTGGGCTGGATAGGAAGTGAACATATCAAATGTCCTCACCCGTAGCCTTTGTGCCGGGGGGGGGGGGGGGGAGGGGGGTTTAGAAGGTCCCATTTTTCGGGTTTTCACTTATATCTCGGAAACCCTGCGTCCTAGCGAAATGACTATTCTATAACAAATAAAAGCTGATTAAATTTCCTACAAGTTCTATTCTATAAAGTTTTTCGAGATATCTTTAGATTTCGAAATATCCGCTCTTGAAAGTCTGTCATTTTGGGGAAAAACACTTTTCCGCATATTTTTTCCCCGTTTTGACAGGATAACTCTTCAATGATGAACCCAAAAAATAAATAATGGTTATAGGATTGTAGAGTATTGCATTCCCTTCAATAATGTATATTACTTTGCTATTTTATATATTTTCCTTCAAACGTAAAAATTATTTCAGTGTTCATCGTGAAATCAGTAATTTAGCGACTAATAGCCCAGAAAACTAAGAGTTATAGGTGGAAATGTTTCGAACACAATTTTTAACTTCATAACTTTGTTTTGGCTAGTTAGGAGGTCAACATATCAAAAGTCCTCACCCGTAGCCTTTGTGAAGGGGGGGGGGGGGGTTTAGAAGATCCCATTTTTCGGGGTTTCTCTTATATCTCGGAAACCCTGCGTCCTAGTGACATGACCATTCTATAACAAATGAAAGCTTATCAAATTTCCTACAAGTTCTGTTCAATAAAGTTTTTCGAGATATCTTTAGTTTTCGAAATATCCGCTCTTGAAAGTCTGTCGTTTTGGGAAAGAACACACTTTTTTATAGACTCGACCGGATATCTCTTCAACGATTTGTGAACCTACGTTTGGCGGGCTTTTCTATTGAAATATATTACAAATTAAACCCCCGCTTTACGATTGACCGATTCAGCTCATTTTTACAACACTTCTTTCTCATGAGTTACCCACGACGTATACCGCGTTTCGTTACAATACAGCAGAAATTACGACCGGTATGAGTATATTAGGAATTTGGGTCCGGAGTAAACCCCCCCCCCCTCCTAATGAATCGATTTAGTTTATTTTTACAACACATATTTAACTGTAGATTACCACTACGAATACCGAGTTTCGTCGAAATATACCAAAAATCACGGCTGGTAGTGGCGAATTGGTATTGTGGGTCCGGAGTAAACCCCCCCCCCTCCTAATGAACCGATTTAGTTTATTTTTACAACACATATTCACCTGTGGATTACCACTACGAATACCGAGTTTCGTCGAAATATACCAAAAATCACGGCTGGTAGTGGCGAATTGGTATTGTGGGTCCGGAGTAAACCCCCCCTTCTAATGAACCGATTTAGTTCATTTTTATATCTCACTTTTCTGTCTATATTACCACTACGAATACCAAGTTTCCTTGAAATATAACAAATATTACGGCTGACATAGTCAAATTAGTGTTTTGGGTTCGGGGTAAACCCCCCCCCTTCCGGTGGACCGACTTTGGTGGTTAACGAACTCGTTCAATCGTTTGCTAATTGAATGCTATATACCAAGTTTCGTGACGAAAAAACAAAAACTCTGGCCGCTATCGTGTTAACAGACATATATATATATATATATATATATATATACATTTTAACGGGGGTCATTTTCGGTGTCTACTAGGTAGAATCGATAAAGATTTGAAGACATTTTTCAAAAATTCCGTCATGAGTCCAACCTCAATAGCTACTTTCCTTCGGAGGAAAGTGCTAAAAGAAATAACGGCCGGTATGAGCAAATTAGTAATTTGCGCCCCAAGGAAGAAAAACAATTTCATTTAGCGACCTTCCTTTGGGCAGTGCTAAAAACAACGAATTAAAAAATCGGGTAAGAAAATGTTGCTGGTTTGCAAAATTAGCCTTTTGTTTTAGAATTTCTCATCATCAGGTCGACATGATAAGCAGGTTTCCCGCCCTCTATGACGGAAGAAACAGGCGGAACTCAATTCTACGTTGTTTTTTAGATTTGAAATACTTAAGTGCTCTATTTTCGTTGTAAAGCTTTTTAGTTTAAGAAAATATAACATACCTTAGTAATGCCTGATGATGTTGTATATTCGCTCTGAAGCAGGTGTACAAACAATTCTGGAATTCCTTAGTGAAAAACAACTCTTCCTTGGAAAGGTCCCTTTGCGATACATCATTCCCATTCTTGTACAACTCGTAAGCCCTCCTCTGGATATTCCTTATAGAATGGTTGAGAATCTGTAGATGTATCTTCAGCTGGACGATACAGCTGACGAATATCTCATTCATGCATATGGCCACACCGTAAGCATAGAAGAAGAGGAGCACACCCATGGTGTAAGCAGCCAAATAGCCGAAGAATGTCCTAGTGCTGAATGGCGTGAAGAGAACCAGTGGTAGGTATGGGTTTACAAGGTCACCAGAATGGTCGCGTTCCTCTTCCACAACCGTTGCCAACTGGGACAGAGGGAAGCAGACCATGTTCCAAGTAGCACCGACGACGAAGATCAAGATGGTGATGGCGGATTTCTTCCGAACTTCAGGGCCAATTTTTTCTTTCATCTTCAGCTGCTCGTCGTCAAGGATTTCATTTTTGTACTGATAAATCCCCGAGACAACGATCTTCCAGGTTTTACTTAAAGACCTGTTGAAAAATGCATTTATTAAAATAATTGACTGCAAATTCTTCGAAAGTGTATTAAAGGCGTTAAGAATGCGAAGGGCAAACTCAACAAAAGGTAGTTTTCAGGAAAATGCGTTTGAATATTTTTTCCTTAAGGGCGAACTCCACTAAAGTATATTCAGAAAAAAAATTCCTTTCTGTGATGTCTTATTGTTTAAAATATATAATAAATGACCAGGAATTAGTGTGAACTTCACTTTTAACGAAAATACCATTTTATTTAAATCACCATCTAGCGATCCGGTAGTGGAGTATTGTATTCGCCTTTCGTATCCTCATTCCTATGGCAATTTCCGGAAAGTTTTTTTCCA
Source organism: Gonocerus acuteangulatus (assembly GCA_946811695.1). Classification (NCBI taxonomy): domain Eukaryota; kingdom Metazoa; phylum Arthropoda; class Insecta; order Hemiptera; family Coreidae; genus Gonocerus; species Gonocerus acuteangulatus. The sequence continues at coordinate 55,916,191 of OX328129.1, read as the reverse complement.
TTCTCTAGGTATTTTGAGAGGGAAAGAAGGGTGAACTCAACATGAAAAATATAACCTTAGATTCTCTGAAGCGTCTAAATTCGGATGGCGGGAAAAAAATGTTGTCGGATGTTGAGTTCGCCCTTCGTATCCGCAACGCCTCATATTATTTTAAGGTTTTAACATTTTGCGGTTATTAGCTAAAAGAATGGCGTTTTTTCACTCTAGAATTTCAATTACATTATGAAATTGAGAGATAATCTCAGTTCTGAGTTTACCGCTGCAAAGCTGATTAAATTCTACAACTTTTGCGAGATTCGGCAGTCTGCAGGATTATTTTTGGAAGAGTTGTGATTTTCGAAGAGTTGTCGCTAACCATAAGCTTTTATTAATTTCTACTTTTTGAATTGATATTACGGTTTGAATGAGATAATTGTGAAGATTGAATGTATATTACACTTAAAGCATATTTAATGCTGATTTAAAAAATGTAATGAATCGTTGAACAAAAAATGTGTACAAACAGTGAAAATTGGAGTTATACTAAAAAAAAAGTTGTTTTTTTTTTCCCTAAAGAACCTTTAGGAAGACCTTATTTCAGGAACGGAGTGAGATAAAAATGTGTGGTTGGTGGTGTTGAACTAAATATTTTGTCTAATTTTACCCCCTGGAGTATTGTTAATTAACTTACGATACACCATGTATACAAATGTTGAATTTATATTATAGTTATGTAAATGAGTATAAAATTAAATATTCATTTATTTGTATATACAGGGTGTCCCGCATTGAAATGTCATATCTTTAGTGGTTTATTCTGCACCTCATTTGTAGTTAAATGATGTACAAATAAGCGTTCTATCTGAACATGTAGCAGAGCAAATGTTTGTCTATTTGTTATTTGTTTGAAAAACTTTGTTTTCCGGATTTCTGGTTAATGTATCGTAAATAACGACCACATTTTTAGCATCTAGATTAAATTTCCAATAAGAAACACCCTTTATTGGAATATTGTCATGTAAATTAAGCGTTATACTAAAAGCCATATAGATGTGAAGTATTAATATTAGTGTTTGCTTAAATTATTCAATATTTTCTTAATCAGATATTTGTAGACTTAGAGGTTTGATTCCGCCTCAAAAGTTGCCTTATATAATACGCTTTATAACAGATCCTCGTTATTTGAGGAAAAAAAAATATTTGAACTAATTTATTGTGATTTCTAAGTCGAAACCAATAAATTTGCTTTCTGCGCCCTTCTGAGCACATTCTTTAATTTCACATGATAATTGCGAAGTCCCATCCTTCCCACACTATGTGCACACACATTTTGGACTGATTAAGCGATTGAAAACACTTCGGTATCAAAGGTGAGAAATGACAGAAGAACATATTGGAAATAATTACAATTATTTATTCCTGGTGTCTCCCCGGCAAGCGGCGACTGTATTCACGGACTGCAGCAGGTGCATTACCATTATCGAAGCCATAAATTAACACCATATCCGTATAATCTTCGATAGAAAAAATAAGCATTAGTATAACCTGAATATATTTATGAAAGGCTGTGGCCACCTTCAAAAACAGTACAGTTTACGGTGCAGGCCGGCTGGCGTCTCGGCCTAAACCGCTGTTTCTGTCACTAGCCGTATTTCCCATTTACTCTACCTAATTTTATTGACATACATATATATATATATATATATATATATATATATATATATATATATATATATATATATATACATACACGCACACGCAGCGTCCCTCATATTTTTTCCTCCGACTGTAATGTCCCTATCGACATTTTTTGTCGACGTTTATAGTTATCAGAAGGTCTGACCCGCAGGAACTGCTTTATATTAGCGAATCTCCCTTCTTACCTCTGATTTAATTTGTAAAACTTGTACTAAAATTTTGTTTAATAGTTAACATAGCCAACGGCCATAGCCACGTTGAATGCACCGGTTCCCGTAGATCACCGAAGTTAAGCAACGTCGGGCGAGGCCAGTACCTGAATGGGTGACCGATCACGTGCTGTTGGCATTATAGAAAAGGGTGGCAACCTGTAGACAGCCCGGCGTTAATAGCCGTAATGTACACACACTCAAAAAAAAAAAAAAAAAAAAAAAAAAAAAAAAAAAAAAAAAAAAAAAAAAAAAAATTAGGCACTTGGGCGTGCACACGTATATGTGTATTAGGATGGCCCTTATTTTTCAACTTTTTAAAAGTTTACCTCCCACTCCCCCCCCTATCTTGTTCCAATCAACAAAATAACGATCTGTGCAAAATTTTAGCTAAGTCGAACAACTTCGACGCAATCCGCAATGACCTTGAAATATTGACATTTTCGTCCGAAAGTAATTTTTTCAGATTTTTTTTTTTTTTAAGTTATTTTATTTTGTAATCAATTTTGAGCATGTAAGCACTAGTAATGGAATTAGTCGTGTTCTTGATAATGTTGGATAAAAAGATAAACAATCAAGTCTGTTCCTGCTTCCTGAAAACGCACTCGTTTGCACGGGAAGAAAGGAGTATCGTTTCGTGTACCAGGAGCTGTAAGTCATGCTAGGTGGATGGCAAAGGCGATTAAAGGCCGATTCACGCTAGACCTTGACGGGTCCAGGCCGGGCCACGGCGCAGCAATCACACACGCAAAGAACACGGACTCGGCCAGGTGTAGCGTGAACAAGTCCATTAAAAATCCTGGTGTGATTTTCCCACCGTGTCCCGGCCGGGCCCCGGCCCGGACTCGACACGGTCTAGCGTGAATCAGCCTTTATGCATTCAAAATGTACGTGTTCCAAAATCAATTTCAGTTATCTTATTGTGGCAAAATTCTTTAAGAAGAACATGTATTTTTCTTGCGCGAGGGTACGGTCGAGCCTGGTTTCTATCACCAGACTGAAACATTATCAGGATATTGATCCAGAAATCAGTAAGGCTGCCGCAAAAAAAAAAAAAAAAATCTCATCATCTCTAGTACTTAGTTCCCGAAACCGTGGATGATGACGTTCCTTATATCCTTATTTGATGACAACGTTCCAACAGCGGTTAAGACAAATATAGCTCAAGCTATGTTGGAAGCAGACAATGCTGAAGAAGAGGAAGAAGAAACAAATCAACTAAAGACGAACGTACTCCAACTAAATGACTTTTCTCCCTTCACAAAAATTGATTTTTCCATCTTTTGTAACTCCTGATAAAAGTATTTCTTCACGAGATTTTCAATCAGCACCGATTTCCTCGACAAGGACTCTTCAACATGGAAGGATGATCCAGGTTACAAGAGTGGAATTGAAAAACTTGAGAAGATAGTTGTTGTGAATGACGTTGCTGAAAGAGGCCTCAAACTCATCCAGGATTACAATAACGTTCTCACAAAAGTTGAAAATGAGAAAAAATTTGTTTTGCAGATCGTTGCCGGGGACCGGGAAAAATACCCGACTGCTACTAAATCCTCCCTTAGAAAAACAAAATGTGCAATATTTGTATTTTTTTATTGTTCTTATTATGCCTGGCTTCTATAGAAATTTTTGTTTGAAATAAAAATGCGGTTGTCTTATACAAGTTGTGTGCATTATTAAAAAACTAATATTTTTTAATTTTTCCATGTTATCCCTGCAATTTTTAGAATTAAATTTTGAGATATCTGATTCAGAATGATTTTAAACAATTTCTTGGGTAGCTTGGATGTATCTACATAAATTTCAATAAGTAACGGATTGAGATAGAACAGTATATCCCTTTTTTAACGGAATTAATCGTTGCTTATCCTATGTTTCAATTTCAAAGCATTTGAGGGTCGCCTAGCAGTTGTCCGATTGCCCTGAAATTTTATACAGTTAGTTTTTTTGTTGATTAGAACAGCAAAATGGGGGGTGGGAGCAACAAAATGTTGACTTTCAACAAAAATCCCTAAAGCTAAGGGCCACCCTAGTGTGCGTTAGTAAAATTCTCATATTTTTTAATTTGTCCATGTTATTCCAAAAAGTTTTTAGATTCGACTTTTGAGATATTTGATTCAGAATGATTTTAAACCATTTCTGGGGTCGCCTTTATGTAACTAAGTAATGTTTTTTGAGAAAATGATTGATATAGAACAGTATATCCCTTTTTAACGGAATTAATCGCTGCGTATACTATGTCTCAATTTCGAATCATTTGCGGGTCGCCTAGCAGTTGTCCGATTGCCCAGAAATTTTGCACAGCTTGTGTTTTTGTTGATTGGAACAGAATTGGGGGGGGGGAGCAGCAAAATTTTGACTTTCAAAAAAATTCCCTATAGCTAAGGGCCACCCTAATGTATATATATATATATATATATATATATATATATATATATATATATATATATATATATAAAGATATAGATATGAGTGTTTGTGTGTGTTTAGACATACAGGCAATACCGATTTTACATAACCTTTGGGAACTTTCAGAAGAAGACAAGCCAAAAAGCGCCTGTTCTAGTAAATTTATCAGTCTCTATTCCATGTCTTAAATTTCAGTCCTATATATATATATATATATATATATATATATATATATATATATATATATATATATATATATAATCGTCTAGCTTGTATTTATTGACTGTTTACCTGTGAGTGAGGATCCTGGCAGAAAGCCCGCAGACGCCAAAAGAAGGAACAAGAAATGTATGAACAGCATTTATCATGGTGATTTTCTCGTTCTTGCTGAGGTAGATGGCGTAGGCAGACATCGTCTGGAGGCAGAAGAAGAGGAAGAAGATCCAAGCTCTGTAGGCAAAAATAAAAAAACCTTTCGAAGGAAAAAATCCAATAGCCGAAATCATTTTTGATCTCTCGTTGAAAAAATCGTGGGCGTCTTCGGTGGTTCTGGGTTGTATTTCTATTTCTTTTTTTTTGTCCATTTTTTTTCAATTTTAAAGCTCTGATGTACAATTTGAGACCTGGAAATAATTAGAGAAGCCTTAATTATTATTATTCTATATCGACTTTTAAAGGGCGTTTTCTTTTACTGGGGTTTACGCCATTTGATTCCAAGTCATTGTATCGCTTTGGTAAAACTGGTTGAAAATTTTATCTTCAAGTAACGAAAACTGTTGGTCATAAAAGTGATTTGAAGCCAACGTCCGTTCAAATTTGAATATTTCAATTTTACGCAATCAATGAACTTAGGCAACCGGATGGATTAGAGTCCGCCTAGGACACTTGTCGTTGGCGTTCTTTAGACAGATCGATTTTTGAATAATCCAAAACGACGGATCAGCTGAAACGTTTTCACTGTTTGAAATCATCAAAACTAAGACATATTGCGTTTGGAATATAATAAATAAAAATTTAAGTTAATATCTTTTCAGGCGGATGGTCAATAAAAGAGAATTAACAAAGTCAGTTCATATTATTTGTTCTTGCTCTACATGTTTCATACCTCATGTGCCTCATCAGGAGCTAAAAAACTCAATAAACTAAAACTTACAGCCTAATTGTATTAAAGTTCGCCTTATTACAATTAGGCTGTAAGTTTATTAAGTTTGTTAGCTCCTGAAGAGGCACTTAAGGTGTGAAACATGTAGAGCAAGAACAAATAAAATGAACTGACTTTGTTAATTCTCTTTTTTTGACCTTCCGCCTGAAAAATATTGAATTGAAGAAGATTGGGTCACTATAAAATATAAATAAAAATTTAAGAAATAAGTCACGTATATGAGCTGTTTTGGACCTTGCATATAAAATCTCGGAATCGGCTGATATTCGTAGATAGTCATTAAAGCAATGATAAAAAGCTGTAAAAGCTTGATAAATTGTCTACAAAAAAATTGTTCTGCAAATGTCTATGGAAGATCTCAGCTTGACAGAAACGTGGTTATAGTTTCAATTGCCTTGATTTAGTTCCGTTTTAAAATCAATTTTTTTTTATAATGATTAACACTTTAAACGTAGGTAAATGGAATATTTTAGAAAAATAATGACTTCTGTAGAGTGTACAATATAAATCAATTGTTGATTTAAAAACGGGTGTCAGATTTGTTTTTAGCACATTAAGAATCCCTGTATTCAAATTTTGTGAATATTCCAAAAATTAAAAAAAAAAATGATATATTTTTGTAAGGCTTAATATTTTGTTAAAGATTAAAAAATCCGGCAATGTTTTAAATAAAAATAAACCAACTCAAACCAAATTTGGAGGGTCGATAAGTTACACATTTTCTTCCAATTGGGTTGATTATAATTGTTCTGGAATAACGTTATATTCAAAAATGTTTACATTTTATTTTTATTTTCAGAACTAATTCTTACAATTACCCTCTTAGATAATAGAATGGTTATTCATATGGTTAGAAAAAGGAAGCTTTCTTCTTTTCACAGAGCCTTAGGACGTAAAAATCGGATTATCTCAAGGCGAAAAATTGAATTTCAAAAAGTGCCTTACATTTTTCGCTTACATACTGGATTAAGATATCTAGTAGAGTTTATAAGCGGGTTTTCTCATTATAGGCGCGGAGAAACCTCTCTAAAAAATATCTACAAAAAATAAAATAACACGTCGAAAACAATATCCCAGAATCCACAGTTATTGTAATGTGGAAATCAGAAAAGAAAATGCTCTCTCAGTTATCCAACAAATATTAAGTTGAAAAATAATGAATTTCATTCAAATTAAGATAACGATTTAACAAATAAAATAAATCATTAACAAAATGTAGCTTGCATGAAAGACAACAACTAACTCCGTAAAACTGAAATATTTGCAACAGTTTAGACGGATTATAGAGTCGTATTAGATAATACTAATTAACAAGATACCTTAAAATATTATTTTAATTGAAGCTTATTATATAGATTTCTTTAAATTAGAAAGTAAATCGGTCGCAGAAACAGAAATTGTTCGAGATATTCCCAATCAATTCATGATTTTCCAAATCATCTCTTGTAAGGATTAACCAAAACTGTCAGTAATCGTTTTAGGCTTTTCCTTGATTCCAGTATTTGAATAATTCAAGTTAAAACAGTATCCTACAGTTCAAAAGTTTTTCTTTAAATATTTCTTGCTGTTAGCAAACAATTCATTCCTGACATTTGTTTCTGTTTATACCTTAGGATTTAGGTCTAAATTATTCTTTCAATTCCATATTTTCGGCTCCACTTGACGTCTACTTGTTTAAACTGAACATTAGTCTGTGAATAATTGAAACAGGGCAGGCTTGTATCTATGAATAAACGGCTAAGAATTTGAATAATCAAAATAAAATTTTTGATAAATATTTTCCAGTAGGAATATAAATGAAATGGTTTCATATTAACAAAGGGAAAAAAGTTGTATAAGCGATTTCCTAAGCCTTATTTCAAGTGAGATTTGTAAAAATTAGACTTAAAAGGTTTAAAATTTTGCATCCAATTAAACGAAATCGATTCTTAACCCACTAACGAGCCATATTTGGAACGTCATGTTCACGTTTCCTCTCATTGGTCGAAATGAAAAGCAAGAAGGCGAACAGAGATGTCTCTGTATTTATCATGTGATATGTCTGGACAGGTCTACGCCCTTTCCCAACCTCCAACCTCATAAATTGTTCTGAGAAATATGACCTTCTACTCGCAATTCATGGAAGAGGACAGGAACATTCAGAGCATGAACATATTCCAAAAACATTGCTACTTCTGTAATATCTTTACAAATGGGAAATGATCAGTAATGTAAGTAGGTGACTCCTTTACTCTATCCGTGAGTCTTAGGCTGCGTTTACACGGGCGAGAAAACTTGCGCAAGTTCTGTCCCGTCGTGTAAACACTTAGATGCAATTTTATCCGACACTTGAACGCAAGCTGTCCCGCGAGCTCTCGCGCGAGTCACTGTCGCAAGTTGTTGCGGCTGAGAGCTAAAAATCCGTTTACATTGTGACACCGTTTGAAGCAATTTCAACTCGCGCAAGCAGCTCTTTCCAAGTCAATTTTCAGTCTCTTTGCCGCCGAGAAGACGTCAAAATCCGACTCGCAGGAACTCCGTCGTCTTAGCGCGGTCCCTTGTGTCATTTGGAAAGCTTCAAATAGAAACGGTTATTATTTCGGTTAGACATCCGTGAAATACTTTTATGACCCCAGGTACGTGAGCGATGGCAAGGGTACCTTTACTTGGAAAAATGATCCCGGCGTTCTCAATGTTCGCTAAGGAAAACAAAATTTTACAGATAAATGTAACTTAAAGAAATCGACTACAACCAATTAAAAAGTGAGTTAAACAAAGACAAAAACCCGTTCGAAAGAACAAAACAAACATGTTTGAAGCTATAAGCAGTTATTTCTCCGATTGACATCGCCAAATCAAAACTTATTCAAAACCTTCTTTTGTAGAAAATTTATTAAGCTTTCGATTGTGTAAACTTCTGCTTACCACGATTTCCCAACCGTTTTCGAGATATTTAGGAAAATATACGAAGTTCCCAAAACTTTTCATGTCTGTTAATACAATATTTTATTCTTATCCTTCTTTAACTTCGAACGTAATCAAAATTTAAACATTTTAGTTTGGATGAATTTCGAACATGCAGATAATATTTCAACTGAATCCCATGATCCTAAGTACCCTAATCAAAAACATTATTCATCAACTATTTTTCTAATTTTCTCGGAAACAGATATTGCCATAAAAATGGTTTAAAGAATGGACGATCTTGACCTTTCAAATTAGACAAAAGATTTTCTAACCAAAATTTTTTGAAATTGGACCATTTCTGAGGCTGTGAAAGAGCGAGACAAGACACACACACACACACATATATATATAGGTTCTGAAACGTTTAAGTTTCTAGTCGACACTTTCAAATTTACTCATGGGCGGGGTTCCTTTTTATGCAGGGAGGAAGGAACCGCTCTGAAATGCTGCCGCGTTTGTAATAATAGTAGATTTACTATACATTGTAGCACCTTAAATCCAAAAACAGGATACCAATATGAGAAAATCTATATCAGCTAGTGAGCGCTTAAAGATTACTCTTCGCTTTCTCGCCTCTGGTAAGTAATGAGTTTAATTTATTGGAAACTGTTTTTTTAATTAAATGTAACGATACAAGTAATACGTATCTGCACCCCTTTCTTTATTTAATAAAAGTAACAGAAACATTATTAAACTAAAAAAAAAAAATGCTGTCTAATAAACAATAAAAATAAAGTCTAATATGAACGACAGAAATACTCGAAACCCCAATTTCTTCCATTGTGATAGTCAAAAACTAAACCACTCGATACGCCAACTTGCACAAAAGTGTCGGAAAATATCTCCCACTGTTTGATCGGGCGACAGTGCGAGTGCGAGAAATGCCTAGAGCTGAGTTTCATGTTTAGACGAGCAAGTTGAAGTGTCAGACACTCCCACAGCAAGCTCGCGACATCAGTTGCGCGAGTAGTTGCGACACTGCTCTCCAGGCCGTTTACACATGCAATTTTGACTGTAGAACAGAAAACTCGCGCAATTTCCCGCCCGTGTAAACGCAGCCTAAGGAGATAATCATAGAGCACTTAACTCATTTTGCCCATTTTCCGGCTTATCAATTTATTCCCTGTGACTATCGATATAAATGTCCATTTGAGCTTTACAGTTAGTCAAAATTGACGAATTTCGATGAAATTTTACTCAATAATACTTTAGTTTCAAACGAATGGTCTAGTTATTTAATCAGCAGAATCTCCCGGTAGGGAGAGAAGAAGCACGTAAAACAACATGGTCTCGAGGCTGAAAGAAATTACAAGACAGACACACGTCTTCAAAGAGAACAGTGAAATATCTTATTTCATGAAGTCTAGTCAATTTCTATGACCAATTTCATGTTACATTATTAGAACTATGATGAGAGAATAGAAACTTTTGGTTAATACCAATCAGGGTGAAACTATAAGTACGATTTGATAGACAGATACGGGTTTTATTCCTGAGCGATCAGCTGCAGGCGTATTCCGATCTTTCAATGGTTTGGTCTTTAACTATTTGTCTGTGGAACTGTTCTGCCTCTTCGCTGTTTTATTTATTAATTTCTTATTATTTTTATTTTATATATATATATATATATATATATATATATATTTTACCATACAGGTTGGTAAGCTTTAATAATTCCGCCAATTTGTCCGTGCACTCCGATGAGTCCTTATGCAATTAGTCGCATATCAGGAACTGGGAAGCATATAACTAATGTTGATAAATTGTCCAAGATTTGGCGGGCAGTGAGAGGTGTGAGAGAGGCAAATACTTAAGGATTCAACCTTAAAGCATTTGCAGCCCCCGGAAATCATGCATGCATCATTTGCTTTGTTATGAGACAGTAAACATTTTAGGAGACATCTGTGCCCTAAACCAAATATTTGTGTTGTACGGCAATGCAGATTTTTATCAATATTGCAAACAATCATATGTCAATAATACATGGCTGAATTACGTCAATTGGCATCCATTTGTCAATTTTAATGCAAATGAAAAAAAAAAAAGAATGCAGAACTCTATGTTCTGAATACACTTCCTTTAGAAAACACCAACACTTTTATGCGCGAAATAATTTGGAAGTTTATCCAGTGGACACTTTTTTTTTCAGTTTAGTCATCGCTAAAGCATATTTATATTTTCAATAGAACTATAAAAAGTTGTGGTATAAATCTTGTTTTTCCCTTTTATTGTTGGGGAGGGGAGGAGGGAGAGAGAAAGAGAGAGATAATTTTTAATTTGTGATAATTATAAGATAATAGACAGACAAATAAATAGAAATGATTAATTAATATGTAAAGGGAGCATCAGAATTTTATTATCTTGTAAAGGTTGCAAACCTCTGAGCTAGAGGAATTTTTTTTGTAATAATAAAGTATAGAATCACCTCCGTATTGCTGGTCCATCTTCCCATGGCCTTTAGAAAACACCAACACTTTTATGCGCGAAATAATTTGGAAGTTTATCCAGTGGACACTTTTTTTTTCAGTTTAGTCATCGCTAAAGCATATTTATATTTTCAATAGAACTATAAAAAGTTGTGGTATAAATCTTGTTTTTCCCTTTTATTGTTGGGGAAAGGAGGAGGGAGAGAGAAAGAGAGAGATAATTTTTAATTTGTGATAATTATAAGATAATAGACAGACAAATAAATAGAAATGATTAATTAATATGTAAAGGGAGCATCAGAATTTTATTATCTTGTAAAGGGGGCTTGTAAAGGTTGCAAACCTCTGAGCTAGAGGAATTTTTTTGTAATAATAAAGTATAGAATCACCTCCGTATTGCTGGTCCATCTTCCCATGGCCTTTAGCTATACTATCTCCTTGTGGCTAGTCGACCAATCCTTCTGGTTGTACAACCACCTTGGGGCTGGTCCACCGATCCTTGCAGCTGGTCCACCGAACCTCGTGACTGTACCAACTCCTTGGGACTGGTCCACCGAACTTTTGTGACTAGTCCACCAATCCTTGTAGCAGTACCACCTTCTAGGAGCTAGTCCATCGAATCTTGTGGCGATCCTGATTCAGTCTCTATGGGTTGTGGAACGTCTACATTTTCGAATTAAATCGTAGGATTGACTTCATAAGACGGTTTCCTCTGGATAAAAGGGACTGAAAAACATGCTAGTGTTAATGCAATTATTTTTTTCACATTTTCATGGTTACTTCAAAAATGGTTGATTTTAGAGCAAAATGATAATTTTCAACGCTTATTTCCTTCTAAGCCAAAAGACGTTGGTGGAGGGGAGGGCAAATAAAGTTTGTTGTGGTGGTAGTAGTGCTCAGCCAGGTGACTTTTACTACCTTACCATTAGTCAAGAGTCGGTCTAGTTCATGTGGTCCAACTATATTAGCCAACAATTTTCCTGACCAAAATTTATGAGAAACTTCAAATCAAATACCAAAATCTATTTGCTCATCACCAAATGTCTGAAACGTTAAAAATGGATTATAAGGAAATAAATTACACACATCTGTTCGATACTTCCTTCCATTTTATTTCTATTGGTTAACATTACCACAACATTTAATGTTCGTAAACATATAATTTACAGTAACTTTCTTTGAATTATAACTTAAGTTTCCAGTAGTCTACAAATCACAGGAATTAATCAATGTCAAGCGACAGGAAACTATATGTTTACAGGAACTCTCACAAATAAATTGGTCAAGCAAAGTTAAACAAATTAAATCCAACAATATTTAAAAATACTTCATAATTTTAATGAATTTATTTTTATAATTTTAGTTTACACTATACAGTCTTAGAAAACTATGAGATCATATTTACAATTTTATTTTTTTTATAGTGCTTAGCTCTCCCATTATATTTGTTTTAAGTACATATTTTTGACACATAAACCTAAAATTTAAGCTTCTGTAGTTTCTTAAATGACTAGACATTTATTACCTTTTGTAAATCACCACAAGTTTACATTATTATATTCACAATACTAATAATTATGAATTTCTTGTTTTGATCTATTTTTAATAACAGTCAGTGTGGTTCATAAAAAATAAGTCTTTATTATTGTAATAGTTACATTTAAAAGAACTGGAAAATTATGTTTATCATATTTATGTTTAAGTAAAAAATTATCGTCAGAAAATAATATCATAATTTTGCTAAAAAAGAATACATTATTAATGTATTTGGTGTATCTTAGTGTATTTACAGTATTCAAAGTACTTTTCTTTTCTTTTTTTTTTACACTTTTTCTTTGTGTTTGGCTATATAAAACCTTCAGAAATGTTTTACTGTTTGAACTTTGACTTGTTACTAAAATACAAAATAATTTGCTACATTCAGATGAACCAAACAGTGACTGCTATATGAATAATTTTCTATCCACGTTACTAGTATTTGTGCTGTGAACTTCTAAGAATGGTAATTCCTCTCTAAACTTTTTTTTTTTTTTTTTTTGAGCTGTGTTTTTTTATTCAGTGATATTTGTTCTAATCTAGTACAACATAGAACTTAGAAATACATTATTTACATATTCGTTGATATAGTTGACAAAATTTGTCTTCTCAGGGAAATTTCAATATTTTTTTTATTTTTTAAATTAAAGACTATTTCCCAGATAAGAGACTTTTGAGATAACTGAGAATAACTGATAGGGGTTACCATATTGTAGAATCAGACACTTATGTATTTGAACGTTTGATAAAAACCAAAATGTAGAAATATACTTTTTATTCAACCAAATGACTCCATCTGTCAACTATTTTTACAATCTCAGTACAACTTCATACAAAAGTAGGTACAACAATTCTACATTATAATTTGAGGCTAACTACAAATGAAGAAAATCTTAGAAAATCTCTTACCACCACTTGAATTATCAACCCCTCATATGTTTTAATATAGAAAATAATGTTCGATTGTTATATAGAAAATTAAAGGAAATTTTAAATAAGTCAAATTGGCTTAGTTCAGTCCATGTATCTATTTGTTGGCTAAAGCTTTAAGTGTGCTTAGTGAGTCGGTGTAACGTACAAAGTTGCTAGTATCTGTTATTGGATTTTTTATATAAATACCATATACATAAACAGTCTTGATTTTTGGTATTTCTTGTAAACATACATTTAAATTAGTCGATATAGTGAAAATATATCCTACATTTCACATTTCAAACTTAATATCAAATGATTTTATATTATACAGCTAGTGTAAAAAGTATAGGAACGCCCATGAATATTTTACATTTTCAACATTTGTGACTAAAATAGTGATGCTGTAGGTTAACAGAAGGCATCGATAACATGGCGATAAGCTATATATTAAATATTCCCATCCTATATTAGCGGGCTCTAAAAAAAATAAATAAATATTCCCTGAAAATCAGCATCAAACACTGGTATTTGTGTTATTATATTATATTATACAATAAAATTCAATATTCTATTCATAAAAAGTATTGGAACATCTGATTTCTTTACTATTTTTTTAACTCCATATTTTTTTTTTGGGTGCATAGACTGCTGTGGTCGAACTTTGTCCTGCAGGATGACTTTGTGACTTATTTGATTATTTAAATTTTAACGTACATATAATAAACTCAGAATTTTTAGTACGGGCTATCTATAGGTCACCAACCTTTACTCACCAGGATAGGGCTGATGCCTTTTCTTTTTCCCAAAGAAAAGCCACCGCCTCTAGTGGGAATCGAACCCACGGCTTTTGGCATGGTGTATTAACACTCACGGCCACCGGGCCTCCTGTCTTATTTGTTTGAATCAGTTATTTTGAGTTCATTTTTTTTTTTTTTTTTTTTTTTTTTTTTTCACATTGGCCAGAAAGGAAAAGAAACCTCTGTTGAAATGAAATTGTTGAAAATTATTATTATGCTTCATAATGAGCGCAAATGTTAGTGTGAAATTGGAAAGATTATTTTCAAATAGATAGCCTTCTATTTACCTAAACCAACCCTATTTTAAGTCCCAATTGTTGAAAGAGTTAAATATTTATGGCTGTTCAATACTTTTTACAATAGCTGTATACCATGCTTCGAATACTGTCCCAAAAAATAAAACCTTGATTTCAAGCTCTCACTATTACTTAAAGGGGGTAATTTTATCTGAGTTTATTATACAGAAAAATAACATAATATAAGATTTTATTAAACCCAAAGGTTCCTCCATGATTATTCATGAGTTAAACATAATAGTACGTTCAATTTTTAAATAAAGTTTTAATAATCACAATAAATAACAAAGAAATGATCTATTAATGTATAATTTATTTATTATTTTAGATTTACATACTTCTATACATATTAACAAACTTTGTGGTAACATTCATTCTAACAGTACAAACTTGTTTATAAACACATCTTCATATTAAGGAAATTGCTAAGGTAGATTTAGTCAAATAGTTGCTTATTCAGATGCAAAGAACCAACTATGACGAAATGAAGCTTTTGAGGCAGAGAAGAAATAATACAATCAGACCCTGTTTCAGCAGTTATGTCTCTCTGGACAAAAAGACAAATTGCCGCCCTTTTTGAATATAAATTTTAAATAAAAGAAAATATTTTTTATATTTAATAAAAACAAATCGTTTTATTTAAATTTTAATACAATTGTTTATTTATACAATGCTGTTGGCATTATAAAAGGGTGGCAACCTATAGATAGCCCGGCGCTAATGGCCAAGATGTAGATGCGCCGTAAAAAAAAAAAAAATTGTTTATTTAAGAAAAAAATATATATCACACAATATATAACATAGATAATGGAGTAGTTTAGCTTTTATTTTTAACAAAACTGTAAATCATTTTTGCTTTTTTACATACATACGAGAATATGCTATGAACGGTAAATTTTTAGCACATAAAAAATCAATATATGAAAGTTTCTAATAAAAATTGGATGGTATCTATATATACAATTCAAAAAAATGTTATAAGATGATGACCCTATATTTCACAACCAGGCAGAATAATTACAATTTTTTATTCTTATTAAAGAATAATGAATTAAATTTGACTTTCTGCCACATAAAATATGTTATTAAAAACAAAAGTATTGCAGATGTGTTGTGTTTTACGTATGGTGGGTTGAGAAGGCAAGTGGTATAAATGAGTATGATCTAAATTTTCAGGACACAGGGCTCTTCTTCTATAATTCTAAATATTTAGTTTATTCAGCGTTAATACACAACAACTTTAATTGACGTTGATACACTGTTAAACAAAAAATAAAAAAAAAACTTGAATTTGAATAATGAGGACACAAGAAGGCCAAGTGGCCATGACTATCCATGGGACTAAGGCATGAGCACTGCTTGGTAAGGTTATGGATTTGATTCCCACTAGGGTTAGTGGCTTTTTTGGGGGAAAAAAGAAAAGGCATCAGCCGTATCCTGGCTAGAATATGGTGGTAGCCTACAGGTAACCTACAAATCTGTGTCAATTGTAGATGGATGTTAAAATTTAAATAAATAAATAAGATATTCAATATACTAAAAATGTCAAGTATCAGTTAAATAGTAAAATAAACAGCACAGCATATTTCTTGAAGTGTAACAATTAAAATCCGAGCATTTCAAGTCTGACTTCTACCTCTTGATTAATAATCATTTCCAAGTTTTGTTAGAATATGATTCAACGATTCCATTTTCAGATGCTTTTGCAAACTTATAACTTGTATCATTTCATTCTTGAGAAGGTACAACAATAACTAGCAACAAAACTTTAACTCATACTACTTGCATTTTCAATCCTTCCATTTGGAATTTTGATGTAAATAAATTTGGTAAAATTGCTTGTATTTCTCTTTTTTTTTCTTTCTATTTCAACTGTTTTGATTTACCAAGTTTTGTCCTGCACATTTAGAAATTAAGTTTGGTAGCATAATATAATAAAAATAATCACATATTCTGCTCCATTGCACTGACCAGCCATTAAAACACACAACAAGCTTACAAAGAAATGTATATACATACTTTGGTGTTAACAAATCAATTATAAATATGAAGAATTATACATTTTCTTCTTCAGCCACCGGCACAGCTGTAGACCTCACAAACTGAAAACATTCACGCTGAGTTTAAAGTATTGTCTGCACATATTTCGGGTTAGTAGACATTGCAGAATTTCTTTAGTGCCTAGATATTTTTAAGAATTCTCAAAGTAATATAGTTCCTTTCTTCAGTTTTGAAAATTTAATGCAATCTTTAAACGAATAAACTGAGCAAGGACGAAAAAAAAAAAAAAAAAAAAAATCGCTAGAACCCAATAAATCAATAAGTGCTAAATAATGCTAAATAAATCAATAAGTGAAAAATGACAAGGCCAATCCTCCACTGATAGTTATTTTTTCATTGCACTTTCGAAGTAAACACCACATCATCAGAGCTACAAACAATACACACATTTGGAATAAATAATTATATGATCCTTCTATCGAAATCACACAACAAAAACTATTATTTCCCTTTAAAAATTACAGAAGGTCAATAATTCATAGAACAAAACTTTATAGGAGCTTATAAGTTAAATTATTTTTGGTCACATTTTTGTCCTGCAATAAATTACGTATTTATTGGACAATAAAATATATGGTGGTATCATGTAGATAACCCATCTCCCAAAAAATGTGGAGTTTAAAAAGGATCATTAAAATAAAAATATATACCTATATAGAGCATGTTCCTGCCAAGAAACGGCAAAACTTCGGGAATCAATGAAAAAAAAAAAACTCCATTGGCATATTTCTCAATTTTGCTTCGCTTCTGAGAAAAACGAAAAAAACAAAACAAAAAAAACTAAAAGTTTTTGTTGGTTTTAGACTAAAACACAATTGTAAAAAGGCATTCTTTGATAATGCCTATATAAAAATCATTAAAAGTATATGTTTTATCTTCCACCCCTCTACCCAGCCACCCCCCCCCCCCCCCCATAAAGAACAAAAAATCTTCTTGGTCGTAAAAATTAACTGAACCCATGTAAAGCTGCAAGTTCAACATAATTTAAAATAGCTGCTTTCCTTCAAAGGAAAGTGCTAAAACACTAAACAAAAAACTTTTGATTTTTAATAAAAATAAATTTTCAATTCTTAAAACATTTTAAATTTAATACTGGACGCATACATAATTATAAAATAACATTCTTCTAACAATTCCTAATAATCAATTTAAAAACTGTTCAAAGTTTTAGCCTCTTGCAGTAATACAGGCATCACATTGCATATTGATAGACCGGATGGCATTTGTGCATTGCTCTGCTATAATCTGTTCACAGGCCGATCTGATGCAACTGAGGTGCTCCCTTGAGCCAATGGGCTCCCTCTAGACCAAATCTTCAATGTGTTTCCATGCGAAGAAATCCAAGGGCATGAGGTCTGAAGATCGAGCTGGCCAAAGTACAGACCCACCACATCATATCCAACGGCATGGATAGTTAGTGTCCAACCAATTTCGGACGGTCCTCCCATAGTGGGCTGGTCAACCGTTGACTTGCAACCAGCTTCACAATCTCTGTACCAAAAGGACTTGCTACAAGAACAAAGGCAGTCAAAAAAAGAAAGTGGGGTCAAAAAATGGAGACCTATTATTTCATTATTCCTCACTCCTGTATATTTGGGGGTATAAAGGAGATGGTGGTGAGTGGAGGAGGGGGGGGGGGGGGGGGGGTAAAACATACACTTTTAACAATTTTTATATATGCCTTATGTAAGACTGCCTTTTCATAAGTTCTTTTAGTTTTTTTTCGCGTTTTTCTCGGGAACTATGCAAAAACAAGATATATGCCATATATCTTCCTTTTTACGTCCTGCATCTTTCCCGGAGTTTTTCCATTAATTTTTATTATGTTCTTATGTCTCATAGCACTGAAGATGGGGCCTAGCCTTGGCAGCGGTTTGTGTTGATCGCCAAATCTTGTGTATATGTATATATATGTATATATATATATATATATATATATATATATATATATATATATATATATATATATATATATATATATGTTTGATGTTATTTTTCGTCGCTGGGATAGTATTTTTAGATGGAACGGCATTTTTCTCCAGCGGTGGTACTCCTCCTCAATTCTTCCCGGAATATTTCAATGGATTCATCTCCATCTTCTTCAGCCAGGTACTTGTTTCTTCCAAGTACCTGGCTGAAGAAGATGGAGATGAATCCATCGAAATATTCCGGGAAGAATTGAGGAGGAGTACCACCGCTGGAGAAAAATGCCGTTCCATCTAAAAATATATATATATATATATATATATATATATATATATATATATATATATATATATATTAATTAATGATATAAACCAATGACTTTCCAAATGGTTAGCCAAATCCCAAATGCTTTAGATTCATTGAGTTGGTTAAATACACTCAATCATAAATGCAAACCCATTTAAATTAAATTACTAAATGTTATTTTTTAAAAAGTTATTTGAAAAACAAAAATCATAAGGCTTACTGAAACTGTAGTAGCTGTATACGAGTTTGCTCTCGTTCGGAAGGAAGCGTACTGCCATCTTCTTTTTATTTGTGCCTGAACCTACAAAATAAAGTAATAAATGTTTCATATTTTCATCATACTAGGACTACTAAAGAAAGATTAGATTAAGAAACCAAGTGTAAATTCGGAGATAAAAGTCACTAAAACAAAATTTTCCAGGAGAATCAAAAAAATGTATATGGTTCTTGAAAATCAGAATTAGATAAATCAGAAATGAAGTGTAAGCAAGCTAAGTAGATAAACTGCCTTAAAGTAAAAAATCCAGAACATAGTGGCGTTTACAGATTGTGCACCAAAAGTAATGCTATTCTATTATTTTTTAAAAGTAATTAATTGAACGGATTTTTACAATCACTTAAAAGTCTTCAAAGTACTGTCCCTGGGCCTCTACACATTTTTTCTAGTGCCTCTGCCAACACAAATACCTGTCCCAGAAGGCATCTTTGGGAATCTCTAGCAAGATCTTTGTCATGATTGGTTGGATCTCTTTTAATGACAAAGAACGGGTTCCTTTCAGGGCTACCTTTATCTGGAGGAGCAAAAATATGTCACCAGGGGCAAGGTCAGGAGTATGTGGAGTTGCCAAGGTGAAGGAGACGCCTTCTCTCATCCTGACGACCCTTTTTTGGAGTATTTTCAACAAATCCACGAAGTACGCAGCGTTATCTGTGTGTTATTGAGAAACAAACTCCTTATGGACCACATTGTGCTGATTGACGAAAGCCCAGAGCGTGTCATGAACCTCTTCCGAGCCCTCCTTGAAGGCGTTTAACCAACTCAAAATTTCTGAATAGGACAGAGAACAGGGTCTCTACTACTTTTGTGAAAGCCAATTTCGGGACTTTTTCGTGACATTTTAATGATTTCAAAAGCAAATTTCATGCTCATTAAAAAGAAAATAATTTCAATCAAAGCCAACAGCCATAGCCACGTTGAATACACCGGTTCCCGTAGATCACCGAAGCTAAGCAACGTCGGGCGTGGCCAGTACCTGAATGGGTGACAGACCACGTGCTGTTGGCATTATAAATGGGTGGCTACCTATAGATAGCCCGGCGCTAATGGCCAAGTTGTAGATGCGCCGTAAAAAAAAAAAAAAAAAAAAAAAATTCAATCAAAATGAAAAAGCCTTAACTATTGGCTTAAAATTGGTCCTGTGTATAGAGTCCCAATATTTAAGTCTGCATATATTTAAAAAATGAATAATTGATTTGTAAATGCATACAAAAACGGCGACAATTATCATCCGCCGAATTATGCACCGAAGTACCAGGATACCTTACACTCCGGTAAGAAATAAAATTTCGTGACTTGGTTTCTAAATTCACGACTTTCATTCGCATAGCACAAAGCGTAAACTTGTAATGTTGTTTTCTCCATGAAACGGTCGGCACACAGAGGTTTACAATAATTGATGTCCTGCCACTTTCACAGCTTTGAGAGCACATAGGCCAGTTTCGCAGAAATACTTAGCATCTCCACCTACCCCAAGTGGTCCGATCCCACTCCGACCAATAGGAGCGACATTCAATTGAATTAGTTTTGCGAACCCTGTATCCTATAGATGCTTACAAATCTTCATTTTTAAGAACAAAGAACTGGCCAGGCTGGAATTGGGCTTCAATATCATAGCTTGGAAGTATTCCATTAGTAACAAAAGTTTTATCTTTGATTACAGGAGTAATAATTCACCAATTTTATTTTTCTGATAGTGGTGAAATAATCGAACAATTAAGAGTTGGTGATAAATGCAATTAAATAACTACAAAAAAGCTAGGGAAACACCTCTTGCTCTAGTGGCTAACGCCTTACATTCTCATGCGGGAGACGGGGGTTCGAGTCCCTCAGGCAGTAGGATTTTTCTCATCTCAGGGCCTACTGAGAAGGCTCCTTGCCGCACCATGGATGTCAGCACTAATGGCCCAGTCGTCAATTTGTCTAAAAAAACAAAAACAAGCTAGGGTCTCCCCATGGTCTAGTGGCTAACGCCTTAGTTCTCATGCGGGAGATGGTGGGTTCAAGTCCCACCTGCAGCAGGAATTTTCTCATCTCACGGCCCATTGAGAAAATTTCTCACTGCACCATGTTAGTCGGCACTAATGGCCCAGTCTTCGGAGCACCGTAAAAATAAAAAAAAAAACAAAAAAAACAAAACAAGCTAGGTTGACCAAGAAAAGTAGCAATGAGGAATGCTTATATAATTAAAAATAAAAAAAGTGGAATACAAAAATATTACCTCTGCATTGCAGAAACAGAATAGGGTAGCAACAGAAAGACCCTGGAAGTAATAAAGACATTTAATATTCTGCAAACACATAAATTTTCTTTTAATATAGATTATGAGAAAAATGGATTAATGTGTACAGAGTAAAATTTTAAAATATTTGAAACTTCTTTGAGAGAGTTATGACACCAAAGACCAAAATGTTACAAATTCGCAAAGCTTTTTCTCCTCTTACGGAAAAATAAATTTTGTATAAATAGAGGCGAACATGTAACATAGAAATTTTTCGAGAAGACTTATGGTTTTCATGAACTCAGAAGAAGTTGAAGAAAAAAAATAAATGGGTTTGATAATATTTAATTCAATATTTTCAGTAATATACCTGAAAAGAGGCAGTTATTGCAGAGATGATTTCATAGTAACTCTCCCATGGGTTTCCTGTCGGCGGCCTGAATGGTGTCAATAGGTAGTTTAGGCCAAGCAGCGGAAGGAGGAGCAGGGTTGCTCTCAATGCTTGCAATAGTGCTCTAAAACAAAGAATGATTTAAGTTACAAAAAACTAAAAAAGGAAGATGATAAAATCATTTGAAATGACAAGCCTCAGATGAAAAAAAAATTGTCTGGCTTTTTTACTTTAGTCAGTCTTATTTTATTGTCTGCTTGAAGTTTTGGCTCCATTAGAGGAATTAACTCATCATGCTGTGATTTGAAGCTAGATAGCGTAAATTGAAATAGGATAGATCTGTATTTTACAGCGGTCTAATAAATGCATCAAAGCATTCCATTCATCCAAATCAATTATCAAAACATTACAGGCACAGTACACATTTGATAATTAATTAAGTATATTTGAAGGGCTCAGTGCCAAAGGTGACTAACCCACATTTTTAAGAAATTTGAGTTATTTACTTTTCCTGATAGGGAATTCTAAGTTTTATAATTGATAGAAATTACCAGCCTTTACACCTCATTAATTAGTACTGACTTCTGTTAGTTTATTTTGGAACGTACTGCAAAGCTAAATCATGTGAGAGGCAGACTTGACCAACCCACACTAGGTATGGCTTTGTTAATGTTAAGCAGCAACAAATGCAGTATGAGTGATATAGTTGAAGCTTCTGATGACTCTGTGGCTATTCCTGTCTACATAAGGGGGGGCAGGGGGATGTAGCCCCCCAAAATTTTGATTTGATGATAAAAACTTGCCGTAAAACCCTTAAAAATAAATTGAACAAGATCACTTAGTTCTTAAAAAATATTTTATTTTACTTGTAATAGCGTTTTAGTTGCCTAATACTATTCCAAGTTCTAAATTTTTAGTATTCCATACCTCGGAAATGTTCACAGCCCCCCCCCCCGAAATTTTCCCAGCCCCTCCCAAAATTATTTTCTATATACGCCCATGCCTGTCTATGAACCATCAAGGAATGTTCATGAAGCACGCTTGTGGAGGACAAAACCGCAATATTAAAATTGCACTGTTCCTGTCCCACATATAACAGAACTCACCTAATCTGGAAATCATTGTTTTGTTAAATTATTGATACATAAATCATAGAAATCTAAAGAAAAATAATTTTTCATTAATTATTAATCTCCGGATATGTGACCACTATTGTTTAAGTGTACGTTATTTTTTATTCATGTAAGAGCCAAACATGACTATACTTTTTGTTTTTCATTATCATGTCTAACTATAAACTTTTTATTATTATGGTATATTCTTAAGAATTTTGTGTATCTACTGAATAAAGACCAATTAAAATCGTTTCTGTCACCAACACCAATTTTTTGCAAAGTCTTCTAAACTTTAACCTTAATTTTCTCAGTTTGTTCTAATTGTGGGTTAGTCACCTTTCGCACTAAGCCCATCATTTAATACATATAGGAATATAAGAACATTACATTCAGGTATCATTGCACCACAGAGGTAAGGAGAAGGATTGTTGTATCAAGGTAAGAGATGTATTTACAATAGGATGAACGTGGTGACTGACCAATTGAGGCGTTGCAGTTATGGAGGGCAAACTCAAAATCAGGTAAATTTTTTTTTCCCGCCATCCGAATCTATACGTTTCAGAAAATCTACAAATATTTTTTTCATATTGAGTTTGCCCTTCTTTACCCCTCAAAATAAACAGAGAATAAAAATATTCTGGCTCAAAACTGCCATAGAAAGGCGGATATGAAAAGCGAACTCAACACTCCACTACCGGTCCGTTGGATGATAATATAAATAAAATGCTCTTTTTGTTGAAAGTAAAATTCACACTAATTATTATATAATTTGTTTATTAATATAAATTAATAAACAAATAATGAGACATCCCACAATGAAAAAATATCTTAAATATACTCTAGTGGAGTTCACCCTTATGGAACAGATATTCAAACACATTTTCCTGGAAACTGCTTTCTGTTGAGTTAGCTCTTCCTATCTGCAACGCCTCAATTTCAAAAGGAAAAGAAAACAAATCAAAGCCTGGGATCCACTCCATGGAGTGCTCTAACTCATCCCTCAACTCTTCTGTTTCCGTAGTCGGTTTGTTTCCTCTTGAAGAATAAGTAACTCTCCTCCCCAAAGGGATTGTATTTTGATTCCTTTTTTAAATTATAAAACATAATTTTAAGTAAACACAAAAAGGACAATTTGAAGCAAACAATTTATATCACCCCTACACATTAATTTATTGTCAGAAGGACCAAACATTTTCAAACATCAATTCTACTATTGATCATTCAAATTTTCTCTTGATGTTCTATTTGTTTTAAAAGATTGGAATTCATAGATGGAAAGGAAGATGTCAGATTATGACTGTTTGATTTATTAATATTTAGGCAGGATTTTTAGTGAAACTGAACAATGAGAAACATGCTGAGGAAAATTTTAAAATGAACGCTGCTTTCACTATGTTTTTACTATCATTATTTTGAAGACGCAAAAGCTATGTTATTTTGGACAAGTAAAGCACACAAAATTGAAGAGCCTTTATACTGTACAGGGACATTAAATCAAGAAGCAAAGCTATTGGCTATTTACAAGAAAGACAACCTTACTATATTGTGTGAGAAACTTTTGATGTATTTGTCAAAAGTCAACAATGAATTAATAAAAATTATTTATTAATCACCCTTCAACTATAGCCTGTTCAGACAGACGGAAAAATTCAATTCCGCATGCGTGAAATTTTTCGGGAAATATTACCAACGGTCCCACCATTTGCAAACTCTGGGAGGAGTTTGTTTCAAGGGACAACACGATACGTGAAACATTATAAAAACTGACTTATATTTTTAAGAATAGTTTAAACTGTTCCATTCTTGAAATTATTTTGTTCAAATTTTGTTTTGTTTTATTTATTAGTGAAATGATTTAGTAAAATAATTCATCTTCCTTGTGCCTTTACTTTGAATAAAAATAACATGTTTTCTTTTTTCAATTTTGAATTAAATGTTAGTTATGTTTGGCCAAATATTAAGGAATATTTTAGATAAAATAGATGTCAGTAGTTAATATTTACTCAATTATATAGATAACCCGTCCCAAAATTCTTAGTTAATAATAATGGATGTTAAAAATTTAAATAATAAAAATATTTGTGTTTGCAAGACCATTACATAAAGAAAAAAAATATTGATTTATTGATTATTTATTTTGCAATTTATTCTGATTTTCTTGTAATATGAAGCAATATTGAAAAACAATGAAACTAATGATTGTTTCTTAGAAAAGAAACTATCTATATAACACTTGAGATTTTGTATCTTTGGTTCTACCCGATATATTGCTTCTGGTAATTCCTTTAAGTTCTATATTGGCTTGAACTCAACTGCCTCATGATGCTATTTTTGTGACTCGAGTTCGTCGTGGTGACACGGAGGTGTGTGAAGACACTGTTATGACTTTGGTCGTTTTCAATCTAAATACGCCAATCCACAATTATAGCTCGTTAGACAAGTGCATCTGTTGGGAGATAAAAAAAAACAAAAAAAAAAACAAAAAACTAGTAGCTATTTTTAGTATCTGTCAATCACATTTGGTGTTCGTTTGACTATCATTACTCAGGAATAAAGTCCCCTGTGGGCCTGGGGCTTCAGACCAAAGTCAAAGTTTTTGACATCTTGGATACCTGTATTCTCTGTTCTTTTTATTATGCTTAAATTATTACCACTGGGAAAGTTATAATAAATGAGATGATAATAAAAAATAAACAATAATTAATAATAATAACATTTATTTTCTTTATTATTTATTATAATTTTAATGTCCATTTATTATTAACTACGAATTTTAGGACGGGTTATCTATAGGTTACCACCCTTTTCTAGCCAGGATAGGTGTGATGACTTTTCTTTTTTTCGAAAGAAAAGTCACCACCCCTAGTGGGAATCGAACCCACGACCTTTGGCACGGAGTATTAAGTGCTCACGCCTCAACCCTCACGGCCACCGGGTCTTAGAGCCTTCTGCTGAAATTCAGGAACATAAATATGCTTTAGGTCCACCCGAAAAACCTATGTAATGCACTGCACAACATACAGTTTTCTTATTCGTACTTAGCTACCCCGCATGTGCAAATGCCAGCGGACACTTTTTGTGAAACTTTTTTTTTTTTTTTTTCAGTTTAGTCATCGCTAAAGCATATTTATGCTAAAACGGTTAGGAAAAGATGGTAAGTGGAAGGTGACCATTCGAAAGCTTACTAAATTGTCTACAAGAAAGGTCCAGAAGCAATTTTGGATGGGGTGATATCAATTGGATAAATAATTGCTTGGAACTTTGATGGGGTTAGTATTGTGGTTCTTTTGAATAGATATTTGTCACTGTTTAACTCACTTTTAAATTTGGTAATTTTTGTTTTAAATTGCATTAACATAATGAGTACTTTAGTAAAACAAGGTATGAAAATGAGAAACGTATTGGTAATAGTGCTTTTCTAGAGCAAGCTTAGAGAAAGAGGATGGAGTAATTTGTGCTAAGGATAATGTGAGTTTCCTGATGCGCCTAAAATCTTCCTCAACTTAGAGATTTCATTTTATATTTCTCACGAAAGATCAAAACCTAACGATAACTGCTTCTATTACTCTACTAATGGCACTAGAGATATGAACAGAACCGTGCTAAGTTGACACAGTTATTGCAAAGTGGGAATTTGATGTATATTTTAGTAAGAGCTCATGTTTTTTAGTCATATATTATTCTTCATATATAAATATAAATATTTACAATTAATGTATTATTATTTATATTTTAATCACTACTGAATTTCAAATTGAAATTTGAATGTGCTAAAATTATGCAGCTTATGAGAAGACAGACTTTTTATAATTTTATTTAATTATCCCAACACAAACACATAATCAATATCACATTCAAGGCATACAAAAAATGGCAAATTTTTGTGCATCTAAGGATAAGGGATTATGGGAAGAGCCGGGTAATTTTGAAGCTTACCATATTGTAGTCCATGTTTGGTTATTTCAGTTTTGTTCAGGTCTACAGATTTTTGAGAAATGAAAAACATCTAGAACTAAATGCATACAGATATAAATGAAAGTTTAAAAAAGATTTTGACAAAAGGAATAGAAAAACTTACTTGAAATCATACCTGGAAGGCCTGGTAGTTTGGCTCGGTCCACCTCGAAGCTTTCCCACGACAACTCTCACAATGTTACAGAGGAAAATCAAGTTGAGGGCCATTGATGTGACGACCAACACAATGAGGACTATGCTGGCATCACTTTCATCTATCCAACACCTAAAATCATAATATATAGTTAATTTTGAATAAAATTTTATATAATTTAACATTTATTTTTATTTTTTATTTTTATTTTTTTTTTTTTTTACGGTGCATCTACAACTTGGCCATTAGCGCCGGGCTATCTACAGGTTGCCACCCTTTTATAATGCCAACAGCACGTGGTCGGTCACCCATTCAGGTACTGGCCACGCCCGACGTTGCTTAACTTCGGTGATCTACGGGAACCGGTGCATTCAACGTGGCTATGGCCGTTGGCTTTAACATTTATTATTGTTGATTTTGGGGGGAAGGATGATTCGAATTAACAATAAAAAAAATATGTACCTTGTGTCAACATTAGCTATTTATTTTAGTATTTGTTTATCATTCGTTTAGTATGTATTATAAATATGTAGTTTCTTTGCAAGAAAACTAAAGTTAGAGCCGCTTTGTGCACATATAAATTTTGGTCTATATAGGATAGTTTT
Source organism: Gonocerus acuteangulatus (assembly GCA_946811695.1). NCBI lineage: Eukaryota > Metazoa > Arthropoda > Insecta > Hemiptera > Coreidae > Gonocerus > Gonocerus acuteangulatus. Next base: position 55,888,808 of record OX328129.1, on the reverse strand, counting down.
AAGTAAACTCTCATTCCAAATGGATTATTTTCGTAACACATTTCTAACTTTATTATCTGTAGATAACACCTTGATGGCGGCTGTCGATAGGTGTTCGACACTAGCCCCTCCTTCAAAATGGCGAGTGTCAAAGGGTCTTCGACACCGGTTAGTGCTCCCTCAATTCAGTCTGTGTTTGTCTCCCAGGTGTAGGTAAAGAAATATTATTTGTAAAAAATATTTATTTATTTTTAAGTATGTTCCGTCACAAGTTTCACTGATTTTTATATTTTTCACTAGTAAAAAATTCACTTCGAAAATTTCAATAGGGCATAGAAAAAATTATTTCGTTTAGAGCCTTCCACACAAATTCAGGAACATAAATATGCCTTAGGTCCACCCGACAAACATGTGTAATGTATTGCATAACGTATAGGGTTTTTTCCGTAAATGGCCACCGCGCATGTGCAAACACCAGTGGATACCTTCTTGTGACACTTTTTTGTAACGCTAGGTCCACCCAATAAACCTATGTTATGTACTCTATAACATAGTCATATTTTTCATACATGGTGAACGCAACTGCGCATGCGCAAACGCCAGCAGACACTTTCTTGTGACACATACAGTCTTCATTTTCATGAGTGGCCACTGCTCATGCGCGAACACCAGTGGCCACTTTTTTATGACACATACAGACTTCTTTTTCGTACATGGCCACTGCGCATGCACGAACGCCACTGCACATATGGGAACGCCAGTGGACACTTTTTTTTGCAGTTTAGTCACCGCTAAAGCATTTTATGCTAAAGACAGACTTTGAAGTTTCAGAACATCCATGACCCATGTGGTTGACATATGTCTAAAAACACAAATTAATCTAATCTTCCCATATCATTCCAGGGATAAGCATTGAGTTAATAAAGACTTTGTGGATGAGGCATGGAGTTTCTGAAGGTTTTGCTTTACAGCTTTTTTTTTTTTTAAATCAACTCTCTGTTGAATTACAATTATTAAAATAAATTATTTATTTACACAAATTATTAAAAATATATTCTGGAGTGTTGAAGTGCTCTTAAATATTACAAATTAATAATAAAATATATAAAAGATATGGAAAATATTACACACTGGTTCGTATCTCCAGTGGCCAGCCTAATGACAGTGTAGAAGAAGATGAAGACAAGGGGAGTGGACCAGGAGAAGACTGTGAGAATCCTTACAAGCCTCTGTTCACTCGTGAAGGCAGACACTAGGAGGGTGTGGAGGTATATACCCTCGGCCAGCATCCAGGCGTAGCAGCTCAAGAGGAAATAGTGCAGGATAATGTGGAGGATTTGGCACCAGATCTACAAAATAAACAATAGAAGATATGGTAAACCTGAAGGAGATTGTCCTCAACACCGATTTTCTTTAAACTTTGCACTATAACGTATTTTGATGCACTAAACACGAATCCGTTGAAAAAAATTTCTGTTCTCAATCAGGAAAGAAGTTATTTAAAAAAAAAGTTCACTGTTATGAAGGTTAGGGAAGACTGCCTTGGACGACTTTTGGGCCATAGAATTCTTTTCATTTCTGCGAGTTGGATTGACTAGGGGTTTTGATGTTTTCTTGAGCGAGCGGAGCGAGCGGAAACGCATAGCACATATGCCCAAAAGCGACAGTTTACGACCAAGTCAGCTACCACAAGGTGAGTCTAAATTTCAATTACACTTCGTCATTAAGGACTATTGCGCAGGCGCGTGTTTACATATAAGCTGTTTACCCCGTCTTTTATAACCTCCATAACAGTGACATTAGTGCTTAATAACTTCTTTCCTAGTTGCGAGCAACTTTTTTTTTCAACGGATTCGTGTTTAGTGCATCAAAATACGTTATAATGCAAATTTTGAAGAAAATTTGGTCGTTTGTAACCCGCTAACAGCACCTTTGGTCGTTTGTAACCCGCTAACAGTGAACTTTTTTTTTAAATAACTTCTTTCCTGATTGAGAACAGAAATTTTTTTCAACGGATTCGTGTTTAGTGCATCAAAATACGTTATAGTGCAAAGTTTAAAGAAAATCGGTGTTGAGGACAATCTCCTTCAGGTTTACCGAAGATATATATATTGTAATGATAAAAAATATTAAAAAAGAAATATAATTAATATAATTTTTGGTAATAATGAGTGACAGCTGCCCAGAGCCCGATCTTCATGAAACTTCGTATACTTACTCATTTTGACCTAATTAAGAAGATAAAATTAAAAGTAACTCGCGGTCAGGCCTAGAACAGTATTTATTAAGCACTAAATTTGACTGATAAACAGGCTCAAAAAAAAAACAAAAAAAAACGAGTTTTATCATAACATTACGAGCTGTATCATAACAATGGGGAAACAATTAGTCGTTTGTGATATTTTTTTCACGTTTTTATTCATAATTTGAATTGAATAAGTACACGAAGTTTTAGGGAAATCGGAGTTAGGTCAATTCTGGTTCTCCTAATTTGACATTACCGCGCATGCGCGTGTTTACAAATACGTCGTTTACACCAGCTTTTAACCTGTATAACACTCAACTTTAGTGCTTAATAAGTACTGTTCTAGGCCTGACCGCGAGTGATTTTTAATTTTTTCTTCTTAATTAGGTCAAAATGAATAAGTATACGAAGTTTCATGAAGATCGGGCTCTGGGCAGCTCTCACTCATTATTACCCCAGTCTATAAACTCACATATACAAGACACGCCGTATGAGAGAGTTCTTATTCCGTCCAGTGCCGTAAGATGCACTCGGCAAGCTGCTGTGGACTAGACTCCGTACTCTGTTGAAGATGGAATGCAATCGACTGAGACTCAGGGCTTTTAGCGGGAAGAAGCCGACGCTTTCTCCCACCACAATCTGCATTTTGTCGGTTTACTAATTATTAAGATAATAATTATTATTTTGTAATTTCAAAATGATAAATTTATTATTGTCTGAATGCACATTTAAATTACATCTATTGCATGTCAGTATGGTCCAGAAATATTATAAATTTAGATCGTATATAATACGATGTTATCAGAAATTAAGAATTATAGTTTGCGCGGGATTTTCAAACTCTCAATGGCTATTTTGAATTCAAAAGGTTCTCGTGAATGTAATTTATCATTACAATATATATATATAAATATATATATATATATATATATATATATATATATATATATATAATATATTTATATATATATATATATATATTGTAATGATATATATATATATATATATATATATATATATATATATATATATATACAGTAGAAACTATTACATTGCTTTAAATTTTCAATAAAGAGTTCATAGTTTTTGAAACTTTTTAATATTCCATTATCCGGATTGTCGATTATCCGGACTGACCTTGGTCCCAATTAGTCCGGATAATCGAAAATCCGGATAATGGAATATTAAAAATGTTTCAAAAACTATGAACTCTTTATTGAAAATTTAAAGCAATATAATAGTTAATAATATTTGTATGTATGTAAATGTAATAATCTATGTACACAGTTAAGTACAGAAACTAATTTAAAACAGTTAGGAAGGTTTAAAAAAATCGATTATTTTAGTTTGCTTCTTCGCCTTCCATTTCTTGGACGCCGCCATATCTCGAAGTCACTGGAGTTGTAGAAGCAGCTTCTGCCTCTTCTTGTCCCTCAAGCCACCTGAACACCACGTCAATGGCCTGAAGAGCTTCTGCATGAGAAGGACTTGGTGTTACTGTGGCAGGTGGTTCGTCAATGTCCTCTTCCTCTTCCGTCTTTTCGAGGCAAGACTCCAAGATTTCATCGTCCGTGAGAGTCTGAAATCCTGGGTCATTTAAATCAGAATTTAGCCACTCAATTACATCTTGTTCGTCACTTTCTCCTGTGAGTTTTGCCATTTGCAAATTCTCCAGGCATAAATTTTCAATATTCTCCTTGGTGACTTCAGGGGTTGTGTCATCACTTTCTTTTTCTGTCTTTTCTGACTCGAAATAGGGTTTTAATAACTTATTCCATGATTTAATAACTGATTTCCATGACCTCCCGCGCCTCCTCACGACCACCCCTCGCTAGTAAAATCTCCTCCCGCCCCTCCTCTAATGCTTCGTCCTGTCGTCCGGATAACAAAGCGTCCGGATACTCGAGTTTCTACTGTATGTGTGTATATATATATATATATATATATATATATATATATATATATATATATATATACACACACACATTTTAATTTTAGTCAGAGTTATGAGCTGTTTATGAGTTGTCAGAAAGGGCATGAAATAGCAGTAGAGTTGTGTTTATTTATTATTATTATTATTTTTTTTTTTACCCATTAGTGCCATGTAGGGTTTAATAAACGTTATGGAGCAAATAGAACTTACCCTAGAAGGTAGATAGAACGTTATACCCTAGAATCCCTAGAATGACTATGGAATTAAGAGTCTCAAAAATATTGAACAATGATTACAGTATTCAACAATTTTAAAAATATTGTCAACGTACATAATTTATTTAATTAATGAGGACAGAATTTCAATAATGAAGCTTGCATTCATGTAAAAAATGGATGATTGATGTGTAAATTCTTCAACACAGGAATCTAACAGAGGAAGGGGATGGGAGCGGCAAATAACATTGCGTCGTCATACGAAAATGGCGACAATTACGAATGTGCCGAAATACCGGGATTACGTTAGGTTCCGGTAAAACTCGGGAAATAAAAAAAAAATCGTGACATGGTTTTAAAATTTATGACATTTTCCTGATTTTTGTGCCCTATTTTTTTTTTTAATTTCGTGACATTTTCATGACTTTTTCGTGCAGTAGATACCCTGATATATTTGAACATATGAAGCATAATTTGTAAAGGAAATGTTCATTATTATTATTACTACTAAATTTGTACATATATATAATAAAGACTTAAATAAATAAATGGAGCAGATATAATTCTGTTTTATTAACTCCGATCAACCATTGTGATAGTTAAATGAAACATCAGAGGGTCACTGAAGTCAGTCTAAAATTTTCGCGGCATAATATGAAAATATAATTCTTGGAAAATTAACATAAGATTTAGTTGGCTTTCACAAAATAACAATAGCATTAAAAAAATATGTGTTCTCTTTAAAATAGTAATAAAAAAATGTACTAACTCCATTTTCGACAACTACATCAGGGTTTGGAATGACTAGCCTGTACCAGAGAAGCCACAGGAGATTGTTGAAAGCAAATGCAGTGAATAGGTTCATATGGAGCGTGTTCCGTGGACATCTTAGCGACCTGGAAAAAGAGGAATGGATAATTAGTTGATTAAGTGAATACAATTTGTTTGGTTATCAATAAATAAATTTTGGGGTCTCCCGTGGTCTAATGGTTAGCGCATTGGATTCATTCACAGATAACGACAGGACCATTTTGGCAATCCACTTACAGGGTTAGTATTAAGCCGGACTCCAGAGGGAGTACTTGGTAACGGGAGGACTTCCTTGCAAGGTAGGACTCAACACCTATTATAAAAATATGTAATTTAGCGATAATTATTGCAATATTTAGGGTAGAAGTAACATTTAATGAGCATGATAATGTTTTAATGCCTTTTGTGGAACAGTTCAAAGATCGTATTGATAGTTTTAATATAGTAGAAAAAAAGTTTGTGTGGATGTGCAAAAAATTATTTTTTGTTGTAGAAGTGCCCCTGAAGAGGTGCGAAGAAAAGATGCACGAAACATGTCGGGCCCAATAAATAAAGTGGTGTAATAAAGGAAGACTGCTTTAATGACCCCATGCCTCCTAGGATAAAAAATAATTTTGATATTTTGGGTCATCTATAAGAATAAATAATATATTTATATATATATATATATATATATATATATATATATATATATATATATATATATATATATAAATCACATGTCTGTCTGTCAGTTTGTTCCTTATACAACTCCGTTTGACCGATTATGACAAAACTTGGTCTTGATCCCGGGAGTGTCATAGGCTAGGTCAAAATTGTCTATTAGCTGTTTGTCTGTCTGTTTCTTCCCTATACAAATCTATACCGTTTCATCGATTTTGACCAAACATGACACACTTGTAGGTCTTGAACCGGGGAGTGTCATTGCCTAGGCTAAAGTCATCTAGGACTCACAGTTCGGATGTCAGGGGTTCGAAACTGTGAACTCGAACAGTTGCAGATATGCGTTATTAGATTTTGTATTACTTATTTGGTTTCTAATTTATTTTTGCATTTCTAGATGCTTAAGGTAGGTGGTGTAGCATGGTAACAGCTAGTTTTTATATGAAAAAAAATAAAAATCTGATTCTTGTTATAGGATGTGCATATTGGTGTAGCCAAGTCCAGACTGATTAAATAAATATGGAAAATTATCAATCAGCTGTTTGGAATCGACAGTCTTGAGATTAAAAATTGATTTATAAAAGAAACTCTTATTATGAAAGAAATAGAAAAAAATAATTTTGAGAAATTTATTATCTAAATACAATAAAATCGGAAGCATCGAGGGGAATAGTCCAGGTTTTAAAATGCTAAGGACACGGAGAATCCGGTTGCTGAAATTTTATATATATATATATATATATATATATATATATATATATATATATTAATGCGTGCGTGTGCCTGTTCGCGCTCTAGCAACTACAAAAATGTTTTTATTTTGTAGAAATCGTTATCAAGCATGAGTTCTTTATCATGGTTGCCGTGAAATTTAAATTTGATTATTAGTAAAATGAGTTTGTTTATCTAACGAGTTCTCATTTATTGAGTCCCACAACGTTGGCCACAAACTTCTATTTCATTTGATGGTAAAGCCGTCAAATGAAAAGAGAAATAATTAAGTTAACAACTGAAAAAAATTGCAGATCAACAAAAACATAAATTTTTGATTATTTATTAATTTAAATGTTATAGTCCACTTATACTTGACAAAGATTTTATGGACGTTTTTTTTAGGATCAGCCAAGATAGGGCCACTTCTTTATTTGAAAGAATAGCTAGTGGGAATTCAAAACTCAACCTTAGGCACGGAGAAACATAAAAAAAAGTCCGGCTGGCAGGAACTGCGTCATCTTAGCGCGTTTCCTTTATTATCGATTATCTATTAAAGCAATAGAAACAGTTATTGGTTGATTTGGTGTTTCGTGAATGGTTGGCAGGAATGTTAGGGCCTTTTCCAGGTAACACAAAAGAGAATAGAGAAAGGTTGGTGGAAGCCTCTATAAGTCAATAGAAATCTCATTTCAATGTTCAATACTTTCCAATAAAAAAAAAAAAAAAAAAAAAAAAAAAAAAAAAAAAAAAAAAAAAAACAATTAAAAAATGAGATAAATAGAAAACAGTAGAAGAAAATGTTCATTCCGCTCGGAAAGATCTATTTCTAATAGTGAAATATTGTTTCTAATTTTACGTAGCCTGTTTTATTGCCAAAAACATTGTCCTATAATCAATTAAAAAACTTACAAGCAATAAAAAAAAGTAAGAGTAACAAACAAAAAGAACCGTTCAAATAAACCAACTACTTCAACGTTTTAAGGACCTAATTCTCAAAATGTGACTGTCCCATCGAAAATACCCCCCAGAACATTTTTTATACAGAATTTAGTAAGCTTTCGAATGGTTATCTTCCACTTACCACGATTTCCCAATCCTTTTTGAGATATTAAGGAAAATATACAAAGTTCCCAAAAGTTTTCATGCCTATTAATAAAATATTTTATTATAATCTTCCTTAACTCCAAACGTAACCAGAATTTGAACATCTTTGTTTATATGAATTTTAAATAAGCAGAACATATTTTAACTCTATCCGATGGTTCTAAGGATCATAACCAAAAACTTTATGCGACAAGTATTTTTTCACTTTTCTCGAAAACGGTTAAAGTTATCCCCTTAAAAATTGTTTCATTCGTTTTCCTAGGCCAAGAAGCCTATAAAACGAGTACTTGCAAGCATATGAAGTAAGCGTAACGTTTTTTTTTTCGCGTGAATTTTGCTCACAAAACCATGTTCCGGTGGACGGATTTTGCTGGTTAACGAAATTGACCTTTTAAATTAAACGAACGATTTTTGTACCAAATTTTATCAAAATCACAAATTTGAATCACCGTTTTTTTCGTTCTCTGGGGGTTCTGAAACCTTGTTCTCCTTTAGGGTTCCTCGCTGGGGCATCATCTTCCTCGTCTCCCGGCTTCTTTCTCCAGCGGTGCTTCTTCTATGGCCGTTATATTTCGCCCATCTCCTAATGGGCTTCATCAGACGTCGTTGTGTTATCTTGAGGTGTGCATGAGCTAATAAAACCTTAGCTCCTGCACACCTCAAGATAACACAACGACGTCTGATGAAGCCCATGAGGAGATGGGCGAAATATAACGGCCATAGAAGAAGCACCGCTGGAGAAAGAAGCCGGGAGACGAGGAAGAAAAAAAGTTCAACCTTATAAGCAGGGTTCCTCCCTATGGAGAGAGGGAGAAACCGCGTTAAAAGGAGATATAGTAAGAAATACTTAACGATACAATAAAACCAAAATAACAAATAAGACTTTGTCATAGGAAATGCAAAAATTATATGAATTGTTTACAGTTTATTGTATAAATGTGTGCTTTAAAAATGTTTCTATCATTATATTTTTGTCAAGACATACCGATCGTGAAGAAACAGAGAGAACCGATAGTTGCTTTGTGTGCATTATGACTAGAGCCCGGAAGTTAGGCTTTTATTTTTGCTTAAAATAGGCAGGCAAAAAGGCACTTGAAATACTGAAAATAGGCAGTACTGTAATTAAAATATGCATTTATTAGAAGTGAAGGTAAAGAGGAATCTCACTCATTATTAATGAAAATATGTATTTTAAATACTCATTAATTTCTTTATTACCAATTTATCACAGAATTAGTGTACTTACTCTTACTTTCCCTTGTTACAAGCAACAACAAGATGCTTTTTCAAAGTATCAAATGTCATAGACCTTCTCAGAAAAAAAATGTTTTTCATCATGGAAAAACTTCCTCTGCATTATCTTATAATTTCGAAATCCGGAATCCCAGGTAATTACGGATTGTCACAGCGAAAGGGGTGTCAGGAAGGAGAAGTGACGTACTTCCCTCGCCCTCTCTCTTTCCTGCTATCCATTATGCTCGAGCATTCCTTCTACTAAGGAAGGCACTGTTATTTTTAACCCTTCAATTCCATTCATGGGTTGGGAAAATAAGCTTTCGAATAGATATTTGTGACGGCAATATGTAATTTAATTTGTGCAACCCATTTTTGTCTTCGATGAACGGTGCTTTTTAAAATGTTTAAATCGCAGAAAAAATTGCATAACGAGCAAAAAAGGCAAAAAAAAGGCAACGGACGCCAAAATAGGCAAAATAAAAATTGTCTCTATACTTCCTAAATGCACGAAAACATATTTATTTCTATCTGATTCTTCAATATATCCATTTAGATAAATAAGGCATTTTGCCTTACTTCCGGGCTCTAATTATGACAATTGAAGTGCCAAAAATCTGTCCTTTTTTCTGGGGAATTCAATTTTAAATTTTAATGCAGTAACGTAAATGGGGTTTTATCTTGTTTCTTTTCTCGTGATACGTTTAAAATTCGGCTCGTACTCATCCCCAGAACTAGAAGACAATTTCTGGGAAATACAACAAATCTATTTGGAAACCCAACATTAACTCGAAAAATTAATTTTACTATCTCTCCTAATGACTTGTATCATTTCACATAAAATTAGGTCTACACTGAAAAAGTTGAAGTGTTAGAAAATCTCAAAGGATGATCATCAATGATTTGAAATTATTTTGAAAATCAGCGACTTCTTGTGAAACAACATTTTCAACAAGTAAATTTCCTTCATTAAAAAATAATTCATTAAACATGATTTAGGGAAGCGTTGGAGAGAATGACAATTAGAACAATGCGGAATTCATTAAAAGAATTCTATTTAAAAACAGCTTGAAGGCAGTCGTAGAGCATTCTATTAGAGAGATGAGAATAAATTGCACTCCTTCTGGAAGAGGCGAAAACACAGTCAGTACAAACATTTTCTCGAGTTCTTAATTAGTTTTGTTATTTTTCGTGTTGATGAAAATGAGGTCTGTACTATTATAGAGGATACAGACCTTTTTTCGACGCAGTGTATTGACAGAACATCCGCATTCCAGCAGGCTTCATAAGTTCTTCAAAACGTTCGACGAATTTTGCACAACACGGTAATCTAATAAATGCCATAGGCTGCACCTACATTGGACCCATATTACTCCTGATCCGACTTCGTTCGACCGACAACGGCCGACGTGAGTGCCTACCTTGGTCCAGACCCGATCCGATCAGATTTAGTCACAGCTTGTCAGTAATGACCTCGTAGTGAAGTGAAAATGAGTGATTAATTTAAGAAATACCACCTAATAAGCTTAGAAACCTTCGATTAGGTTGAATGTTGGAGGTATAAGAAAGGTAGCTAGAAGGTTATAAGCATTGGAAGGTTATAAACATTGGATGGTAATAAACATCTTTCCACGTAATTTAGTAAACAAAAAACAAAAATGAGAATTGACAAAGTTGCTCTATATTTTATTCGCTTTCATTTAAAAAAAAAAAAAAATCCATTGAAATGGGTTAAGATGTAGAGGCTGTAGACCTTTGTGAAAGACAATATGTGGATTGGCACCATTTTGCTTCGTCGGTCCGAAATCAGTCTAGAAACAAACAAGTTTGAACGGCCGAGAATCGGTGGCTATCGGATCTGGTCGGGTAGGGACCTACATTGAGATGCATGTGTTAGTTTTTCTTTCGATAGGCGGTGGCTGTCGGATTGGATCGGGTCCAATGTAGGTGCCCCTTTACACCAAGGAATACAATGATTGCTTCCGACTCCTCCCCTCCTCATCTACCTTGGAACACACTGACCCGAGCACTAGAATCCATCAGTCTAACCATGTAATTCATTTTTGGTAATCTTTAAGTCTATGTAACTGATATTCCCCCTAACCACTGATGCAAAATTCCAGGATCTTCTTCCAGTCAGAAGCATTGTAGTCGAAAAGAATATTTTAAAAGAATATTTGGGCGTACTAGTCCAAGACTGTGAAGAGGGGTTAAGTATGCAGAGCCCAATAATGATATCAATCATGCCCTTGAGATCGAAATTCGACAGCCGGGCTGCTCCTTTCTTCATCTTTTCCGTGAAATTATCATTGGGATCTTTAGTGAACATCTTAAGCGGCCCCTACACGGTCAGTAATAATGACATTATCAGTAATGTCATTACTATTCAACTCTCGTCATTCCATATCATCATTATAATGTACACCTTACACCGTCATTCCTCGGATCATTTTTAATGTCATTACTTTTCTTCAGTCTTAATGACGCCGAGAAATGGGTCAACAAATGGAGGATTCAAATGAACCCAGAGAAATGTACGCATGTAACTTTCGCCCTGCGACGAGCTGAGTGCCCTCCTGTAAAAATCCACAATATCCCAATACCCCAATCTAACGAGGTTCGATATTTAGGATTCCACCTCGACAAGCGACTTACCTGGAAAACACACATAAAACACAAGAGACAAGAACTGAACAAACGCTTCGGACTTCTCCGTCGACTAATTGGACAAAAATCAAAACTAGACCCAAAAAACAAACTGACAATATACAAGACCATAATAAGGCCGATATGGACATACGGCATAGAACTTTGGGGATCAGCTAAGCCATCAAATATAAAAATTATCCAACGTTTCCAATCCAAAGTCCTTCGTAAAATCCTCAACGCTCCTTTCTACGTTTCAAACCTAACCATTCATCGAGACACTGAAATACCCTTTGTCTATGATTTAGCCAAATCCCGATTCCTGACCTTTTTCTCAAAACTCCCAGCCCACCCCAATCCTCTTGGCAGATCCCTCTCTTCCCATGTCATCCCAGATAATCCTCCTCGACGCCTTCGCCGCCATTGGCCACGAGACAATTTACTACAGGTTAATTAGCCTGTCTTATAAAATAATGTAAATAGTGTAAGTAATGTATATATTTTAAAAAAGAGACCATTTTTTAATTAAAATAAGAAATACCATAACTTTCATTGGGAGTGGCAGTAATGTCTGCCTTCTCCTCTCATCTCATTCACTGTGTTTTATGTATATTTTGACCATATTTACTTATTGTACATAACTGTACAGATTGTAAATTACCAATAAAGATCAATTTAAAAAAAAAAAAAAAAAAAAATTTTCTTCAGTATGCATTGTGTTGATAATGGATCCTCGCAAAGTCGCCTGTGTAGCTATAATTGCGACACTAGCCACAAAAAAAAAAAAACATTTGAAACGTTCGTAAAGGCCTTAATATGACACATATCCTTCCAATCGGGGCGTTTTTAAGTGTTCTGGGACCGACGTTATGTGCAAAATAGTTTACATTTTATTTTTATTTGGATAACCATTTTTCGCAAGTACCTTTTGAGATAATACAGTAGTCATTTATATGGTTAGAAAAAAGGAGTCTTTCTTCTTTTGAAAGATTTCAATGACGTAAAAATCGGATTATCTCAAGGGGAGATATTGAATTTCAAAACGTCACATTACTTTTTCGCTTACAAATTTTTATTCTCTTCCAGACTGGGAAAAATCATTATTTTTTGTTTTCAATATTATTCACCACGTTAGGGTTTCTTGGGGTGCTGATTTTAAATCTGCTATTATTTTTGGTGTAAAAAAATGTATAATACTAGTTTACTTGAAAACGTAAGCATATTTTTGAATATATTTGACGAAATATAAATTATATTTTAACGATTATATTTTTCTTCTAATCTACTCTATAAGACAAATGCATTGGTAAGAGAATCACGTCAACATTATTTTCTAAAGTCGATATAAAAAATAAAGCACTTTCAACCTATTTTATATCGTTGATGCAAATGCAAAGTAACGAATGTGAGCAAAGTTGTTGGTACCTCATAGATGACTTTATGTATATTTTATTCTATGATATATTTTAATTAGACTTAATTCGGATTCGTTACTTTGATATATATATATATATATATATATATATATATATATATATATATATATATATATTACTTTTATAACTATAATGTTACCAAGGTAGAGTCATACATTTCAATTCATCTTATTTTTTGCCCTTTCTACTCAATCTAGTTTAACCTTTACATCTCTTTCACCTAGTTACAGCTCGAGATAGACTGAGTAATGACGTATTAATGATGTAGCGCTCCCTACACCATCATTACTAATGACTGTATTCCCTCCACTTTCAGTAATGATGAAGCCGAGATCAGAAAATCCGGATTCACATCATTACTGTTCGTCATTCCAACTTTGTCCACCTTACACTATCATTATTACTGTAATTTTGATAAGGTGATGTAATTATTACTGACCGTGTAGGGGCCGCTTTAGAATTTTCCCAAATCCTGTCCCAATGCGATTTTACCTTGCCCTTAGCACGCACCATAATGTTTTCCTTTGCAAGGAAAATGGGAATATCCCACCACCAAGGATACCGTACCGGCTCCCTTATTGATCACTAACGCCATGCTTCTCACTTCCGGGCCATTCCATGTCAATTCAACCAATGAAAGTACTGTTTACAACCCGACCCTCTTAGATTTTTTTGAAATTTTGAATCCTAATAGCTCTAACAACTCCTTGAATGGTACAATTTAAAAAAAAATAATTATCTGTTTCCGTTTTTTTAGTATTAATTTTCAAAGTATTGAAAACCCGTCTTTTTTTGGTCAACTGGATAATGTTCATTGCTTGGTAGATACAGTTCTATTTTAGCTAGAACAGTCAGCATAGTCTCATTGTTTAGCTTATTAAATGGACTTTAATTTGATATACAACAAGCCCAACTTATTACACATTTTACTTTTCAAAAAAAAAAATCGAAAACTTGTACGTAACGGTTTTCGAAAAACTGTATTTTTAAAATTCTGAAAAAAATATATTTGAATCTTCAGTTCATTGACTACATATGCTGTTAGTTTCATTATGGGATGGGAACGGGATCATTTTATAACATAATTTTGACTTTTTTTTTTTTTTTTTTTTTTTTTTTAAATTTGTGTTTTTAGACATATGTCAACCACATGGGTCATGGATGTCTCAGTTAGAAGACTCGTTTGATCTTATATATGTCAATTGGCATATAATTTCAATATGACTATTGATATATGTTGATATGATAAGTTTATTGAGGAAAGAAAGTGATATTGACCAAAAGTGCTACTTGAAGATGGATTGAGAAGATCGATATAGATTGAAGATAGATAGGAGGAGATTGAAACATATATATATATATATATATATATATATATATATATATATATATATATATACATATACATACACACATACATACACACAAATATTTATAAATTAAATATGTCGGATTAACTTAGTTCTTTCTAGGAAAACAAATAATTTACTTAAGTGATTCGAGTTATTTCCCAGAAGTTCCCTTAGCTCAGTGGGCAAATCTAACTGTTCTCTTTCTTTTATGTAGCCCCTGCATTCGGTGAGGATATGTTTTACGGTTAGATGTACGCCGCAGTACTGACATATCGTTGGTGGTTCCTTTGCCATAAGATAGCCATGCGTCAGTCTTGAGTGTCCTATTCGTAGCCTGGTCAATATCACTTCCTCTCGTCTTCTGTCGCGTATGCTGCTACTCCATGCATCTACGTCTTCTTTTATTTCACGGAGCTTTTCCCCTAACTCCATCCTATTCCATTCTTGGAACCATTTATCTTTTAGTGGTAGTTTCACGGCTGCTAATACATCGTTTACAGGAACTTGACAGCAAACTTGTCCTTCTTTTGTTGCTTCTTTTGCTGCTTTGTCAACTTTTATGTTTTCAATTATTCCACAATGCCCAGGAATCCATATAAATAGAGTTTTTATGTTATTTATTCTGAACTCATTTATTTTGTTTTGTATATCTATGACCAGGGAGTTGTCTGGGTAGAGATTGCAGATTGCTAGAATTGATGATAAAGAATCTGTACAAATTACGATTTATGCAGACGACATTTTAGTTTTCTGTGAAGGAAAGAGTGTAGACACACTACATACTTTTCTCCAAGAAAGTCTATACCGCATAAATAACTGGCTAACGTCACACGGCTTCAAACTTTCAATTAATAAATCTAAAAGTATTGTTTTCAGTCCTAGAAGACCAAATTTTACTCCACCATTCAAAATAGATAACCGAGAAATAATGGAATCAGATACAATAAAATACCTGGGTCTAACATTTGACCGGACTTTATCATGGGTTCCCCACGTAAGATCCTTAAAGACTGAGTGCAAAAGATCTCTGAACGTATTAAAAGTTTTGTGTAATACTTCTTGGGGAGCTGACAGAACAAGCATGCTCATGCTGTACAGGAGCTTGATAAGATCCAAGCTAGATTATGGTTGCACAGTGTATGGATCAGCTAGTCCAAGGACCCTTCAGATCCTCGATCCGATCCATCATTCTGGGTTGCGACTAGCGACGGGAGCCTTCCGATCAAGTCCAGCTCCAAGCGTTCTTGTAGAGGCCGGCGAACCACCGCTAAACCATAGAAGATTACAGCTTACCATTTCCTATTATTTCAGAATCAAAGGCCGGCTAACACACCCTTTGAATGATTACTTCTCCAGCATAAACTGGATTCAGCATTATTCTGATCTTTATGATAACAATACTTCAAAAGTACCGTTCCCTGCCAGAGCCAACGTTTTCTTAAACAGGAATCATTTAAATAATATTAAACTACAGCCCATAACCTTATCAAATCATCCACCATGGCTATTACATCCTCCACACGTTAATATCAGCCTTACAAAATATTTAAAAAAAGAAACCCCGCCTTTAATCTATGAAAATGAATTCTATAAAATTAAAAGTCAAACAGTGCCTAGTAACTTTGTCTTCACTGATGGATCAAAAACAGTGGAAGGAGTAGGATCGGCTATACTGTCGGAACAAAGAATATACAAATTTTCACTCCCTTCTATTTGTTCAAGCTTTACAGCTGAATTACTAGCTATAAAAAAGGCTCTAAATTTTATTATCCCAACCACTCAACAAATTTTGACTTTATAATTGTCACTGCGTAGTTGGTAAAAATATGGTGATTGATGGATAAAAAAAAAAATTACTGGAACCCAGAAATTGCACCCTTTCATTCCTTTAACTAAGAAAAAAATTAAGACTCAACTTTACTCGAACTTCAATAAAAGTGAAGTTGAACTGGTAGGTAACTGATTTAGGCACAGATACAGTAGCCTTTAATGGAAAAATATGTGGTAGTTTTATTGCCTGTAAATGTGACGACCAGTGGTGGCTGACATGTGTACTCAACAAAAATGAGGAGATGGATGAAATAAAATTTAATATCCAACATGTCTCAATTATTACAAATTTCATTTTTCAAAAAATGTTTTGAAAATTTGTACGAAACGATTTTTGAAAAACTGTACTTTTAAAATTCTGAATATATTTCAATCTTCATTTCATTGACTACATATGCAGTTAGTTTCATGATGGGAACATTTTACAAAATAATTTTAACTGATTTAGAATCTGATCCAGTAGCCTTCAATGAAAAAATATGTGGTGGTTTTATTACCTGTGAATATGACAACCAGTGGTAGCTGGCATGTGTACTCAACAAATTACACAGTTACACACAATAGCACAAAAATGGATATGACCGTTTATTAAATGTTATAAATGGCGGTTTTTTTTTGTTGTTTTTTTTTCCCATTGCCATCCCATAATAAAACCAGCATCATTTGTAGTCTAAGATTATGTAAAACATTTTTTGAAAAATGAAATTTGTAATAATTGAGACATGTTGGATGTTAAATTTTATTTCATCTATCTCCTCATTTTTGTTGAGGCAATAAAACTACCACATATTTTTCCATTAAAGGCTACTGTATCTGTGTATAAATCAGTTACCAGTTCAACTTCACTTTTATTGAAGTTCGAGTAAAGTTGAGTCTTAATTTTTTTTCTTAGTTAAAGGAATGAAAGGGTGCAATTTCTGGGTTCCAGTAATTGTTTTTTCCAAATCTCCCCTTTAATTTTAGTTCTGACTGAAAAAAATTCAAATTTTGATCAGGGATGCTTATTGCTGAATTTACAATACAAATATCCATCAATCACCATATTTTTACCAACTACGCAGTGACAATTATAAAGTCAAAATTATGTTATAAAATGATCCAGTTCCCATCCCATAATGAAACTAACAGCATATGTAGTCAATGAACTGAAGATTCAAATATATTTTTTTCAAAATTTTAAAAGTACAGTTTTTCGAAAACCGTTATGTACAAGTTTTCGAAATTTTTTTTGAAAAGTAAACTTTGTAATAAGTTGGTCTTGTTGTATATAAAATAAAAGTCCATTTAATAAGCTAAACAATGAGACTATGCTGACTGTTCTAGCTAAAATAGAACTCAATCTACCAAGAAATTAACATTATCCAGTTGACCAAAAAAAGACGGTTTTTCAATACTTTGAAAATTAATACTAAAAAAACGGAAACAGATAAAAAATTTTAAAAAATTATTTTTGGTTGTTTTTTGTTAGAGTAACCAACCTACCAAATTTTATTAAAATCCAAGAAGGTCGGGTTGTGACCCTTGTTGATTTGACATGGAATGACCCTTCCTCGGATATTAGGGTACGCAGGGATCCAATTTGTGTTAATTCTGTTATGCACAGCATCATGCAACATTCATCATCTGATCTGGATTTAGTAGCGCAATTCAGCAGTGCACTAAACGCTTCCCAGCTATCAATGTAAAAATGTAGGTCCTTCCCTTTGAGATCAGTACAAAGTTTTGTTTGGAGTATAGCAGATATCTCTGCTTGAGAAACAGAGGGAGTACTTTCCGGGGATAAGTAATAGCTTACAAATATATGAGTGATTTGGAACTCTACAGATAGACAAAACATTTCTTCTTCAATGGGACGAACACATTCGAAAATTCATTCCGTTTTCTTCTGTCTGAAGTGGTTTTAATAAATTATATTCTTGAAAATGATTGCGCTTTCATCCGTTTTCCAAATAATTAGAAAAATATAGGTTTAAAGTTTGTTGGATTTCTTTACTCACCAATTTTTAATAAAGACATACGTATTGAACAACTTTGTAGATATACAACTATTCAGGAAATGTCAGCGATAATCAAATTGAATTAAATAATAAATTTCTTCAGAAAGATTTATTCAAAACTACCATAATATGTCAATGTTTTAATTCTACTTACAATGAAAACATTATTGAAAAAGAAAGTTGTAAATTAATATAAATACAATGAAAAAATGATGGCAAGGGAAAAATTAATAAAGCTAACGACTTAAAGTAATGACCTATTAAAGCTTAATTTAGTTTCCTTTGTAATGGAAATATGAGAAAAGACATTCATCACTTTCTGGCTAACTTCAGTAGCACTAATGAACAGAGAAGGAAGCCTTTTCCTTAGAGTGTTTAATTTATGAAACAAATCATTTGATATAATTCACAGAAAATATGGAAATGTTATTGTAAAGATACCTCAGTGAGAACTACCTACCCAGAAATATAATAACTGTTTACGGTTTAACAAATTATCATCAAAGAAAATATAATGTTACCTACTCCTAAAAATTTGTTATTGTTTTAGCGCGGTTCCTCCCTCCCCCATAGGGAGGAACCCCGCTTATAGGGTTGATACAATGAAACAATCCGGAAGTGCCGACTAGAAAATTTCGCGTTTCAGAACCCCTAGAGACGGAAAACAACGGTGGTTCAAATTTGTATACATATATATATATATATATATATATATGTATATATTTATTTATATATATATATATGTATATCTATAAAAAGTCCGACTCGCAGGAACTGCAGCATCTTAGCGCGGTTCCGTTCATGTCCCTAGTGCCATTTGATAAGCTTAGAAAAGAAATAAACTTATTTTTTTTATATATCTCGTGAAAATTGTCAAAATCCTCTCGAACATCTCGAATAAAAGTGATATTAAGGCGTCAGGGACACCGACAGTAGCTAACTTTTACACAGAGCGGAAATTACAGAATCTGGCTCTCATTCTAAAGCAAAGCTCTATAAATCAATACAAAATATGCCTAATAAAGCCTTTCTAGTGGATACAGAAGCATGGGCGTATATGAGGGGGGGGGGCTGAGGGGGCTTCAGCCCCTCCCGAAATTTTGAATTGATGATAAAAACTTCTCGTAAAACCCTTAAAAATAAATTTAATAAGATCACTTAGTTCATAAAACATATTTTATTTTACGTGTAATAGCGTTTTAGTTGCCTAAAACTATTCCAAGCTCTAAATATTTAGTATTCCATACCCTGGAAATGGTCTCAGCCCCCCCTCCGAAATTGTTTTTATATACGCCCATGTACAGAAGGATCAAGAAGAAGTACACAAGATTGAGTAGAATACCCTGCCTAATATAGCCTATATAGAATAATATGCCGAATAAAACCTATCTAGTTAATACACAAGGACAAATAAAAGTCTTGACGAATAACAAGTCAAGAAAAAAAACTTTATTTAACAAAATAAAACAAAGTTTAGTTGCCCAACTACAATAGAATAATATACCTAATTAAGTCTATGGAGTAGATACAAATGGACCAAAAACAAGTCTTGTGGAATATTGTTTTTTTTCTAATTAAATACTTTTTATCAATATTTAGTATATAACCTTTGTTGAAAACTATTGATTGCTAATTGATGAATCGGTTTACAACTAAGTAGTCTTTATGAATATTTAGTATATAACCTATGTTTGGATCTGTGTTTTTGGGGTGCTCTCCGCATTTGTGTCGGCAGATACCTGGGGTATATTTACAGCTCTTGAGGATTAACTCTTAGCAGGTAAATTTCCTGCGGACCTTCTGCTTTTACGGGCATTGAACCGCCATATTCGCTCATAGTATCTAACCGTTGTGAAGTTTATTTTTTGGATTTAGGACTTAATATACATATGTAGACTAAATCATAGCAAGAAGTAATCCTCCGTCGTCGGTTCTTAACTATGTAGACTCGCTAATGTTATCCAATCTTAGATACATCGTATTTAAAATCCACAGCATAAACACGACATTTCATCAGAATCCCCTGCTGAATAAAACTTATATAGAATAATATGCAAAATAAAGCCTATCTTGTGGATAAAAATAGAGGAAAAAAGCCTTTCGTGGTGGTAGAAAATCTTAAAAGTATTTCGCTCAGAAATCTCCGAAATATTGTCACTAATTTTACGTATCCTGTTTTATAGCCAAATAGATTTATATTCTATAATCAATAAGAAAAACCTACTAACAATAAAAAACTATGGGTAACAGATGAAAATAGGGAATACCAAGAATAATTCTAAAGAACGAAATCAACACCAGTACTGTAATCTAGATATTC